>SWBF01000008.1:0-505837 GCA_023848595.1 Aureobasidium sp. EXF-10727
TGGGCATCCCGTCCGCTCTGCCATACATAAGCAGTTGAACGGCAGATTAGTACTACGGTGGGTGACCACGTGGGAATCCCTGCTGCTGTACGTTTTGCCATTCACACTTGTCGCACTGTTTTGGACTTCAGAATTACATTTGGAGTATCATGTTATGGATATCTGCTCGGATTCTTTCCGCTGGCAAGCTGGAAAGGCCTGCCATACCTGTCGGTTCTCTGTGTGACCTCAGCAGCAATTGTTCATGTCGCGAGGCCGTGCAGCGAAGCAATTTTTTGATGCGTAAAGGCCCTCGTCATCATGTCACTGTGAAGACAACGACCGTCATAGCGAGCCGACAGCCTCTCCATAACTTCTTCGCTTCATCAGCGCTTAGAGTTGTAGTGATTCAGCCATGTCGCGCTGTTTGGCAGTTGAGCTTACGGATCGAAATGCACTCTTGTTTATATTGGAAAGGAGAAGGTTTACCGGGACATCGTTTCGCTCGCTCACCTCGAAGTACTCAACGCATCAATTCAAAGTCACACATTCGACCCGTCTTGTGCCTGACGATAGACAGACCACCAGTACGACTTCGCGTGACTGAGAAAGCCCCCTGATCACACGCTTGGCAGGCACGAAAGCCGTTCGACGGTGCGAAGGTCGGATGCTAAAATCACGAAGCATGTATGCCCGCATGACGTTGATTCGATCGGACCAAGCTATGTGGAAAGGTATCTTATCGATCGGATATTCGCAGGTCACTCGTTTTGCGTCGTGTCCTCGTTGATGTCAAAGGGATAAGAATATTTCAGTCCAGGAGTCCTACACATCTATGCTCTATTCTTGACACTTCCCAAAATTACTGAAACTGCACAGCCATGAAGCGATATTGCGAGTATTGCAAAGCAGTGTGGCTTTGCAACTGCAGATTTGGAGAGAAGTCCGGTCATCTCGGTCCTCCAAACCTCCACCTACGCTCGGGACAAGCTCTGGCACGACCAGAACTGTTTATGCATTGCCCGCTTTGACCTTGCAGACGCTGATCGATGCGGTCGAAAGCGGCAATGGATCACGCGTCGATTCTCAATCATAACACCAACTACAGTTGGAAAGCATATGACTTGAGGCAAAGGTTGTATAGTCGTGTTCTTGTGTTCAAACAGGTTCTCCATACATAAGGTGGACGGTGGCACCGTGGTGGGGTATATTACTCTGGACGCTGGAGCTGACGAGTACGGGAAGATTTTGTGGGCCGTGGAGCAATGGGGTTAGCAAGCAGAAATCTGCAACTGGCCAACGTTACGGGGAATCGAGGAACGAGCAAGTTCTGAGCAAAGAAAAAGGCTCACGGTGCGCAGAAAGGGACTCTTGTTCTTCCGGCCGGCGGCCATGGTTGCGTTATGACTTGCGAGTCAAGCAACGCAAAACCTGAAGCCGATGCTTGCACACGGCCTCGTGCCCGAATGCAGAGAAATGTTCATTGTCTGATGATTCATGGGCGAGGCCTTGGTACCGCGGTACTGGACGCAGGGGACAAAGAATGCGCACACACTTCGCTAGGTGATGCCATACAGAGCGTGACAGACGTGATGCACTAGAAGAATAACCCTTCGTCTCTGAGGAGCGCGTAGTCGGCAATAACGCATGTCGGTTAATGTCGGCCTTCTTCAAGGGCCAAAATGCAGTTACCACGCAAGTAGCACTCCCTCGTCCACACGCAGGTAGTCTGCAATCGAGCGGGCGGAGTGGACGAAGCAGCGCAGCAGTCTGGACCACGAGTTTTACCGAGAGGCCAAGTGCGGACAACCCCAGGGACTCGTGGCCAGGATGTCATGCGTCAACCCGACCAAAATTGCGAATTGCTCCACTCTCAAAGGCAGAGGTTGATGAGCCAAGGGGGGTCACAAGTAATAGCCCGTTTTATCTTCCACCGTCGTACGCGGACAAGACTGCTCGAAACTACTTCTATGTGCTGAGCCCGCCTGCTCTTCTTCTCTGAACTCTTGAAGTACAGATAGCTACATTGTCAGTCTCATCTCCTCCTTAAACGCCCTGCTGTACCTGCAGCAAGTACTTGTGTTGTCCCGGATCGACGACGCCTTTTATTGGCAGCCCTTATCGGCAAGACCCTCGCTTTCTTTGATAGAAAAGCCTCACCGCTGCAGCAGCAGCATCCATTGACGACCGGTACGCATCACTCTTGTTAGCTGTTTTCTTGTTTCTGTCCAGCCGAAGAATGAGGGCTTGTTGTCGAGAAATCGAGCAGCTGGAGTGCGATCTGCCTAGCCGCGTTTCCGATCCTTTCAAGGCCGTCAAGCCGATTCAGGGAGCCCGTTCTGACACGTTCAACGACAGTTATATTTGGGCAAACCTATCTCGAGCCTTTACATACCTAGATAAGGACGCAAGCCTCCCAGCAAGGCGCGCCCTGTCTGTGTCCAGTGCTGTTACCGCTGTTGCTTGGACCTACGCATATCTGCGGCTTTAAAGTTGCATGTCAACCACATTCGTTTTACCATAAATCGCGCGCCTATCCTCGTCTGATAAAGATGACTCCTCCACCGCAACAAAATGCGCGCAACCAGACGTCCAACACTCGCCGAGCTGCCCCTGCACATATCCGCACGCTGAAACCTCCTGTCCTGGGTCCTCGAAAGAATAGCCACTCGGGTCATTCCAAGAAGAGTCCCGCTTGCGCAAAGACCATAACTAGCTCTAGCAAGAGCCACTACAAGACAGACACAGCTATCGCTGCCGAGGACGAAGACATGGCCGGTCTTCCCCAATTCTGGTGAGCACACATGCTTGTCGCTTGCACTCCTCGCCTTACCACTAACCCGTCTTAGTGCTACTTGCGAGAGACAGATCCTCACTCCTGCCGGCAACTCGATCCTGTACTGCTCAGAGAGCTGTCGCCGCAAGGACCACAACAAGCCTCTCAGTCATTCGATCCTGCCGTCAGAACCCTCGCCGCAGCCAACAACCCCTCGAAGCTCGTACTTCTTCGATGACAATCAGCATGAGATCCTTCCCATGCGATCACCGACCGTCGTACGCCCACCATCCTTGGCCTTCTCGGACGATAGCCTTGATCTGTCTGCCAGCGAGGAGCAACCCAACTATCGCCGTAGTGAGAGCGATGGTTCTCGCTACCTCACACACTACCGCCATAATTCTGGCGACCACAGCCCTCGTCGTGCGAGCTGTGATCCGTATACACCATCGTTGTCTCACACCCCGACATCGCTTGTCAGTAATGTCGGCTCATATCTGTCTACGCGCCCACTCCCGGGTCGTAAGAATCCCTATAGTGCATCCTTCAGCTCTCTCTCGGTCGATCTCGTGACACCGGTCGTCAATACAGAGTCACTGACCGCCTCGACCGACCTCAGCCACCAGAAAGCTTCACTTCGCAGTAGCGCAAGTACTAGCACTGCCTTCCGTGTCGTTGAGGGAGAGATGAGTTATGGCAACAGGGATTACATGCCTGATACTTCGCCCAGTAAGGGCAGCCTCCGACAACTCTTCTTCCACGAGGCTATGCAGGCTCCTCCTAGACACGAGTAACATGCCTCGAATCTCTGCTTTTCTGTTTTGCATATTGATTTTAATTATACGAAGTTTACGACGGATACAAGGTTATGGAACAGTCTCTTGTCATCTTGACGAGAAGCAGCATCAGCATAGGGTACATTGAAAGCCAAAAGCTTTGGGTTAGGTCTCTTGGAGTTTGGAAATGGTAAAAAGTGTTTTGATTACCTTACGAATAAGATCGTGTCAGCTCAAATGATATCTACAGTAGCATTTGTCATTTGACCATGTAAACATGAATAAATCACGTCTCTCGACATGTGAACCGTTCTCGCACAATGCGCTCAAGTGATATGTACTTGCTGACGACCTTTTCCATGTCCGCAGCAGTGTTTAGATTTGAGAGCTAAATGGTATACCCGTCGAGGTTGAACTAGAGGCGCGGGTTTGTGAAATCATGTACAAAACATGCACATTTGGTCCGTGCAGACGTGCTTGTGCCGAAGCATTCTCGCTTTTACAAGAGGCACCTGTTCTGAACAACATTGACCAATGCAAAATGCAATGCGAAGGGTAGTAATAACAGGCCTGGGAGCTGTTACTCCGCTTGCAGTAGGTAGGTTCGATGAGACCGTCGTCTGTTCGTAGCGCAAGACTTATCGAATCTTCAGGCATTCGCCCGACTTGGAAGCGGCTGATTGATGGCCACTGTGGAATAGTGAACATCAGAAGCAGAGATCCAAAGTTTGCCTCTCTGCCATCGCAGGTTGCGGGTGTTATTCCTCCTGGAGTTAAAGCGGACGGTGGTTGGAATGCCAAAGAATGGCTACAGCCAAGCGTGAGCGATACACATTCCGTCTGTTGGACAACATATTGACTTAGAATCAGGATGACCGGAAGATGGCATTGTTTGCACAATACGCCATGGCTTCGGCGGAAGAAGCTCTACAAGACGCAAACTGGGTACCCCGATCCGAAGAAGATCTTCAAGCAACTGTATGTTAGCGTTCGATGACACAGCAGAGTGCGATGCTCATCTACTTGCAGGGCGTCTACATTGGCTCTGGTATAGGCAGCCTGGACGATGCCTACAACACGGCAGTCGAGTTCGAAAAGGGTGTACGTCAAGTTCCAACGGCCTGCTTGATAACAAAGTACTGACACTACAACAGGGTTACAAGAAAGTGTCACCACTATTTGTGCCCAGACTCCTGATCAATCTGGCTGCAGGTCACATTTCCATGCGATACGGGTTCAAGGTACGTGTGACCTTTCGACAACGCCATCAGACCTCTTGGACTAACGGTATAAGGGCCCTAATCACGCAGCAACAACGGCCTGCACAACAGGGGTCCATGCCGTGGGTGATGCTGCCCGTATGATCACCTTTGGAGATGCGGATGTCATGATCGCTGGGGGTGCAGAATCTTGTATCCATCCGCTCGCCGTCGCTGGTTTCGCTCGGGCGAGAAGCTTAGCGACAGACTGGAACGACAACCCTCAGGAGGCCTCCAGGCCATTCGACAGATCAAGAGCCGGGTTCGTGATTGGCGAAGGCGCCGGTGTTGTGGTACTCGAAGTAAGTTTTCCGCGTACAGCATATTATGGCGCGAAAGGTTCTAACCATACTCGTCATCCAGGAACTGGAGCACGCAAAAGCACGCGGAGCTTTCATTTATGCTGAAGTCAAAGGCTATGGTCTCTCGTCTGATGCACACCACATGACGGCTCCTCGAGAAGACGGCCAGGGCCCATACCTCGCCATGAAGCGTGCACTAAAGCAGGCCGGCATCAAACCTGGGAGCGTCGACTATGTGAATGCTCATGCTACTTCGACCGTACTTGGTGATGCCGCCGAAAATCGTGCTATCAAGACATTGCTACTCGGCGAAGAAGGATACACGAGCGCCGGAAAGGTCAATATAAGCAGTACCAAAGGTGCAGTAGGCCACTTACTTGGAGCCGCTGGAGCCGTAGAGACCATATTCACTGTTCTGGCATTGCAAAATGTATGTACCAGCCCCAGATCTCAAAGCTCAGAGTGGAACAAACTGACCACGCACAGAACATTCTGCCACCGACTTTGAACCTCGAACAAGCCGGCGATCCTGTGACCGATTTCGACTGTAACTATGTCCCCAAAACAGCTCAGGACTGTAAGGTGAACGTCGCTTTGTCCAACAGCTTCGGATTTGGGGGAACGAACGCAAGCATCTGTCTGAGTAGATACCAGGATTGAACTCGCTCAAGCTTCTCACTCATAGACACCACTGCAAGGCGTCTCTATGAACAAATAAATACGTCAGTCAGCCTGACGACTTCTTGTTGCTCGATAGAAACTGTCAAGCAAGAAGCCTCAGCAAAGCGGCGCGCCCCAGATTCGCCAGCGGGCCGCCGCCCACACATGCCCCACCTGGTTGATAAGTGCGGGACCTCAAGTCATATCTGTATATTGTGATTTTTTTCTCCCTTCTTTGTTTCTTTCACCACGTCGAGGGACTCGCTGTGTCACCTCCAGAAAGCAACAATGTCTTTCCAAGCCGATCCCTTGATGTTAGAGGATGAAGGCGGCAAGAACGCCGTTTATCTTCGGCTCAAGAGCAAGGGCAAGCACTATCATGCAAAGATTCCAGTGTTGAAACGCTTGCCTTTCCCCTCTATTGCAATCATATCGTTACTGGTCATCGTCAATCTCTTGGTGTGGATAGCAGTTGGCATAGTTCTCGTGAGTTTGTATTCAAGTCAATGGTCTGTCTGACAAGACTCCTAATGTTCGATAGAGCTATCACACGTAAGAAGCCAATAGTGCAAGGAATCTTCGATGTACTAAACACTCATCAGATCTCTGGTCTCTACTGCTGTACTTGCATACTCTCTTGGTCTGAGGCATGCTCTCGACGCAGACCACATCTCGGTAACCAAGGTCCATTTGTTCGATTGTGGATGCAATACTGACACCAGTAGGCCATCGATCTGATGACTCGCCGTCTTATTGCGACCGGACAGCGTCCAGTCACAGTCGGCACATTCTTCTCGTTAGGGCACTCAACGTATCCAAGCTCTACATGAACGACTTTCGAAACAAGTATACTGATTGGTGACCAGCATCGTCGTCATAACTTCTATCGTGGTAGCTTCGACCGCCGCTGCTGTTTCGTCAAAGTTCGGAGCCTTCTCTCGAGTCGGTGGCATTATCGGAAGTAGCGTCTCGGCCACTTTCCTGATCGTACTTGGAATCATGAATGTCTTCATTCTATACAAACTCATCAAGCAGCTCCGCGAGATCATCAACTCTCCTGCCAACTCGCCTCAGCCAGAGTTTCAAATTGAAGGTGGAGGATGTCTCTTCCGTGTCCTGAAAAGGATGTTCAAGCTCATTGATCGGTGCGTTGTCGTTCGAGTGAGATGCCGATGGAGACGAAGCTGATACAATGTGCAGTCCATGGAAGATGTATCCTCTAGGAGTCATGTTTGGCCTGGGATTCGACACTTCGTCAGAAATTGCTCTGTTGGGCATCAGTGCCATTTCCGCCAGTCAGGGAACGTCATTCTGGCTCATCCTCTTGTTCCCTGTTCTGTTCACCGCAGGCATGTGTTTGTTAGACACTACGGATGGTGCTCTTATGATGGCTCTATATACATCGACACGTCTGGCAAAAGATACCATCGCCGTACTATACTATCAAGCAGTCCTCACTGGCGTCACTGTGCTCGTCGCTGTGGTTATTGGTGTCATACAATTCCTTGGTATGCTGCAGGGCGCCGCCAATCTCGAGGGCGGCTTTTGGGATGGCGTCGAAGTCGCGAGTGACAACTACGACATTATCGGTAAGTCGCTTCCTCTTGAATCAATGCGTGTGTATGTACTAAGTCGATTATAGGTGGTGCTATATGTGGCAGCTTCGTCGTCTTCGGTGTTCTGAGTGCTGTCCTCTATCGTCCATGGAGAAGACGGGTTGACGCAAGGCGAATTGCCCTTGTTGGACCATATGGCGAAGAGCAATACGATGTGACAGAGCCGAGCACCGTTTTGGAAGCACACGGAGAACCAGAAATCATACAAGAGGAGGCTCCAGTGCCGCACGTCCGTTCAGACCGAAAAGGAGATCACGAAGTGTGATCAAGTAAATGGACGGGTAAACATCTGCCTAGATTATCTGCAAATAGACTCGCAGTTATATGTACTTTGCTTTATATGCCATCAAAGCTTGCAGCTAGAGTTGTTCATACTCAGTTCAGTACGTCTGGCACCGCTTCGATACCATCCGCAAGATAACGCTGTACAGTATCCGCCTGCTCCGCATAGAATTTGTGCATGGTCTCGTCATTCACGTAGCCCATGTGAGGCGAGAGAACAACGAGAGATCGGCCATCTTGCCCCCAGTTGGTGGTACGCCATGGGCTTTCCCGAGGAAGAGGTTCCACGTCAAAGACATCCAATGCTGCACCTCTAATGGCACCCTGGTTAAGTGCGTTGAGTAGAGCCTTTTCGTCAATTAGAGGACCCCGAGAAGTGTTGACCAAGACGGCGTTCTTTTTCATCATCGCAATTTCGGTTGCACCAATGGTTCCTCTGCTGCGATCCGAGAGTACGTAATGCATGCTGATAACATCTGCCGTCCTGAGCAATTCTTCCTTGGTCACGGCTTTAATGGAGCCCTTTGGAAGACCTGCTGTCGCAGCTGCTTCATCTGCTCTCTCTTGTGTCAAGTTGGCACTCCATGAAACGACCTTCATTCCGAATCCCAGGACAGCTGTACGCGCGGCGTTTGTACCAAGCCTTCCGAGACCGACAGCCCCATAGACCTTGTTAGAAAGAGTAAAACCGAGACCAGTCTGAAATGAGCCGCCCGAGTGCAATGCGGCATCCTCGATCGGTATGCGTGAAGCAAGAGCGAGAATGAGAGCAAAACAATGCTGGGTAGTAGCATCGTACTCGGGTGAAGGAGCTACGATCGAGGGAAGCTCTGGATGAGTGATGTCACGAGTGCCTGGAGCGGTAGCGACGACAATGCCGAGTTCTCGTGCGGCAGCCATGTCGATAGCACGATTGCGCTTGGCGGTGGTGATCAAGAGTTTGAGGTTGGGCAGTGCAGCAAGCAGGTCTCTAGGGAACGGCGTGCGCTCACGCATGGAGCTGATGATGGCATATTGATCAAGACGAGCAGCCAGTTTTTGGATGTTCTGTGGGTTGTTTGGTGGTATAGTGTCGGGGAAGCTGTCGACATGGAGATTTTGAATGTGCTTGAAGTAGGTGGGAGCTATGCCAGCATAATCATCCAGAATAGCAAGGGAAGGCATTGTGTGAGAGCTGAAGGAGGACAGAGTGCTGGGGAAGAGTGGTTCAGGAAGTGCACTGGGAGCAAGACAGCAAACAGTCCTTACGATGAGATGAGGGGTGGAAGCTTCCCCCGGAAGCTGGCAGCGGTATATACACCATGCTTGATCATGTCAATGGTTCGGCAACGGTTCATGGTGAGAAGATGCACGACATGAGCGGACTATACAGCCGAAGGCGTGGAATTCCCTTGGCCGGTTTTGTTACTGGCAGTGCGATACAGAAAGAGGACCTTGACGAGTGACGGACAGACGAAGAAGGCGCGTAGGCATGTGAAGGCGAGGCTTGGCAGCAACCGCAAACAAAGCACTCCAAGGCTCCAACGCCGTCTCCACACTCAAGTCTGTCGCGCGAGCTTCCTGCGCTCTGCTACAACAAGACCGTCTGCAGCCATGGGCTCTCTGTTGCAGTTGTCGGATGTCGCCGACTTGATCCCACGACGCGATGCCCAAGAGTTCCGCGAAAGAGTCGCACAGCTGCTCAACCGCTCCTCGATCCACTTTCCCGGCGCGCAGCCCGTGAGCTTCTCGCGCCGCCATTTCCGTGACCTGCAAGACACCGACTACTGGCTCTGCGAAAAGACCGACGGCATCCGCTGCCTCCTCTACTTCACCACCTTTACCGACGGCAACAACCACCTCGAAGCCCACATGCTCATCGATCGCAAAAACGACTACTACAACATCGACAACGAACACTTCCACTTTCCCCTACCCGATGGTCCCGACGCCAGCTACCACACCGAAACCCTTCTCGATGGCGAACTCGTCTTGGACACGCTACCCAGTGGTGAACAACAGAAGACGTATCTGGTCTTTGACTGCCTCGCTGTCGACGGCAAGTCATTACAACAACGCACCCTCGACAAGCGACTAGGCTACTTTGTCGAATCTGTGCTGAAACCTTACAACAAGCTCCTGCTGCGATATCCGGAAGAGAAAGAATTGCAGCCCTTTGTCATCACTGCAAAGAAGATGGAAAAGGCTTACGGCGTCATGATGATGATCAAGGACGTCTTGCCAAAGCTGCCACACGGCAGCGATGGCCTGATCTTCACTTGCCGGACTTCTCCCTATACAAGCGGCACGGATCCGAAGATCATCAAATGGAAGCCGCCGCACGAGAACACGATCGACTTTCGGTTGCAGCTGGGCGAATTTCCCTCCGTCACAACCGATGGCCAGACCTTCACCGACTACGATGCTTGCCCGCCCATGAACTTGCTGGTCTTCCATGGCGACAAGAGAAACGAGGTGTTTGCAAAGCTCCATGTAACCGAAACCGAGTGGGAGAGTATGAAGGGCATGCAGCAGATTCTGGACGGACGTATCATCGAGTGCCACAAGGATGAGCAAGGTCGGTGGTGCTACAAGAAAGAGGAAAACGGCGAGCCGCGCTTCAGGGACGACAAGACTGAGGCCAACCATATCAGTACGGTTGAGAGCGTTCTGGAGAGCATCGAGGACGCGGTGAGCGAACAGGATCTTTTGGACAATGCCAAAATGATCAACGCACAATGGAAGAGGCGCGAGGCCGAGGCGTCAAGAGCACCCGCAAACGGTGGGCCACGGTAGACGAGAGTTCCTACGCGTAGGATTCACGATGACATGACGATTGGGGAAGAAAGGATTGGCGGTTTGGAGATGCGATTCGTTCGACGGATACAGACGTTCATAAGATACCCATTTACGGCGCGGCGTCAGACAGCGCCGAGGCAGATAATACGATGATATTACATGACTTGCCAAGAATGAAACGAATTGCGACTGCAAGGCGGCGTGTGAGTTTGATGTTGCTAACTTTCATGTGCTTGTCGACAAGCGCGGCCACGGATTTGCGGAGAAGTCCAAGGTCCAAGCATCCATGGCGATACGACATTGATGCATCCATGACAAGCCCGACTTCAGATTACCCACTGTCAGTCGAACACCTGCTACTGGAAATCCACAAACAGCTCGCTACATCCCGTGGTCTTCAATACTGAATCCGCCATCTGGCCACAGCCTAGTCGCCTACATTCCCTGCTCTGCCTGGCCCCGCCATCAACACTTGTTCATCCTCGGCCGAAACCATCACCTTGATCTCAGAAAAGACTTCGCCAGCGGCCCGTAGTTGCAGCAGTTACGCCGCCATCTTGTCAACCCAAAGCGTACAAGCTCAGCCCCGCGATCAGTAGAGAGCGCAAGACGGCGGCAAATTCAAAGTCAAGAGCCGAGTAGTTGGAAGGGGACGGTGGATCGAGAGCCAAGTCAAAGCTCTGGTCCCGCGGTGTGTGGAGGGGCAGAGAGTAGATGGATCCACAGAGTGTGGCCTTTGTTCCGCACAACGACTCCTGGCGCCTGTGCAACGACTTGCTGCGCCTGCAGCAGGTCCAGCAAGACCACACCGACCGCCTCTTACGTCTCGAACGTCGCCAGGACGACGACGCCAGGATGAAGTCGGTCTGGGGCGCCACCTCTCCCTTCCCTAGCGTCCTGAGCGGCACTCCTCAGCATGCTCCCATCCACCACCTCAAGGACTTTGATGACGAGCCCGTCAATCTGATCGGCAGCCTCCACCTCGACCCGGACGAAGAGCCCCGTCGCATGGGTGCAACTTCTCGTGCCAACAGCGTCCGCTTTGATGAATCTGCAAACCAAGGCCATTGGGCCCATGCCTCACGCTCCTCGATCGACTTTCTTCCTCGCAGCGCAAGCAGCTTGGCTGGTCTCGGCATGACTGAACGCACCTCATCTCACAAGTCTGATGGCCGTGCCAGCTCAGTCCATTCGGTCAGGTCTGCCGCTTCGGGCCGTGCTAGTAGCATCAATCTAGATACTGGCTATGCTTCTCCCGTCGATACACCAGCCATCGCCCCTGGTCTTCTAATCTTGGGCCCTGTCCCAGCCATTGTGCGTTGTTGGATAAACACAAACTTCAAGCACGACGCCCTTTTATATGCCGCCGTGTCCACTGCTTCGTACAGGTCTCAGATAGATGAGCGTCTCGTCCGGCAGCTAGGGTTGGACGATTGCATAGTGGAGAGCGCTTCTGGTGTGAGATCACTTGCTCTGTCCGTCTACTTCGCCGAGGCCATTCCACATCCCATCTCAACACGGTCTAGTAGTCCAGCACCACAGGTTCCTTCAGTCACCGTCGAGTTCAACATAGTCGCCCCTACGCAATCAGATCTTGACTCCAAGGCCATCCAAATCGTCATTGGCAGCGATGTGCTTCGATCACATAATGCCGACATATTGTTCTCGTCTAACAGCATGACTCTCTTTGACGACGATCAATGCAAGCTATCCATTCCTCTGGTTCGTCCTGAGAACGAGGGCACTTTCAACTCTTTGTGTATCTCGTCTACACAGCCCACAAAGCCTCTGGAGATGATGCCAGAAGAACAGACCCTCAATGGACTGGGCCAAACAGAACCAAACACTCCATCTAACGAGCTGGCGTTCGAGCATGAGTCTTTACAGCCAGCGACCGACAATCTTCGAAAACCAGCCGGAAAATCAACAGTTGAGGATGGCGTCAGTGCTCCCAGGGTACAAACATCTACGTCAAGAATGGTCCGATCAGAGAACAAGGACTCTCCAGCCTCGACACAAGTCCCAGCATCTGCGCCGTCAGCTTCATCGCCATCGATATGGAGCAATTGGCGTCGCGAAACATCGAGCCAAAATAACGGTCCAGAGGTGGGGGACCCTACATCCAAGATCAAGGACAGTGGCTATCAACGGCGAGATGCTGGTATCAAAGTGCTGAGGCCGACAAGAAGCAGTGGACGCACATTTTCGAGTGGCTCGGTAGCATCATCGCCCGCCGGAGAAGGGAGATCGCGTTACTTTGACGATGGAAAGAAGAAGGGACCGGACGCTGTTGCGGGTGACGAAAAAGCGACAAGAGGGACGGGAGACAATCAAGTCGAGGCAGTGACGACTAAGACAAGGAGCAATCCAGCAGGAGGAGGCTCGGCTTTCTCTTGGTTACACTCGGGAAACAGGGCCTGAAGCAACAAGTACGATAGCACGTGCGAGATGATGCCTCAATGAAGGTGATGAGCACAGAGGGCAGTTTAGAATAAAGCATGTCTATTAATGGTCAATTGATATCAGCCTTCTGAATGGTTGTGCAAGCCAAAAGGTCGTCGACTGTGTCCATGGGAAAGACATGCAGCAAGGGCACGACGAAAAGTGAAGCGACAAACGGTAGCCTGTTTGTTGTTGCTACTAGACGGTTGGGCAGAAAAAGAGAAGCGCAATGATTGTGACAAGTGGATGCAGATCACGTCTCGTTCAAGCCACACGACCCCAGGTACCGGAGGCAGATCAAAAATCCAGAGCCGTGACCGCATGGTTGCAGCACAATTTCCATCTCGTTGGCAGCAGAACAATCGAGTGCAGCACTCAACGCCGGACCTCTTGTCGCTGTACTCCCACATCCCTTTCTCTGATTGAAACGAGCTGCCCTCGACCGGCGGCTCACCCAGCGTCAAAACGGCGTCCTCAAAGAAGCAGAAAGTCGTCCACTCTGCCACAGACGATCCGCGACACGCATACCACCACGCTGTGCATGACCCTGACCGCCAGCCCTCGTCGCCGCAGTCTTCGTCCTCGCCCTCGCCCTCCAGCAACCAAGCAGCACATACTCCTTCGTCGCCGCCGCGCTACATCCCGCCCCATCTGCACCTTGATTCGCGAGCCAGCTCTCCTAGCGACGCCTACGCCCAGCTAAACTTGACCGAAGACATGTCCCACTCCACCAACCAAGGAGATGCTGACGCTCCCAATTCCACACAACGCCCTGCCTCGCCGGCCAAACGATCTGCTGCCATCATGGAAGGCATTGATTCTGCTCAACAAGACGTCACCTTGAACACACCACCAGATGCGCCTCCGTCGTACCATGCCACCCAACACGACACCAGTCCGGCGCCCACACCGACCATCGACGAGCAGGTCACGCACATTCACTCTCTACTCAACACATCTCTACAAGACGGTTCGAAAGGTTTCGTAGTCGCTTCCAAATGGTTCAATCGAGTAGTGGCTAGAACAGAAGGCGCCAATCAGAAGGACTTCGATGCCGAAATGTTGCAAGGAGAGATTGGCAAGATCGACAACTCTTCCGTTGTGTATGCTGGTAAGTGAATGGCCGCCACCGTGGCAACCCATGGCTGAAGTTGGAGTAATAGGTGCATTCGAAAACCCTCTCGCTTTTCCAGGCAAGCCTGGTCAGCAGTTTATCCCTCTGCGTCCCGATGTAGAGAGAATTGTCGACTACGAGATATTCACCGAGGAAGCATGGCGTCAAGTCGTCTCGTGGTATGGAATTATGGAAGGCCAGAAACCCATCATTCGATTTGCACACAACTCGGCACCCGAGGGCTCAACATCGGCTCACATTGTGTATGATCTGAGTCCGCCCGTCTTTACTGTACGCAAAGTACCGAGTACCCATCAAACCACTCACGGCGATGCCGCTGCTGTCAAACTGGTCGCCTCGCGGACTGAGCGCTTCCAAACCTTCCTTGCCCGTGCAAAGGAAGCCGCTGGAATTCCTCTGCAGCACAAGGTCAAGATCTTCAGGCAGCTGGACCCTTCAAAGGTTTCTGGCGACATGCCCAACATCTCTCAACCAGGCATTCCGAGCCCTCCGACCTCGAGGAATCCATCGCCATCTCCTTCCGCTTCTTCGAAACTTGTCGTTGAGAGCTCGACTTTTGCCAAATGGACAGAAGGAACCAACTTCGAGTCGATTGATGGTCAAGACCACACTGCAAATGAGAAGTATAACGGAAAGCTGGATCTGGAGACACTTGGCTTGATTTCGGATCAGACACTGATTCTAGAGGAGCAGCAACGCGGAGCAGAGTTTGTTTCGGACGTGGCCAAGAAGGGGAAGAACAACAACTCTCAGCTCTCTCTATCGGAGAATGCCAGTAAACGGACCAGTCCTGCTCCTACAGCTCCCGTCACACGAGGACGTGCCCGCAAGGATGGCAGAACCCGCGGTACCATTGGCCTGACCAACCTCGGCAATACGTGCTACATGAATTCGGCTCTGCAATGTATAAGCAGAGTTGAGGAGCTGGCGGTCTACTTCCTCCATCAGAAACACAAGCCTGAGATCAATGCCGACAACCCGCTTGGTTACAACGGCAAAATCGCGAATGCATACGCCAACTTCCTGGCTGGGCTCTATAGTGACAATGCCACTTCTGCCTACCGACCTGGTGGATTCAAGGGTGCTCTCTCTATGGCACAGCCCATGTTCTCAGGTTATGGTCAGCAAGACTCGCAAGAGTTCTTGAGTTTCCTCGTCGATGCTCTACACGAAGACCTCAACCGCATTCAGAAGAAGCCATACATTGAGAATCCAGATTCAGATGACAAGACTGTCCACGATCCCGAGGCTATCAGGCAGCTTGGTGATACATACAGGGCGAACCACCATGCCCGCAACGACTCTATCGCTATGGATCTCTTTAACGGTTTCTACAAGAACACCATGGTCTGTCCCGACTGTGACAAAGTCAGTGTGACTTTTGATCCTTATTCTCTTCTTACTCTCCAACTGCCAATTGAGAACACCTGGCAGGCAAAGATCATGTTCATGCCCGTCACAGGATACCCTTCCGCTTTCGAGATTGATGTTGAGAAGAACATCTCTGTTAGGGCACTCAAGGACATCTTTGTCGGTAAAATCGGTCGTGGACTCACCCGCGAGAGGCTCATCTTCGCCGAAATGTTTAGCCACCGCTTCTACAAGATTGGATACGACAGTCAAACTCTCTCGGAGCTCGAATTCTCAAACAATGATGTTCTTTGTATGTATGAGCTCCCAGAAGCTCCGACAAATGCGGCCTTCATGCCGAAGAAACAGTCGACCTATCGTTCCTACTACCACGATGCGCCTGAGAACACGTTGCCAGGAATGGACTCGCCTCTTGCAGAGACTATGGCGATGCCTGTCTTCCATTCCAAGTTAGACAAACGCTCATCAGGCCTCGTCCTCAATCCAACTCTGGTGACGATCACAAGAGAAGAAGCCAAGGACTACGATGCAATCCTGGCAAAGGTGCTTGCTTCGGTTGCGACAATGACCACAAAGAATATCCTCGAGGATTTCTCGAACAAGTCAGACCAAGACAGTTCAGCGCAAGATGTCCAGCCTGATGTCGATGTCTCTATGCGCGATGGTAGTCAAACGCCCTCAACACAGTTGTCAGAAGCCCTGCAGTCTGCCGGTTCGGTCTCACACGACCTTAAGAACATGTTTGAGCTTAAATATGTCCAAGCGACTGGCGACATGTTCATGACCGGAACCCACAGTATCGGTAACGGTCACGTCATGCAAAGCCGTGTGCGCGCTGTTGAACGGCGTAGAGGCAGCACCACTTCGGTCACTTCGAACACCTCTAGCAGAAGCAAAGACTCTGGCTACGATGGTCAAGGTAGAAGCTCGTCCGAGAGCGACGAGGATGCTGATCCTATGGTGGAGTCGTTCAAGGCCAACGGCCAGAACACATTTTCTGGCGATGTGCAGAGCGACGAGGAATCAGGCATGGGCATGCTTGAACAGTTGTCAGCCAAGGACAACCGCAGACGTAAGTTCAATCAGAAACAGGCGAAGAAGACGTATTCGCGCAAAGGCGCTCGTCCAAACAAGAAGAATCGAGCGCGTTCTAACGTACTTCGCCATACAGCAGCAGCAGCAGACGAACCAGCAGACAACAATGAGTTCTATGTCAAACTCGGCGAAGGAATTGTGATCGAGTGGCAGGCAGACGCCTTCGAGTCGCTGTTTGGCGGTGGTAACGGTAATGGCCAGTTCACATTCAACGAGAAGGACGTCCCTTTGGTAGACGATGCCGAGCTCCAAGTGAAGAGAAACAAGCGTATGCAACGCAAGAAGAACGGCATCACTCTTGACGATTGCTTCACAGAAACCGGCAAGACCGAGGTATTGTCGGAGGACAACGCATGGTACTGTGGCAGATGCAAAGAGCTTCGTCGTGCCAGCAAGACATTGGAGCTATGGACTGTCCCCGACATCCTTGTCGTCCACCTCAAGCGCTTCAGCGGCGAGCGCTTCAGGCGGGATAAGGTTGATGTCCTCGTCGATTTCCCGATTGAAGGACTCGACTTGACCAAGAGAATCGGATGCAAGGAAGAAGGCAAAGAGTATATCTATGACTTGTTTGCTGTCGATAACCATTATGGCGGTCTTGGTGGAGGACATTACACAGCCTACGCCAAGAACTTCTATGATGGTAACTGGTACGATTACAATGGTAAGAGAAAAACAAAATCGTTACTTCGTTTTACACAGCTGCTAATTCGTGCGCAGATTCGTCCGTCAGTCGACAGAACGCATCAGGTGTCGTGTCGACAGCCGCATACTTGCTCTTCTACCGTCGCCGCTCGTCGACGCCGCTAGGTCCCGCATATCTGCAAGAGTTGGTTATCAAGGCACGCAACCCCGACGAAGCCTCGGATGCAGAGGACGAGGCGGGGGAAGGCGAGCGTCTCGGCGACCACTCCTCAGCTACCTCTCGCCTGCCTGGGTCGTCGGACGCTGGAGCAGTCGGAGCAGGAGCCACGATCACCGGGACGCTTCATCAGGGAGCCAACGCAGGTGGCCCTGGCAGAGGAGTGAACCAGGCAGTGAGATCGATGAATGAGACGGATGACGATGAGGGCATCTCTCTCAACGACGAGCTCTACGGTAACAACAATAGCAACAGCAACAACAACATCACTGCCGTTGCGCTGGCCAATCCGGAGGCCACCTGGGGATTCGAGGGCTTGGGCGAAGATGACAACACCACCTCCGTCAACACGCCTGCGGCCTCCGACCGTCCAGATGTTGGCTCGGACGTCGAAGACCGGTTCATGGACTTGGATAACGACGCGTTCGACGATTCGATGCCACCACTGATGGACGACGACCAAACGCAGTTTGACGGAGCAATGTCCAGCGCACACCAAGACGAATAGGACTCGGTCGATTGGTTTCTCAACCTTGAGTAAGTGACGCGTATTGCGAGTTCAAGGCGAGGTCTGCAGAAGTGTGTCCCCTAAGCAATGAGACTCAATGTTAGAGATGTACAACCAAAAAAGCAAAGTCATAGAGTAGACGGACAGTGACGCCAAAACGCCGAAATGTCAATGCAAGCTTTAGAACTGCTCAGTCTAATTGGAATAATTAGTACGTGCTTAATCGTGATCAACATGTTTCAGGATACTCGTGTCTGTAATTGACGAGTTGAGGCAAGAGTCAAGAATCCTTCAGCCTGCCCCATTCAGGCTTGACTTCTACCAGTCCATGCTCATCTACCACCTTGCCTCGGTCCCACTCTCGTCCCTCGCCTTTCTTTGCCCATACAACGTCTTCTTCTGACTTCTCACCTCCCTTTTCCCATTTGGTAACCTCTTTTTCGGTGAAGCCAGCAGCACGGAGTCTGTCTGCACCTTGTTGTTTCCATTTTTGGCGATCGCGTAGGGCCTCAAGAGCCTGGTCCCAGTCGTCGTCCTCGTGCGGATTTGGTTGCACATCGGCAGATGGGTCGTAATTTGAGGAGAAATGATTGTCGATGGATGAAGCATGGTTCTGAGTGCCACGGCCCCGTGAGCGAAGTGGTGGGTTGGACGGAGGTGCAGGGCCGATGATGGCGTCTAGAGGATCGGATTCGGATGCGTCAGACGGTGGGGATTGCCTTCGCTTATGGCGATGAGTGGCATCGTCAGACAGCTTGGATGGTTTCGTCGATGGTCGGCGATTACGAGGTGAAGATGAGCGGTGTCTCGAGTGATGGCGGCGTCTGCTTGATGGATGATGTCTCGAGTCTGGAGAGCGGCGGTCCCTGTGATGGCGATGGTCGGAATGACGGTCTGGCGAGGAGGCACGACGGCTAGAGTGGGAATGTGTGGGCTTGATGTCGGGGGAATGGCGACGGCTCTCGCGTGTAATTTGCTCGGTAGATAGACGGTCATGGTCGGGATCGAGACGGCGCCTCTTGGGATTGTGTCTGTCGCGTGCCGAATAGAGCTGCTGGTTTGGCCGGTGTGAGCGAGCCAAGTTTTGCAGACGGAGTCTTGATTCATCGGCTTCCTTCTTGAGCAGGGCCGAGTTGTGGTTGTCTGTGTCTCGGAGAATGTTCCTCAGGAACCTGGTGTTTGGTTTGGGAGCATTGGCCGAGCGCGAGCTGGTAGCGAAGAAGGCATCAGCGATGCGAGACTTTTTAGGTGGCGCTCATGGACGGCACCTTTTGTTCATTAGCGATGCCAGACTCGACGACGACGAGGAGACGGCCTTGGCATCTCGTTTAAGCAACTCGGTGACATAGTCGTCGGTAATGTCGTCGTCGTGTCTGGACGCAGCCATGACTTGTTGTCGGGATTGGTGAATTGACCAGGGAAAGAGGCATGTGAAAGCGAGGAAGCCAGGTCAGAGCACCGCATGGTGGAAGGTCAGGGCACGCCCGTTCTGCTGACGTCCATGTCCCCGCTTGCCGCATTGTGGGGAAAGTGGCCCTTGCTCGTCAACATGTAAACAATAAAACGACAAGGGCGACTGCGAGCATTTCGACCATCAAAATGGCCCACGCAGAAGACGCGCCGCTCACCATCCTCAGCCTCGCTGAACCGCTGCTCGCTGCTCACGACCACGATGGCTCCGATCGCATCACCAAGTCCTCGCTCGACGCCGAGCTCGACCACTACAACCATCTCTTCTCGAAACTGCGCTTTTCCTATGTCGAACAAGTCACCAAAGAGGGCTTCCTTAAGGCTATCGTCGCTCGTCCTCCTCAGCTAGTCGATGCTGCCGAGAATGCCCGTCTAGAACAGGACCTGGCCCAAGCAAAGGCTGCTCTCAAGGCCAAGAAGGAACATACCAACCAGAAAGTCGCCGAGCTGCAAGAATTAGGACGTCGGCTGGCGCAATGTAATTTCTCCCTTCAAAATGTCTCAACCACCAACCACTAATGAGCCTCCCAGCTCACGAACTGATCCAATTGCAAACCACCCAACTGCACGCCCTTCCTGCCGACATACAAAATCTCAATCTCACCATCGCAAACCTAAAAGCTGCCCAGGAAGCGCCCTCGGCCGAGCCCATGCTCAATCTTCCTCTCCATGCCACAAACCAACTGCTGTCAGAAAAGGAATCAGAGCTCGCTCGATTGGACCGCGAAATCGCACAACTGCAGTCGACCCTGCCCGACAAGAAACGCCATGTCGCCGCCCTCAAGGCCGACCTGGAGCCCATTGATTCTCGCAAACGCTCTGCCATCACCGATGCCCAAGAGGCCCAGAAGAGACGGGGACAGCACTCGCTTGCTCAGGACCTCGATGAGAGGGGAAAGTGGCTCAAGTCTGTCGACTCTGCCCTCCATCTCATGCTTCAGATCTGATGTCTTGTTTGCCCGTCTTGTGCCCTTGTTCTTGCTTTGCTTGTTTAGATACCCCACCGACTTTGCTTTGTTTCTATCTTCAATTCGAGTCACCCTTGTCTCAATGCCTGTTGTGAGAGCTGAAATGCTAATATAATATCTTTGTATTAACGGACCAGAAAGTCATCGTTTTACAAATCCTCGTCGCCGTTACTTCGTGCAAGACCTTCTTTCATAGACAGGTTACATCGAGCGAAGAGGCCAGAACCAAAACTAAGGTATATCGCAAACAAGACAAGAATCAATCAGAAATCGAAGAGAAACAAAAACAAAAACCAGAAAACGGAAAAACGTCGACGTCCATGTGTCACGGACCGTCTCTTTGCACCGAGCAGTCTTGGAGCAATGTCAAGCTCGCACATCGACATCTTGTCACCGCGCTCAAACCCGTTCCTTGATGGCTGGGTGCGCTGCTGCACTCGACGACGAAGTCACGGCTTGTGCAGCTGAACTCGAGGTGCTCGGTCGCTCGTCATCATCATCATGGCCGACTTCCAATCCACGTCTCCAGTTGTCCAGCCCAAACTCAGCTGGCGCGGTACCACTCGTCGGGGTTTTTTCGAATTCAAGATCGCTGATACGGTATGACTTGTTGGTCGTCTCCCACTGCGTACGTAGAGCGTCCAGCTCTGTGGCCAGATTGTCGAGCGCGAGGCTATCACGTCCATCTGGCGCTTCGATCTCGCCCGTCTCCGAAGCTGCAATACTTTGGGAGTAGATGCTGTCACCTCCCAGTGATTCGCCTCTGGAATGACCCCGAGAGTGCGCAGGTATGAAATTGGCTGTGCTGGCGCTCACGTTGCTCAGCGCTCTGTGGTGGCCAAATCCGTTTGTGTTGCCGTTTGGCATCGACGATTGACGTCGATAGTTGTCAACAGATGACTCGACCTGATCAAGCAGGAGCTGGACCTTGTTCTCGGCATCCCGAGCGCGCTCCTCCAACTGTGCGTTCTCCCTCTGCAGGCGCTCTAGATCTGCTCGCGAGGATTCGTGAGTCGACTGGAGCGTGGCAAACTTTGATTGCGTTGTTTCATGAGAGGTGCGCAGAGTGTTGAGATCGGTCTCTCTCTCGCCAAGCTGAAGGTGCAGGCTCGAAATTTGGGCTTCCAGGTCAGTCTTCATCTTTTCGAGGTCTTTTCGGAGGTCGTCTTTCCCGTCACCGTGGTTAGCATTAGGCTCGTGATCCAGACTACGAGTGTCGTTCTCTTTGGTACGCATCGTGTCCAGCTCCTTCGCATAGTCGGCAGCTTGGTTCTTCACACGCTGCAGTTCCTGCTTCATCTTACTAAGCATCTTCTCAGTGCCACGAAGGTACTTCACGGCTGCCTGATGGTCATTGTGCAGGGTCGTAAGTTTCTCCTCGTACTCTTTTCTGGTAAGGCCTTCGCGATCCTGCATTTCTTCGAGACTAGTCTTCATCTCTTCGTGCGCTCTAAGACTAGCCTCCAGTTGCTGCTCCAGTTCCTTGACACGCTGGATATCAGGAGTGCCAAATCTGATTTGCGATGATGGCGAGTCAAAGCCTCGAGACTTGCGCACATCAACAGGGTTGACACCACGCTCAGACAGGATGTCCTTGAGCGCACCGTGCTGCACAGCGATAGCGTTTGTTTCCAGCTGCTGGCTCTGCAATTGTTGCTGCAAGTCGGCCCGTTCTTCAGCCAGTGTTCTAGCCTCCTTGAGTGCTGTCTGAAGCTGCTTTCGGATCGTCAAGCCTTCACGGGAGGCTTGCTCTTGATAAGACTCAAGACCGGCAATGCGCTCTTCAGCACGTCGCAGTTTCTCAGAAGCAAGATCGGCTGCAGCTTGGTTTTGCCTGGCCATAGTATTGGCCGTTTCAACCTGCCCATGAAGGATGGTAACACGCTCATCAACAACGTTACGAGTGTCGGAACCGCGTGAGGAAATCTTGCCGAGCCCGTCTAGAACAGCTTGACGGTGAGTACGTGCTTCAGTCGCATGTTTTTCTGCCAAATCTTCTGCATCTCTGAGACGCCGGCCAGTGGTTTCGAGCTCCGTGGCACGCTCTTCATGTTGCGATCGGAGTTGCGAAAGTTGCTGCTCGAGCTCGTTTCGCTCTCTCTTCTCTTCCTCGAGACGGTTCTCGAGAAGATTGGACTTGTCAGTCGACGCTGCCAGTGCTTCGCGCAAAGAGCCAAGAATTGCCCCATGTTCCGCTGTTTCTGCGAGAGCATTCTCCAGTTTAGTGCTGAGTTCGGTTTTGTCAACGGCGAGAAGTTTGTGCGAGGCAAGTGCATCAGCATGATTGGCAGAAGCTTCTCTAGCAGTCTTCTGAGCCTCGTGTAGTTCGTCGCGCAGCGATTCAATTTCTGAGGCAATGCGTTGTCTATCCGTGTTGAGTTCGGTGACACGTTGCTGAGCGGCTTCGGCAGTCTCCTCTGCCAAAAGCCGGGCTTGCTTTTCAGCTTCCTTCTCGTGGATCAGGCTGTCGATCTTGCGGGATAATTCCGTCTGAGCTGCGAGCGAAGATGCAAGTCGTCTGCTCATGTCACCGACGCGATCTGTGTCGGGAGTACCATGTCGGCTAGAGTCCAAAAGAGGTGAAGCGCCTCCTTGACCTGCGAGCTTTGCTTTGGCGAAGACAGCTTCGCTGATGGCGGTATCTCTCTGCTTTTCTATTTCAGCAATGCGGGCGGCCGCAGCTTCTGCTTGACTGTCAATAGAGCCCTGCACCTTGGCCAGCTCTGCACGCATACGGAGCAAAGCTTCCACGAGTGGTCTATCATCATCGCCGAATGCGTCGGTAGAGCGTTCATCAAAGGCTGGAGTGTTTGTAGTGCTCCGTGAGTAACCTGCCTTTCGTGCCAGCGCGAGCTCCGATGCAAACCAGGCATTTTTGGTCTTCTCGGTTTCCAGCTCTTTAGTCAGACTGCTGGCGTTGTGATTAGAGGAAGGTGCTTGGTCTCGTGCGCCATCGATCGGGATTTCTCTCTGTACGTCTTGACGACCACTGTCAGGCACAATCTCTCTCTGAGTGGGATGGCGGGACATGTCGACTGGCGTACTTCGATCAAGTCGTTCTTGCGGCTCCAAGTTTCGCAACGATGGATGCGTACGGTGCATTGGATGATTGGCTGTTTCTTCGGTGTTCTCGCGAGCTGCTTGCGGCCCTGTTCTTGAACTAGTCCTGGATGGTGGAGAGAATGTTTGATCCACAGACTTGTCAATTGAAGAAATTGGTTGATGAGTTGGTTTGTATGTCTGCGGTGTTCTGTCCTGGTCTTCGTCTGGGCTCTTTGGGTTGATGTTTGCGTTTGTGCTGGCCATTGTAGGAGTAGCTGTCGTTGGTGACATCGTTCTTGCGCCAAAGGAGTCATTGTGGAAAGGTCCAGGAGCCATGCGAGTAACAACAGTGGGCGACGCAACGGCTTGATTGGGGCTCAGAGCACGCTCCGGTCTGGTTGGTTGGCGGCTCGGCGGTGTTGTGGGCTTGTTTTGTTGTTGTTGCTGAGGTGCCGAACCAGGTCCCGGCGGGCCAGCAGCACGCGGCAGCCTCGAAGCTACAGCCATGGATTCAGGAGCTCTATTGACTGGGATAGAACTATCTCTACCAGGACGTCGAGGCCCATCGAAATCCACTTGATCCCGAGGAGAGGCACGACTCTGTGGGATACCGGTCCTGTCACCGCTTGGACGTCTGTGACCCTGGATTCGTTGATCGGCTGGCACTTGCGATTGAGAGTCGTTAGGATACCTTATCTTACTGGTGTCCAAGTAGTATGCAAGACTGAGTTCGGCAGCATCTCGTGGGGCTGAGCTTGGCTCACCACCAGTGACTATAATGTGTTTTCCGAAAGCTGTCATGCTATGTCCGGAGCGAGGCGAAGGCGAAGGACCCATGTTCTGGAAAGTGTACCAGCGCCTAGTTGTGATGCGGAAAGCCGCAAGGTCGCCGAGATCGTTACCCTCTTCAGTGCGGCCACCGAACACATACATGACATCGCCAACTAACGCAGCTGCGTGGCCCTCACGAGCTACCGGGATGTAGCCAATGCATTCAAGCTGCGACCAGGAATTAGTTCGAGGATCGTAGGCCCAGACGTCGCTGAACCAGGTGACTCCGTCTGTACCGCCAAAGAGGTACAACTTCTCGTTCCACGTTACAACCGAGTGGTTGGTGCGTGCTGGAGGGATCTGACCGTGTGGAGGGCCTCCATCAATGGTGTTCTGAATCAGCGTATCCCATCTATTGCTGGCCTGCTGCAGCGCATTGAGGTCAAACGTGACTAGATCATTGAAGAAGAAGCCCTCGACTTGACCACCAAAAATATAAATCTTTGAGCCAATGATGTTTAGCGAGTGGCCATAGCGGCCCGGGGGACGAGGGCCTGCCGGGGCAGCTCTCGACCATTGCTTGGTGGCTGTAAACAGTTAGCAGAGACTCAAAATTTGACAAGGAGGTCGACGACGCACAGGTATTCAGCAAGTAGAGGGTATCATCAAGCATGTCGGTCTCGTCCGTCTTTGTGTCTCCTCCAAAGACGATGAAGGCGTTTCCAACCAACAAGGCAGCATGCCCGACTCTCGGACCAGGACCCTCGGACGTGGTCGCGACAGGATAGCAGCTGAGGTTGTTGGGGGCGGATTCAATCATCCACAAGTCGCCCTTGACGGTGGAGCCGTGGATCAAACCACCCATGATATAGATAGAGCCATCCTTGGACGAGAGTGAGTTGGCGGCGGCGCCATAGCGAGGGAATGGATGGTTTGTAGGGACGGTAAAGTTCAGGTGTCGTTGGGACCACGGATAGGGCGAAGAGTCTTGGTGGGGACGCATACGGGAGTGCTAAGAAGCCATGTCAGCAGGCAGTCAAAGACAGCGGACAGAGGCGGCGGCTTACTTGTAGATCGCTGTCGGCACGGTCGCGCAAGGCCTTTTGCTCGGGGCTAGGTGTGTTGGAGGGCTTTTCAGACGACCACTGGGGGCTATCTTGCAGCTTTTCGCCCAGGGAATTGAGCGAGTTGACGCTGGTACCGGGTGTAGGGGTCTGCTGGGACTTCTCTCGTGGGCTGCCACCAGAGCCGTCTCGCGCGTGTCCAAGAGCCGAGGGAATGTGCGAGGGAGTGCCGGGGCCGTCCGAGGACTTGATGTTGCGCGTCGCAGCAGGGAGAGCAGAGGCCTGCTGCTTCTTGGACGACTTGAACAGAAACGACATGTTTACAGGGGCGCTCTAGAGGCGCGAGGTCGAGGTGTAGGGGACAGAGGACGAGGCAGGCATCAGATGGCAAGGAAACTCCGGAGACACACGGCGGATGTCATGAGTAGGTTAGCGAACGGGCGACGACTATGCTGAAGGAGAGAAAAAGGCAGGGAACGTTGTTGGAATGGCGATGGGCACGCGTGGCTGGCAATTGTCCTTGGGTCTTGGTTCAATTTGGGCCTCTCTCCACACGCCAGCTCGGCGCGACCACCAAATATCACTTGCGGCAAGCTAATTCGGCGACCTGAAACACAGATCCATTGCATATATTAAGTACAGACGTCCCTGCTAATCAAGAGAAGACTCGCCATGCGCGTCCACAATGCATTGCATCGTCAACCGGGCAAACAGTTGGACGGTACTGGAGAGGCTGGCTGGCCGCCTCGAAGAAGCCTCGACCAAGAAACTCGCACTGCTTGTCCGTTGAACCATACGTCTTTATTTCCGTCACACGACTTTTGGGTGGTACAATGCATTGAGCGAGAAGCCGGTGCCAACACTTTGGCCGCTCTGCTCACCCGAGGTACAGACGGTATTGTACTTTGCCAATACTCGGAGAAGCAATAGCAATCAAAAGCCAGACAGGCCTCGACAAGCAGACCCGAAGGTGCTACAATGGAAAGAGGCCGTGCACGACATTGCAGTCGATGCTTGCACGTCCCTGATTCATGCGGCCCCGATATCTTATCAGATGGCAGAGAGGTCTGAGTCGTGACTTGCTGCATAGTGACCGAGTGTCTGCCTGCCCTGCCTGCTGTTCGTTGTCTGTACGTGCTCGAAGAAGCCAACCGCTCTTCTCGCCAACCCTACGCGTCTCTTATTCGCATCTATCGCCTCCAGATCATCATCTATCCGTAGTGTCGGAGATGCGCTCGTAAACACTCTAGCACGAACCTGATGTCAATGCAGTCTGCCCTCGCCGCGCAACATGAGGGTGGGCGCGCTGCAAGACGATGCTGCCGGTCAATACCGCGCAGCGAAGCATCCGCAACCCGTTCTCGATCCTCTGCCCTCCAACCTATACGAAGGCAGCATTGAACACGCCGCCCATCCCAACGCTGACCCTCCGCCGGATCCCCATACTCAGGCCATTAATGGCAATACCGTCGCCCATCTTCCACCTCCTCATCAGTTTCTCAATCACTCTGCAAATCCATCGACAGGCAGCTCGGCCGTCAACAGCTCTCCATCAGAAGATGGTCCGCTTGCTCCAAGGTCCGAGCGACCCCTGATGCTGCGCGCAAAGAGCGACTACGGTCCAGGAAAACCAAGGCAGTCCATTGCTTCGTCGTTCGAGCAGCACAGAGATGGAGATGAAGCTTCAAAATTCAAGATGCGCCACGGCTGGGAAGACCAACTCATGTCACCAGAGCAAGCAAATCTGTTATCACAGACATTTTATATGTACTACACCGACAAGAGGCACGAGACTGCTGGCAACCCAAAAGATGTCAAGGATGATTATCACGTCCAGGAATGGCGTATGAAGGACCGTCTCAAGACCATATCCGCTCTTCTGACCGTCTGCCTAAACATTGGCGTCGACCCGCCAGATGTCATCAAGACAAATCCCTGTGCACGTATGGAGTGCTGGGTCGATCCCATGGGTACCGAGGGCCCGCAAGGCTCTGGTGGTGCTAATCCCCAAATTGGGAAGAATCTACAGACACAGTACGAGACGCTCAGTATGCGTACCCGCTACAAGCTCGTTATGGATCCCAGCATCGAGGAAATGAAGAAATACTGCACCACCTTGCGTCGCAACGCGAAAGACGAAAGAATACTTTTCCACTACAATGGCCATGGAGTGCCAAAGCCTACCGCGGCCGGAGAGATTTGGGTCTTTAACCGTTCCTTTACTCAGTACATTCCCATTTCATTGTACGACTTGCAAAGCTGGCTCGGCGCACCTGGCCTGTTCGTGTACGACTGTTCTGCTGCCGGTTTAATCATCAAGAATTTCCATCCTTGCATTAAGAAGCACGAAACCGATCAAGTAGAGGCCAGACGGCGAGACCCTACCACGCCTTTGATGAACTGGAGCGATTGCATACATTTGGCAGCTTGCCGCGAAGACGAGTCTTTGCCCACCAATCCTGACCTTCCCGCGGATCTGTTTACGTCTTGTTTGACTACTCCGATTGAGATGGCTGTTCGTTTCTTCATTCTCCAAAACCCCCTGCCCGGAGGTCCCACTCTTTCCGAGGGTCGCAATATCCCTGGAAAGATCTCCGAACGCAGAACTCCTCTTGGTGAACTGAACTGGATTTTCACCGCCATTACTGACACGATTGCATGGAATTGCCTTCCTAAACCGCTTTTCAAGAAGTTGTTCCGACAAGACTTGATGGTTGCTGCCTTGTTTCGTAATTTCCTCTTGGCTCAAAGGATCATGCGAAAGTATCACTGTCATCCTCAATGTTATCCCGAGATACCAGAGACCCATAACCATCCCCTGTGGCAGAGCTGGGACTATGCTGTTGAGATGATTCTTGCTCAATTGCCAAGCTTGATTCAGCAAGCGAAAGAAAATAAGGAGCTGGAATATCAGCACTCCGAATTCTTCGCACATCAGCTCAGTGCATTCGAAGTATACCTTAGCCAAGGCGCGCTGGAGCAAAAAGTTCCAGAGCAGCTTCCAATCGTCTTGCAAGTACTTCTGAGTCAAGTTCATCGTCTACGCGCCCTGATCCTTTTGGGTAAGTTCCTTGATCTCGGGCCATGGGCTGTCAATCTTGCTCTCAGCATTGGCATCTTTCCCTACGTTTTGAAACTGCTTCAATCCCAGGCGATCGAGCTCAAACCTGTCATGGTCTTTATCTGGACTCGCATACTGGCTATCGACCAATCATGTCAGTCGGATCTGCTCAAAGACAATGGTTACGCCTACTTCATCAACATTATAAGCCCCCAAACCGGTATCCCTGTTGGCAATATGGCTGAACATCGTGCCATGTGCGCCTTCATCATTGCCATGTTTTGCAAAGACTTTCGTCCAGGACAAAATGTATGTCTGAGCACTAATCCTGAGCTCATTGAGAGTCTTTTGAGCCATTTGGTGGATATGGAGAACCCGCTACTCAGGCAGCACTCTTGCTTGTGCATTAGTATGCTCTGGTATGATTTCCCCGAAGCCAAATGGCAAGGTATACGCTCTCAAGCGCACATGCGCCTCTGCGATCTTGCTCTTGATCCTGTGCCCGAGG
Organism: Aureobasidium sp. EXF-10727; assembly: GCA_023848595.1. Lineage (NCBI taxonomy): Eukaryota > Fungi > Ascomycota > Dothideomycetes > Dothideales > Saccotheciaceae > Aureobasidium > Aureobasidium sp. EXF-10727. Next base: position 28,726 of record SWBF01000008.1, read on the forward strand.
TGAGAACGGCAATGCTGCACGCTTTGACAAGTTTCTTGGGCATTCCAGACGTGACGGACCAAGTCGCGTACATCGAGGAGACTGTTGCTTCAATTATTCTCGCTATGGCAAACGATAGCAGCGTCATGGTTCGCAAGGAGTTACTTGTGTTCCATTCCACCTTTATTGCAAGGTACAAGAACAAGTTCATTGTGGCAGCATATGAGCAATTCACGGAAGAGCACGCGGCTCATTTGGCTCAAGACGCAAGCATTCATCGTCCAACAACACCCTCTGAAGCAGTCGGGTCATATGACAGCAAGCGTGATTTGTCCTTCGAGTCCCACAATTCTCTCTCGAGGGGTTCCATTGAGTCGGCGGCATCGAGAAACACGGTATTCTCGGCGATGTGGAAGCAAATCTTGATCATATCAGCCGACCCCCACCCAGAGATTGCAAGAAACGCAGGCATCATCCTGGATAATGTCTTGGGTGCCCTCTTTGATTCTCCGCTGGCCGTATACGTCCATCAGATGTTGGATGACATGGCAGCACGGCCTATTCCCTATGCTCAAGCACCGGCTACTTTACCGGACGGTCCAACAAGACTGCAGCATTCGGATGTCCCCCGAGCTCCGCCATCCCCAACACCGTCGACGAGCTCAAAACATGATGGGTACTTTTCAGTTTCTGCAGGTCTGAGACGTACAGCTAGTATGGCCGCCTCCATCAAAAATCTTGCTTCCTTCGGTGTTAGCAAAGCTTCCCAAGACCCTTCACAAAGCCAGTCTTTACGAGGACCGGGAACCGGCAGACGGTCCCAAGTCCCCTTGGATTGGAACAGACCACCAGATGCGGCCGATCCACAACCCACCCGTGTCCGTGGTCATCAGATTGCAAAGTCACCATCGGTGCCCAACTTTGAACCTAGAAACTTTTCCCAGCCTCCAACAATCCCGCTGACGTCCAACTTCTTCCAATGGTCAGCTTCATATTTCAGGGAGCCTCAAATGCGGCCATCGGAGGCCGACGAGCCAGGATCTCTAGACTATAATGAACGATTGTGGCGACGCAATCGCAATGACAAGATCATCGCTTCGACACAGCCGCTCAAAGAAGTTGCGGGCACTGGCCGCTGGGACGTTCCCGCCGGGGTACTTGCAACCAACAGTCCCCCGATGAGAATGGTTTTCCATCAATTTGAGGACCACCTTGTCATCAGTGATGATCAGGATGGCATCACTGTATGGGATTGGCACCGGGAGAGACGATTGGCACGATTCAGTGCAGGCAACCCCCATGGTAGCAAAATCAGCGATCTTCGTTTTATCAATGAAGATGACCAAGCACTCCTCATGACTGGTAGCTCGGATGGAGTCATCAAAGTGTTCCGAAATTACGAGAACGAGAAAGAAGTCGAGTTGGTCGCTGCGTTCCGCGCTCTCACAGATCTTGTACCTAGTACGCACAATGCGGGACTGGTGTTTGACTGGCAGCAAGGCCAGGGACGTGTCTTAGTTGCAGGTGATCTTCGAGTCATCCGCGTTTGGCAAGCTGGAACGGAGTTGTGCACTGCAGACATACCAGCAAGATCGGGATCCTGCGTGACTAGTTTGACTTCGGATCAAGTAGAAGGCAACGTGTTTGTAGCAGGCTTTGGCGACGGTGCGATTCGTGTCTATGATCAGCGCAATCGACCAGCAGAAAGCATGGTACGAGTATGGAAAGAGCACAAGGGATGGGTTGTCGGATGCCATTTGCAGCGTGGTGGCATGCGAGAACTCATTTCAGCAGAACGTGGCGGTGCCGTCAGGCTCTGGGACATTCGTATGGATCGCAGTGTGGGCGTGGTCAAGGGCAAGGGTGAGGGCGGTATCGGCACGTGTCGAACCTTGAGCGTGCATGAGCATGCACCCGTGTTTGCAACGTAAGTTGAACGTTCATTTGTTGAACCTGGTGATTGGTACTGACACACAGACGCAGAGGATCATCTCACAATGCAGTCCGCGTCTTCTCAACCAACAATGTCACGGCGACAGCGGCAAACTCGACGCCGTTGTCAACCATCGAGCCATTCAGCAACTTTTTGCATACCAATGTACTTTCGTCACACCGACCAACGCCGATTGCCTCGACGGCGTTCCATCCGCACAGGATGATGTTGGCGTGTTCCACGGTCAACGACGGACATGTCAGTCTCTTCAAGTGCGCATCGAGAGACGGCTCCATGCTTAGCGGGCAGAACGGCATCGTCAAGGAATGGGAGGCGTGAGATTTATGGCCTGGCTCAACCCCTTGATATTAGAGAACAATTCGACACGATTCGTGTTCGACGGTCGAGAAGCTACGAGGCAATGGCTTCTCTGTAGGCGATACAACGAATGTGCAATTCAAGCATAGCGAGAAGGGAAGGCGTTCATGGTTGCTGATAATTGCTGCAAGCGTATTAATGCTAGTGTAAAGCGAGTGCCACATTCTTATCGCAAGCGATGATGTACATATCTTAATGCAAGACAGGCGATATATATGTTCCTATGGAGGGGTTTTACATCAATATACACGAGACAGGACGGGCAATAATGTTGAGGTTCACTTGACTAATATACGTGACGTGAGTGAAGCTTCAATATAAAATGATATCAAGTATACCACGACAACACCACCGTGTTTTTGATCATGCGAATATAGTGACACTTTCTGGACGTTGGGAGAATGGAGCATGATTAGTTTTACTTGTCTATACCATCAGGAGGATGCGCAGGCAAAGATATATAGTTCTGTCGACTTGTTGACGGGGCAACCCTGTACTGGACTTTCTAGTAATCGATTCTGCTTTCCAGTTTCATACTTGTTCCTACCCTACAGAGGATGTGCCGTTATTTGAGACGGTATGTTGGTGATACGCCAGATGGGTCACAGTCAGAGGCGTATGATCAAAAAGGGAGGTGTGACGTGAACAGAAATATAATACATGATCATGATTTTACAAGGTAGCTAAGTATGGTGTGCGTTGAGATCTTCACGTACGACGGGAACCTGATCAAGATTCTCACGTTGAATCATGTTGGTCTTGCCCTCGACCAACTGCATCATCATGTAGTTGCAGACGCATTGCATGCCCATCTCTTCGCCTCTGCGGACAATGTAGCCATTGATGTAGCGGACCTCTGTCTTTCTACCGGCACGCACATCGGCAAGCATACTACTGATGTTTTTACCCGTCTTGTTTGCTATGCTGACAACCAAAGTCTCGAGACGCTCGGGCGAAAAGCGATCTTGGATGTTGGGCAAGCCTCGTAGCTCTGGCAGCGAGCGAATGACCAAGGAGATCTCGGCCAGCAACAAGCGCATGGTGCGGGTTATGGCAAAGTTGTACAGAATGGAGCCATTGGGAGCGTCCAGCATGACAGTCAATGGGTTGATGACGGCATTGATGGCGAGTTTTTCGAGTTGCTGCTGCATGAATTCGAGAGGCGGAAAGCCGACGGCGGCGAGGACGGGACTACCGGTCAGAGTACGCAGCAAGTAGCGGGCGGTAGGTGCAAAGGGAACAGAATCCGAGGGGTTGTCTTTGAGGTCACCTCTCGGCAGGGCAGCTAGAGCGATGGTACCATGGGCGGCATGGACGGCGAAGAAGGGATTGTCAGGGTCGGGGGAGTTCAAGCCGTGCGTGACGACACCCTGTATGTAGTTTGGGCGAGTGACGGGGTCTGGGAAGATTTCTTGATTGACTTGATCTATGATGCCCATGCCATTCTGCAACAAACAGACGGTCGACTCGGGTCGTAGGCGATGCTTGACGGCATGCAGGGCACTGAGAGTGAAGGGAGCCTTTCCGGTGAAGATCAGATTGTCGATGGGCTCCTGGTCGTCGGCATCGAGTGGATCGTGGTCGTCGGACTCGAGGGGTGCGCCATGGCTGCGTCGAGGTGGGAGGACGAGGTCGGCATCGAAGCCGGAACGGGGGACGCGGTGGCCGTCAGATTCGAGGACGATGGTCTGGTCACTCTGGTTCCATAGTTTCAGTAGGTGCGGGCGGTGGAAGAGCAGAGTGACTGGCGTCTTGTCGGCGCGCAGCGAGTGGGCAATCAGCTTGCCCACGTTGCCGACGCCATAGACATGGATGCGCCGCGGGACGCTGCTCTCACGCGCATACTGTTCGCTGGCCGCTGTATACGTGCGCCGACCAAGACTCTTGGTGCCGACCAGGCGTCGCGCGACGAAGGTGCATGGCTGGAGTGGCATGATTGCGCTCAAGATGGAAGGCGCCAGAGAAGTGAACCATGACGCAGCTCCTTCCTTCGGCTGTTCAGTCGTCGAGCCATCTTTCCCTCCTCTCGACCATGCCGTTACGCATCCACGCGCGCTCCTTTTCTGTGCTTAGTCGCCCCAAGCCAAACTACCCTGGCCATGTGCCCTTGACCGTCGTCGAGCGATGCGGCCTGGCCGTCGGCTCTGCCCTTGGCTCCATGCTCGACCACCACCGCCACGGTACCTACGCCCTCTCCACATTGCAGCCATCTTCCTTGCTGACACTCTCAGACTTGGTTGCTGCCCTGGGCGAGGCCACATGCAAGCCCTACTTTATCACCCGCTTGCGACAGAGCATGCTGTCGCATCCCACTGGCCGCCGCATCCTCCGTGACCGTCCCCGCATCTCCAGCAAGACCATGTCACTCGATCATCTACGCACCCTGCCCGACAACTCCGTTGGCCGTGTCTACGCCCAATGGCTCGATCGCGAGGGCGTCACTCCCGATACCCGTGACCAGGTTCGCTACATTGACGACCCAGAGGAGGCCTATGTTATGCAGCGTTACCGCGAGTCGCACGACTTTTACCACGCTCTCACCGGCTTGCCCGTCTTTGCAGAGGGCGAGATTGCTCTCAAGGCCTTTGAGTTTGCAAACACTCTTTTGCCCATGACCGCCCTGTCCATGGCTGCTGTCGTCAAGCTCAAACCTGCTGCTCGCCGCCGCTTCTGGTCCACATATCTACCTTGGGCTGTGTCCAATGGTCTGCGTGCCGAAGATGTTATCAACATTTACTGGGAAGAAGTCCTTGAGAAGGATTGCGATCAATTGAGACAAGAGCTGGGCATCGAGAAGCCTCCGGATCTTCGTGAACAGAGAAAGATGATGAGAGACCAGAAAAAGGCCCAAATGGCGGCTCGCGAAGCTCGTCAGACTGTCGGTCAAGGTGTCATGTCGAATTAATCGTCTCGTGTGTATACAGCTTCTTTTATCTATATATCACCATATATGGGTATTCATCCCAGAACATAAAACACAAATCCATGTGGCCTTTTGTCGAAAATCATGATTTCCCATCTCATCACTTGCTTAGAGCTGGTCCAGAAGTCCTTCGGCCTCGAGCAGCAACACAATCTGGTGGACAGCTGTGCGCACGCTAATCTTGGTCAGGTCAACGGTAAGGTTGGCCTCACCCTCGGCCGGAGTCTCGTACGGGTCGTCAACACCGGTGAAGTTCTTAATCTCACCACGGCGAGCGGCCGCGTAGATGCCTCTGCGGTCAGTCTTCTCACACTCCTCGAGCGGGGTGGCCACGTGGACGAGGTAGAAGGATCCGTACTTTTCGACAAGCTCGCGGGCGTGCTTTCTGCTTGACTGGAAGGGTGCGATGGGGGCGGCAATGACGGCGGCACCGGCCTTGGTCAATTCACTGGCAACGAAACCAATGCGGCCAACGTTGGTGTTACGGTCCTCCTTGTTGAAGCCGAGCTCGGAGCTGAGCTCTGAGCGGACAGTCTCTCCGAGAAGAAGCGAGACGGTGCGGCCACCCTGCTGGTTGAAGGTGACGTTCAGAGCACGGGCAATGGCGTCCTTGCCGCTGTTGGCGTAACCAGTCAGGAAGACTGTGAAACCCTGCTTGTTACGGGGAGGGTGCGACTCGCGAAGGACGCGGACAACCTCGGGGTAAGAGAACCACTCGGGAATGTCACCGCCAGTGCGCAGACGACGGCGGAGCTCGGTACCCGAAATGTCGAGAGTTCTGACGTCCTTGGGGACCTGGTCTCTGGGGCGGTACTCGTCCGAGTCGGGGAGGTAAGTCATCTGGAGGAAAGGAACAACCTCGATACCGAGCTCATCTCTGTACTTCTCGACAAGGTCCTGGGCATCGTAAGGTCCGTAGAAGTCCTGACCCTGGCTGTTCTTGCCGGGTCCGGCGTGGTCACGACCAACAATGAAGTGGGTAGCACCGTGGTTCTTGCGGATAATCGCGTGCCACAAGGCCTCACGAGGGCCGGCCATGCGCATAGCCAGAGGAAGAAGGGCGAGGACAGCCATGCCATTGGGGTAACGGGGGAGGAGGGCCTGGTAAACACGGACACGGGTGAAGTGGTCAATGTCACCGGGCTTGGTGAGACCAACGACGGGGTGGATGAGGACGTTGGCCTGGCGAGAACGAGCAGCGCGGACAGTCAGCTCACGGTGAGCGCGGTGCATGGGGTTTCTGGTCTGGAAAGCGACAACTCTGGACCAGCCGAGCTTGTCGAAGTGCAGACGAATCTCTGCAGGAGAGTCTGCATATCTGATCAGTCTGCTGTTGTTGCGAATCCGAGTTTCTGTGGCTGCTTACATCTGAGAGCGACATAGTCGTAGTGCATAAGACGGTCGATGGCATCAATCTTGCCACCAATGTAGAAGTCACCAGCGGTTCTGTACAGGTACTTGACGGCGGGGTGAGCCTCGTCGTCGGCGCCAAAGACCTCGACGGCCTCCTTCTTCTTGTCGGGGCGGTAGATGTCGTCGACGGTGATGATGGCCAGGTTACGGTCGTCTCTGAAGTCACGGAGGGTGATACGGGCACCAGCCTTTGCCTTGACCTCGTCAATCGTCTCTTGGAAGACATCGAGACAGATGGGCATGGAGAACAGATTGCCGTCAACGAGACGGTTGTTGTCGACGACGCTGCATTCTGGTCAGTGTCTGCAGCTTGTTTGCTCGTTTGCCCTCTGGTGCGTACCCATTGTAGTCCTTCTCGTTCATGAAGCCTGTCGTGGACCAGTCAGAATCCCATCCTACTGTTGTGTGCATCTCGTTTCGGACTTACCCTCGAGAGGGGAGAAGCCTCCGTTAAGGATGAGTTCGAGATCACAAAGCTGACGCTCATTGAGGACAATGGCAGGCAGCTTCTCGGCCTCGTCAATGAGTTGCTGGCGACGAGGAGCATCACGAGCAATGAGGTCCTTGAGGATACCACCTGGATCTCTGTCAGTTTCCGCAAGCCACACGTCTGTGCATTGGCGCCTTCGTACCGTGGGGAGGGTTGGCCATGATTGCGTGTATTGGCAGTTATGACTGGTTACAAGGAAGGAAAGAAGTCAAAGGGAAGGGGAGAAGAGGTAAGGGCCGGGGAAAGAGTTGCGAGACCGGAGAGGCTCCACGAGGACTTTATATTTACACACTACGCATACGCAACCAAGGCTTTTGGTTGAGTAGCAACGATCCGAATCTCGACACTCGATTATCCCACAAAAATTCGTCTCCCCCCTCTAAGCATGCCCCTCAGGAACCGCTAACTGCCTTGGCGAACGTGCGGATGTACGTCAGAGGGTGTCGTGCTTTCTGTCAATGCGATACAGCGTTTCACACCCTCGCCAGCCCTGACATTATTAACTGTTTTCTTTTATTTTCATGCAAGGTTTCATTATCATGCTATTAAACGCAACTTTTCTGTGACAACTATCTAGGGTGCATCTGCACAGATGTGTAATGGTATGACTATGAAAGACGTGGGTCGTCATGTATCCAACATCCTGATGCTGAGGTATCGATTTTCCCATCCAATGCCATTTAGAATAACAAACTCCAATATGCCCCATCGTGATCCAACCAACGCCTATGCTAAATTCGCAGAAACATGTAAAGAAAAATGACAACAGAGAAGAACGTCTAGACGACTTGCTCAATGTTCAGCCCCGAGTTGATAGCCTGGCTGAGCTCATCTTGACGCTTCTGCTCTTGCTCTTGCAGGAACATGGCGTAGCGGCTCTTCTTGTTATGAATGCCACACTCTGTCTTGGCACGACCCTTCCAGCGACCGGCTCTCTCGTCCTCGCCTTCCTTGACAGGTTGAGTCGAGTGCCAGTCGCCAATCGAACGGTAGCCCTGGGACATGAGAGCATTGACGGGGACATTGTTCTCCTTGATGTAGTCATTGACTTGTTGGAACGACCAGTTTGCCAGGGGGTTGATCTTGATCATGCCTGCGTCGTCGATTTCGACAATGTCGAGGTCTCCACGCTTGCCTCCTTGGCTACGACGACGACCAGTGATGACGGCAGCAACTCCCAGTTCGGCATAAGATCGTTGAGCAGGCTCGACCTTGGCCACGTAGTCGTACAGCTCCTCGTTGGTCTCCCAAAGCTTCTCGCCGTGCTTGCGATTAAAGTCCTCTACATTCTCGCAGCCCTCGGGCTTGTAGGTGTGGATGGTAAGGCTAGGGTATCTATCCTTCACGGCTTGCACAAGCTCGTAGGTCTCCTTGAATGCGTGTAGAGTGTCCAGGTAGATCAGATCAATGTTTGGCTTGATGGGGCTATCAAGCTTGGATACCATGTCGTTGATTGCAAGTCCAGTAAGTCCAAAAGCAGTGGTCTGGAAAAGACGGGGCAGGGTCATAATGCACCATTTTAGAATGTCTATAAAATGTCAGATTGGCAAATTCTTGTGTGGCACGACGTATAGTGCATACCTTGAGGCTCGAGGTTTTGCAGTTGCTGGTTGATGAATTTCAAGTGTGGACGAGAGAAGTAAACCTCAGGAAGGCTGGCACTCGAGCTACCGCTGGCATAGCCAGACTCTGCATCGTGGTCGGACGAGTATGAACGGGGCATCGTGGCGTGGGGTTGTTGGTGTTTTCCTTGTTTCGCTTCTCAACAATGATGTGAATATAATTCTGTAGAAACGACTGCGGAGTCACGCGAGGTTTGAATTTGTATGACAGATGGATTGAGAGAGGAGAGGAAAGAGAAGACAGAATTGATATTACTTGCGAGAGCCGGTCACGGCACCTGGATTCATCGCTTTGAAATCACCATAGAAAAACTCACTGACGTGCTCGTTCTGAGCGATGGTGTGCTTGAGGTTAAACGCTTTCAGGCTTAGCCCAGGCATGACAACATCGCGATCCAGACTCTGGGCTTCGGATCTGAGTGCAAAACAATAGAGAACGTAGAGCAGAAGAACGGCTGACGGCACAGTCTAAACACCAGAGTCATGAGGCAAAATAACGCGATGAAGCCATGCATCCGATGCTAAGAGTGTGCTTCTTAGATGTGGCGACAGACTCTGTTGCTGCGTTGACGTTCTGTATCAAGCCTCTTTGTCCCTTACCATCCCGTCCGGGATGGGTTTCTAGAGCCTATGCCGAACATTTGTGGTAGATCAGATATCGCCATGTTGGTAATCCTCGTGGATCTGGATGTATGAATTCACCATTCATGGTTCAAATCCCGTCATTGCACGATTGCTTTGATATCCGGGTGCGAAGACACCAGTTTCCTGGATATATGTATCTGCGGCTCTATCACGCACCCCGCAAGCGAACAACCTTGTTTTGCTTGATCATCTTGGTGCTCGCTTCTAGAAGCGTACTGAAGCGCGTGAGAAAGTGCCGGCTTGAACGTGTCGCGCGTGAACGTTCTCAACCGATCGAGCTTTTTCCTTCGCCCTTTCCGGGTGCTCCGTTGCGTCTTGAATTCCGCGGAGAGTCATCAATCATCACGACCAACATGCATTGATGATGTGCTGCAAGAAAGCACGCAAGGGAAAGCTGTGAATCGTGACCGCAGTGGTTCACTTTGCTTTTGGAATATCGCAAGATGGCGCCATCTGGCTGATGGAAGACGACAACGCGGAGGAATGGCAAGCGGAGGAAAGAAAGTTTAACGCGCAGAGGAGTGGCGTGCTTTGCTGTGCCATCTCAACTTCGCTGCGAGCTTGGACAGCCGTGGACAACAGTCCATTTGAGCCGACAACAACTAGTATTCTTCACACTCAAGATAATATCAAGTGAACGTGAAACAGGAGTATTATGATATACTTATACGTTAACATCAATTACAGAATGTGATATTAGCGCTAATCTATATAAAGACATGAACGCATCCGGGTTCGTGAGGAATAAGGACAAGAGAATTGGAATGCCACACGAATTGAAGAAGTATGGCTTGGAAGGAAAATGTTGAACAGAGCAGCCATATACTAGCCATAGCTTAGCCACCGATCACAGTGCCATTAGCTAGCGTGACAGAGTGGGTTGAGAGGTCTGCACTCATGTTGGCACCAAGATCGATGTTTGAAGCATCAATTATTTGTCCGGTACTTGTCGTTCCAGAGGTAAAGTAGTTTTGGAGATTCTCTTGGGCAGCGATCGCACTGTTCAACTGGCCCGACTGCTGGAAGACAAAGAGTACGGCAATTCTCGCAAAGTCGAGTGTTGTCGAATCGGACAATGCAGATGAAGAGGACGTCAATGATGATGTAGCATCAGAGCTCGAGGATGTCGATGGGGACGATGAATCGCTTGGTGAGCCGCTTGCAAAGACAATACCATTGCTAGTGACGGCAGCTCCAGCAACAGACGTGGCATCTCCACGTCCCGTTAGCATCTTGGTTGGAGAAGGGTTGACCTCAGAGATGGACTCCGCAATGGAGCGAGCAGAAAGGCCGTTGAATGTGACTAATGCATTCTCCGACGTACACGTGAGCTTGGATGAAGCAAATAGTCCCAAGATGTTGGTAGCGTTGAGTGGAATGCTGAAGTTGGCTGCTGAGCCGGTAAAGAGACGTGGAATAGAATTTCCAAGCGTGACATTGTTCATGTAGCTGCCGACGGTGGTGGTAGTGCAGGAAGCACTCGATGGCTGAGTGCATTCGGAACCGGCGAACCCATTGACGCATAAACAGCTGCAGCTACCGTCGCTACCCAAGATATTGATGCCGCCATTCTTGCAGTCTAGCGATTTCTCACATGTGGCAAGTGCAGAGGCAGAGGCACTACCGGAAGCATCGTTCTGTTGAGGGATGACAACGAGAACTATGGGGATTATGACAGCAGCGGCAATGAGCATGACCACAAGCAAAAGCAGTGTAAAGAACAGCCACAAAGGCATACCACAGCACCTCCTTCGTCGCTCAGGCTCTTCGCCAAGATCACTTGCTGAGGGAAGAGAGCTGTGTTGTAAGTTTGAAGACCATGGCATTGCTCTGGAACCCCTGGACCCTCCCCTGGAACCCCTGGATCCAGTGGGAGTTGCAAGTCCCGGCGGTGGAAACGAAGCAAGAATGTCTGAAAGCGAACCAGATCTCCTGCTGTCCGAAGCATGTGCTTCTTGCGCATCGTCATCAAAAAAATTGAAACCAAGTCTGCTCGCAGTCCGGCCGCGATCGAGGTTGGATGCAACTTTGGTAGCTCGACGGATGAGGTCTGAAAGACTGGTTAGACTGCCACGGGCTTCTGCCTCTCGGACGGCATCCACATTGAGCCTTGGTGGCCGCTTGGAACCCACTCGTTCGGCGAGCGTCATCTGTTTCTCCAAGTCGTGGATATCATTCTTTTCGGACACTTGGAAAGCGGAAGGTGAAGATTTCTCTCCAATCGACTTTTCATGTAGCATGGCGTCTCTGCCGAGAATATCGGAGCTGCTAGTCCGTGTAGACAGTTGAGGAAAAGACTTTTCGGAGCGTTCATCGGGTGACATGTCAACCATTGGATAACTCATGTCTTGACGTTCGACATCTTCAGCACCATGGCGAGAACGATCCAGAGGTCGAGTCTGGCTGTCTGGTCGTAGGTCGCCATTCTTTATCGTGGTCAAGACTGGTTTTGACTTACGACCGACGCTAGCCTGACGAACAGGGATAGGGCGCACTATCTGTTCGGGCTCACTGCTGTCAGAATCCTCGTATTGATCCTGGAATGGGGATCCCTTGTCTTGACGCATGTCATGCTGGTCGGCAAGATGCTTCGAGATGCCAATAGGAATTGCATTACTAGAAGCAAATGAACTTTTCGAGTCGTGCAATCCTCGTTGACTGTCTGTTTCCTCCAAAATCGGCGCGACGTAGTTTGTTTGCGGATAGTACGATGCAGGACCTTTGCGCGCCGAAGGAGGAGGACCCAATGGTGGACGGCGATTCGGTTGATATACCGGCCTAGCGGCTTGTTGGGGAAGTTGGGGAGCTTGAGGGACGGAATAATCGGGGACCGAGTAGACGGAAGATCCAGTAGAATCGCGATGAGTCTCAGCAAAAGGACGAGGTATATCTTCAGATAGAGAGCTAGGCGAGACCTCATTGATCCAAGAGCTTATAGGCTCTTGATGTATGTACTGTCTGATCGGAGGACCTGCGTCTTGACGGTATTGAGGAATGGTACGTGCGACTGGCGGTTCTCTGTTTGCGGCCGGTCGTGGTCGACCCAATACAAAGGGTGCCTGATCTGGTCGAAGTGGTCGACTAGGTTGCGACCTCTGGGAGGGGTGCAGAGAAGGATTGGGTGCGCCAGACCTCGCGGCCCCATTGCTTCGTGAGGATTGCTGGGATGACGGTTGACGTCCGTCCCGTTGATAGAGCATTGTACGTTTCTACAACGACTGTTCTTGATGACAGCGAGGATTTTGTAGACTTGAGGCTGGTCTTGAAAAAGTAGGTAGGGAGAAGCCAGCTCTCTTAAGGTATCGTGCTGTCAGTATAGAAGTGTAGCCGGGTCGAATTAAGCGAATGTGGTGATGTGAGAAAACGAGCGTAATCGGTCCAGATATGTTATACTGTCTTGCAGGGACCAGGCATATGAGCAGATATGTGAGAAGCGAAAATGGCGCAAGATACGACCTGAGGTCGTCAGCAAGAGCGCTACCGCGTGAGAAACGTGTACAGATATTCGTACCAAGGCTAAAGGCCAGTCGAACGACAAGAGAACGAAAAGAGTGAATGACAAGTCACGACCAGCGTCCGGTTGACAAAGCAGCGATCTACGCGACCTTGGACGTAGCGACACCAAAAGGGAACAGAAGGGATCAGGGAAACTGCCAGACAAAACCCATGCAGCATGTCTGCTGCAGGAGGCTCTTAGCTTAGCGAGGCATGGAATAATCGTTGGTAGCGCGCCGTTGCTCGGGCCATCGTGAAACATTGCTGATTGACCTCTGATTTGCTGATTGCTCTGTGACACTTTATTTAGTATCGGACGCGAAGAAGTCAATCTAAACCTCTTCTACAATGCCCTAGGCTTGTCAGTGGTTGGTCGAGTCGAGTGATTTCAGCTGCCGTCATGCTGCGTTTTCCTAGTGTACAGATCAATACAAGAACGGCGCCCAAGAAGCGCGATCTGCTGTTTGTTTGTGGACGACATCCGTGGGCATACTGAAACCAAGATTCGAAACGAGCCTCGCCCTTTCCGGGGAAGGTCAATCTCCGCTCTGGAAGATCGACGTCCTGGTCCATGCCTGGTACTACTGATATTATATGACCATGCTCGACCTATCCATCCATTTCAAAAGGATTCAAGCTATAACAATCTGCAGACAGGCTCGTCGCAAGTCTTGGTCTCTTGCAAGAACAGTAAGATGCTGCTATTTAAGCAGAATAATGTTTTGTATAATACTTCTACTGTACATGAGGCTGCCCAAGGCTTTCATTCTTCAGGTTGAGGCTTTGCAATGCAGCTCGAGCCACCTCACGACCACCTGAGGATAGGTAGCGGACTCGTCGCTGTCTCGATCAGGCCGAATGTCTAAGAGCACCGTCCATTATTGTTTCGTACTGGATCTTCTTGCGCCATGTCAGCGCTTTTTGGTAGAAAAAGTGGCCAAGGCTCCAGCGCACAATTAAGGATGGCCCTGCAGACTGTTTGGGATGACGGCAAGTCATAGGTATGTCTCTTCAAGCAAGCTTTTTAAGTACGTACTGACCACCCTCCAACACCATCTCTTGGCGCAAAATCTCGGTCACCTCCTCAACAGTGTAGCCAAGGATGTAAGCAACGTCCAAAAGACCGTCGGCATTGATCTTGGTGGGAGCTTGTATCTGGACCTTTGGCTTTGCATTAAACGCGATTCCAAGACCAGCTTGGTGCATCATTAGCAGATCATTGCTTCCGTCGCCAACAGCGATGACATTATCCAACGGGATGCTCTCCTTTTCGGCAATAGATAGAAGCAATGTGCGTTTCTTCTCGGCGTGAATGATAGGCATGCCTTCCACCAGCTCGCCTGTCAAATGACCATCCACCTCGACCAAGTGGTTGGCATAGCAGTAATCCAGGCCCAACTCTTGTTTTACCCATTCAGCCAAGGGCGTGAAGCCACCACTCAGCACGGCAGTCTTCCAGCCAAGTTTTCGAAGTACGCGTATCAGCTCACGAGCACCTGGAGTGAACGAGATGATGCCAGCGCGGAGATGTTGCCAGATAGAGACAGGAACACCAGCAAGGTGACCGACACGAGCGCGCAAGGACGCCTCAAAGTCAGTGTATGGGGCCTCTCCACGCATGGCAGCCTCGGTGATGCTAGAAACTTGGGCATAACGACCCACAGCGCGAGCCAATTCATCAATGACTTCTTGTTGGATCAAAGTACTGTCCATGTCGAAGACAGCCAGACCCGGAGTTCTGTGAGCCACATACAAGGCCTGAGGTTGCAACACAATCTCAATGTTGTGACGCTGGCACAGACTGACGATGGAAGCAGTCTTGGTGATTGCGGAACATTCCAATAGCGTAGGTGACGGGTTCTTCTGAGGGAGTGGTATAGAAATTTCCAAGATCCGGCAGCCTTCACCGTCTTCAGGGCCATCCAAGAAACGGCGAGGAGTCGAGAGTGAACGTCTGATGGAGAGCTCTTCTTGGAGCGTGTAGGTGACAAAGGCTGCAACGTTTTTCCACTGCTCAACATCCAGAGAGCCCTGTCTCAAGAAGACAAGTGCAACGACCTGGTTTTTACGCGCATCAGATCGTTCGCGCTTGACTCTGGGCTTAGACTGTTGTTCAGTGGTTTGTTGGGGATCTGCGGCAAATGAGAAGGTCTCATAGGCGACTGACGACATGACGGGCACTGCTTGACGGGTTGGTCGCTGTCCAGAAAGAAAGTCCGGCGAGCGATGAGTTACGGATGGAATGCCAAGACCAAGCCAAAGCTCGGAGCAAAAATGTTCACCTTACCAGTTCGATCCCTTCCACTTTTTCTGTCTCCTGAACAGACGACTTGTGACGATGTTCTAAACACGAGATTGGATGGATATTCCCAGGCTAGGGGTATATTCTGAAAGGCCCTGTGAGAAGCAGGCTGGTGACGGACATTACTCCGACCCATACACTTTTATGTAAATTTTAAGCTTGCAAGTCACGAGATCTTTCTCACCAAGGCTAACTCGATTGGAGTTCTCGTATGGAGCTAGTATGCGAGCTCTCGCTTTCTACAAGAATCAGGTTGACCACGCCAAAGACATGAAATAGGATATTTGATCGTTATACTACAGTCTCTACAGTAAGGCCGTGGCTAATCGCTGGGTCTTGCTCTAAAGACCGTGGTGACCGCTTAGGTCAGAGTGCTTAGCAATTCCGAGTCTGCAAAAGTTATCAATTTGCGACGTGACCGAACCATCCTTCTAGGCTTCAGAAAGGGATCCGAAAGGCGCCTTAGATCCATGGTCAGACGCCGAGTCTTGCAGATGCACCCCTCGAATTCATCTTGCTGTAGTATCTTCGAAACTGCAAGAGAAGCAACTCTGCGTGCTTGTCAGAGAGCGAAAAATAAGTAAGCAGGAAAGAAGTTTAGAAGCATGTTCTTGTAAAGTCGCGTAAGAAGCCTTTCAAGTGTAGCGACTTGAAGATGATAGTGCGCGAATCGCTTTTAGAGGCTTGTGGAGTCTAAATTGTCGAATGTGGAGATGCGACTTTGTTGGACATCAATGCTATGCATCCGAAAGTCGAGTTGGCTAAGCCTCCCGATACAATGCTGAAGTCGTTCACACAGTAAGCTGCCCAAGGAGGTCGATCTCTGTGATTTCGAGACGGAGAGGGCACGGGCTTGCAAAAGGAAGCTACTCCTGTGCTCTGGTCATGCCTGCCCATCAAGGTGGTCAGGACCATCAAGGTTGAAAACCATCAAGGTAGTTGACACGAGATAAAACCCACCACAAAAGGTCGACACGCTCGCAAAGGTCAAATCAGCATGTCTCAATGCTCTGTTCTCCATGACGTGCTCATTGTTGGAGCAGGACCATGTGGTTTGGCAGTTTCAGCACGACTTTGTGAGCAAACGCCCTCAGCGATCTTCACCGATACCGAACACCAGCGATACCATTGGATAAAAAGCCATGGAGACCGCGTGTCTATTAAAGACAAGCGGACTGGTCAGACAAAAACACCGAACAAGCCCCAGGGTTGCCGCAACTATTCTACTCTTGTCCTCGACGGCACCGGCAAGGACTGGATGGCACGATGGAATCATCTGTTCAAGACGTTCGAAATCTCACACTTGAGAAGTCCTCTCTTTTTTCACGTCGACCCCCAGGACCGAGATGGACTACTGTCCTATACGCATGAACATAGAAGGGACAACGAGCTCGTTGAGATTCCGGAATGTGTGGGTAAAGAGATCAGTAAGCACAAAAAGAAGCAGAGGCTCAAGTGCAAGACCCATGGGTGAGTATTGATAGTGGTGGCATTGGACCATTCAAAATGGATGTAATACTGAGAGTGCCCTCCAGAGCTAGACCATCAGTCACAATCGATGAGCGGGACCGCAAAGACTACTTTACGCCCTCTTGCTCCCTCTTCCAGGACTATTGCGAGTGCGTGATTGATCGGTATCGACTCAGAAGCAATCTTATACAGCAAGAGCGAGTCGAAGACGTTGATTTCAGCATTGTTCCCGAGGTTTCCGAAACCGAGCAAGTCTTCACGGTACGTTCTGATCAAGGTACACACCATGCCCGCATTGTGGTACTTGCAGTTGGACCAGGAAATGCACCATCTATCCCAGCGGGCCTGGGCAAGGTTGGTGAGGGATGCTGTCATGCCATGCAGATTCGAGAGTTTCCAGATCCTTCGGTTAAAGCCAAGTTGCGACAGAAGAAAGATGTAAATATAGTGGTCGTGGGCGGTGGTCTGACTTCTGCTCAATTGACTGTAATGGCAAGCAAGCACGGAGCAAGAAAGGTGTTTCATCTAGTTAGGGGTCGACTAAGAGTCAAACCTTTCGACGTGGACCTGAACTGGATGGGCAAATTTCGCAACTTTGAAGAAGCATCTTTCTGGTCGGCCGACACAGATGAAGGTAAGAAGAGCATACGGCTAGCCATTCATAAGAGATGGGTTGCTAACTACTTGTCATCAGAGCGGCTCGAGAAGATCAAGGAAGCCCGTGGAGGTGGGTCAATCACTCCCAGATACCACAAGCTGCTCAAGCAGTATGTAGCTGCCAGCAAGGTTGCCCTACACACTGAAACGACAATTGCTTCGTCAACCTTCTCCAACGGATCATGGTCCTTGACCACAAGCCCACCTATCGACTTGCCAAGGATTGACTATATTTATTTTGCTACAGGTATTGCCAGTGACTTCAGAAGCTTGCCCTTTCTGGAGACCATCAATCGCAAGTTTCCTGTTGACTCATACGGCGGACTTCCTGCTTTGACAGACGATTTGATGTGGAAAGATAATATCCCACTGTTTGTGACAGGACGACTTGCAGCATTGCGTTTAGGTCCAGGGGCAGGCAATCTTGCAGGAGCACGCAGTGGTGCAGAGAGGATAGCTTGGGCTATCGAGGATTTTCTGCCGAGAGAACAAGATCGAAAAGAGGATGACGATTTGATGTACAACTTCAAGGCTGGTACCGGGAGCCAGTTTTGCAGTCTAGATTGCGAGGCATGTATCTAGTGCTGTATCAATCAAGGTCCACTTATTGACACTCAGTCTAAGAAGCTCGACCCAGTGACCCATAAGTGCATTTAACGAGTAACAGGCTCATCGATCATACAGATCCCTGTGCAATAGCCATGCGTTGTTCATATGAAGCACCCATGCCGCGTACTTGGAAATTCCCTACACGGTAGCAGGTACCGCTTGGCCATGAGGTCCAGGATTGCCGCCCGCTCGACCAGCTGGTTTTGCCACTGATCCGTTTCTTCTCTCTTCCGCATCTTCGTCATCGTATGCAGACTCTGCGATGACTTGGTAAGTACAAGAACAATTTTGAACACAAAGAAGTACGAACCTGCCATGAACGGACTCCTAGCTCGGATAGCAGATCCTTTGACAAGAAGGAACACAGGAGCCAAACTTAAGACCAGAGCAACTAGACCAAGCAGAGTAGAAGCCCATTGATATCCAAGATTGGAATACAATTGAGGAGACGCAAGGGGAAGGAATGCTCCAAAGAGGTTTCTCCCAAAAGAGGCCGCCGAGAGTGCTGAGGCTGAGTACTTGCTGTAAGCATCCGTGAAGTAGTTCTGCGTATCAAGTCAGCGGATATTTGGCAATGTTTCTTTGTAGACTTACGACAACAGCTTGGTAGATTGAGTAGATACCAAAACCAACCATCGCTATGCCAATGGCTGGTGCAATCCAAGGAACAAAAGTGTATGATGTCCACCCATAGACGAACAATCCTGCCGTGAAGATTAGAGAGCCTGGAATAGAAAAGTAAAGTCTAGCCTCTGGTATAGGCTTTCCTGGAGAATCTTTGTTTCTTCTCGCCGATCTCAGGTAGAGTTGGTCTTGAATAGGATTGACAATGGTGGCTATCGTAGCTCCTGCACTCAGAGAGAGCTGTATGAGCGAAGTCTGGAAGACACTGAACCCATAATTTGTGCTAAAGGTCTGCGTGATTGATGATTGGAACAAGAAAAGCAGACCCCACTTTGAGATGGTCAGTGGAGAAGTATACGAAGAGATTCGAAAGGACCACTTACGGCGAACGAAACCCAAAGCTAGGAAAAAGGTCATCATCGATGCGACATTATACAAGAGACATCAGAACTTACGGTGAATGAGGCGACAGTATACTCTGTCAAGAGCATCTTCGTAGGTCTTTTAAAGGACACCTTTAGCATCTCGAATACATTGTCCTTGTTCAGTTCGCTTTTAGCATAAGCATTTCGGCCTTCTTTGCGAAGTTTCTTGGCTCTCCTGGCAAGGATCACATCGCCACGAGTTTCCTTAAGGAGAAGCCAGAAGATGGGAAGACACCCAGCCTATACAAAGATCAGTCAAACTTTTAGAAGCGGCATTTCTTATGCGCACATTGAAGATAATTTGAATATAGTATATCCATCTCCAGTTGAGATTTCGCTGGATGGCACCACCTATGAAGGGACCGAGTGCAATTCCTGAACACAGACTTGATCAGTAGATGTCGCCGGTCAAATCGTTGGAAAAGTTCAGATGGTGAGCATCCGACTGTGTCAGCTCGAAAAACATACCAACTACTGATGTCCATCCGAAAATGGACATTGGGATCGATCTGCAAGCACAGATGATTAGCTAACCGTTGACTTTGCTTTGTAAAACCCATTACCTTTCTTTCTCTGTCCGGTATAGATCTGAAATAGAGCCTCCTACTAGGTTGATACTGACGGACGATGCGCCACCTCCGATAAACCGAGTAACGACCATAGTCGCAAAATTTTGCGCGAAGGCTGATGGAAAGAGAAAAATAATGAAAATGATGTAAGATGCACTGCAATCTCGAGGTCAGTATGCCATATACCGAATGGCTAATAGTAGCCTCCACATACAAATAGCCAGGCATCCTACCCCTACAATGGTTGTCAGCTTCAAATCCGTGCAAGAATGACAAGGGGCCCGCACATACAAATTCTCAGTCAGAGGCACAAAGAGTAAGGGGAACAGTGCAGCGCCCAGATTCCAGCTGACTGTCGCAAACGTAAGGTTTGGGAATGGTTCGTTTTGGACGTGCCATAAGGAGCTCATCTGATCATTAGCGGCACTATAACTGCCAGCCGGCAAACCTGTCAAAATAGAACTGTAACAACTCAGCAAGTGAACATCAGTCGAGATGAACCTGTTCATACACAAAACAGGTAGTCAGAGTCATGACCCATTTGCGCGACGTGGACCAATTGAATCTATGTTGAATACTCAGCATCGCGTGTGTGTCTTTCAGTAGAAACTAGTATAAGTTGCTTACGGGTTTGCTGGATCGTCTCGACCATTCCAGTCAACGACTTCAATATCGCCATGTTCGTTCGATGGATGGTCATTTTGCTTTCCACCATCTGAAGTCTGCCCAGAGGATGGTCTGTCCTTGCCGAAGTCTTTTTCGTCCTTGTCGCCTGATATCGAAGTAGACCCTCTATTGGTAGACATGGTTTCGAGTCGATGTTAGTGAAAGATTGAGAATAACTCTGAAATTCTAGAAAACAACTGGGTATGATGCAAAATAAAACGTTCTTCAATGGCAGTGTGACATCAGCCGCAACTTAATTTGTGACCGTGTGCAGATTACAAAGATACTGCTTTGCGAGGGAGAAGGGCCGAGTTAGCACCAGAAAACGGGTCCTGACAGATGATATCGGCCCTGACAAGGCTTTGTTTGTGCGCATGTACGAACATTAAACCTGGTTGTCCTAAACGCCAGTAAGTCGTTGAAGGCTTCAATCAACTGTGACGTGAGGGAGTAGCGTGTACTGTTGGAGGTGCGGAGTGAGGAAGGTTAAACTTCAAGAGCCTCATGTTACATTAAGCTTTTCGGTTAAACCTGCCGATCTGTCTACTTGGCTAGTTCTAGACATGAGCGCTTGATGAGACGCTGCGAAGATTGTACCAGCTGACCAAACGTGAACATTGGCCCTTTGCGAACTTCCTGTGAGCACATCTCTCAATGGAGTGTTCGCCAGTCTGTAATGCTGTTTGACTGTATCCTTTTCGGAAGCCTGACGACCACGTTATGCTATTGGTGCTGGGCAGAGTGGGCGGAGTTCTAGTCGCATGAGTATATGAAGTGCCTAGAGTCATCGACCTACACCTAGACAATAGCTGCTTACAGCAGCTGATGATGTCAGGTATATGAGACTGCGAGATTGTGATGGCTGAATCGAGTCGATCATCACAAGAGACCAAAACTTCAAACTCTTAAATAGGCTGCAGACATCAGTGTTGTGATCAGAATACCAGAAAATAGAACACTTACTGGCATCAATCTTCGAGACTTGAGGCAGAGCTAAGCGGACCTTGTTACGATATAGAACGGGGTTGGACTTTTGTAAAGGATTGCCTTCAAAGTAGACTTCCGAGAGCTCCTTTTTGTCGCCGAGCTCTTTTTCGAGCTCGTCGAAGCGTTCCAGTTTACAGCTTGTTGCCCAGAGATTTTCGATATGTACCAGTGCTGAAACACCGCGGAGCGAAGTGATTGGGTTGTTCTGGACGTCTAGAATTCGAATATCTCGGGCATGCGAGAGAGGCTCGAGAGAAGTCAACAGGTTGTCGGAGATGTACAGCTCTTCGAGTTGAGGTAGCTCCTTGAGCCCCTCCAATGACGTGATCCTGTTTGCTTGGATGGAGAGAGTCTTTAGTTTTGTGAGGGTAGAGAGGCCCTTGTGATTGTTAGCACGTATACTTGGTGCATGTTCTGTTGTGGCGCACCTTGAGCTCAGTGATCTTGTTTTGACCTAGCCATAACGAGTCGAGGTTGACCAGAGTTTCCAGGCCCGAAATTTCCTAGGTGAGAGTGAGTATGTGACACTCTGTATGAGAAGTGGGGAGGAATGATACTCTGATTCTGTTGGCACCCAACTCCAAGTATGTAAGGTTTGAGAGGCCGTCCAAGCCCTCGATGCGCGAAATCTTGTTCTGGACAAAGTAGAGATGGTCGAGCTTCTTCAGGTGATCGACACGTTTGATGTGTTTGATCTTGTTGTAACTCAGGTCCAAGCTACGCAGCTCTGTGAAGGAGTCGAGACCTCTGATGTGCGAGATGAGGTTGTCGTAGAGCTCGAGATCTCGAAGAGTGGTGGAGAGGGATTCGGGGAGTTCGATGGACGAGATGGAGTTTTGGCGCAGACACAGTTTCTGTGAGAGGGAGTCAGTCGTCGTGGCGTGTGGAGCTGGGAGGGGCGCGTAGACTGACGATGACCTTGGTGAAGCGTTCGAGGCGGAGGGCAGAGATGGACGACACGCGGCTATGCTGAACGTCAATC
Source organism: Aureobasidium sp. EXF-10727 (assembly GCA_023848595.1). Taxonomy (NCBI): domain Eukaryota; kingdom Fungi; phylum Ascomycota; class Dothideomycetes; order Dothideales; family Saccotheciaceae; genus Aureobasidium; species Aureobasidium sp. EXF-10727. The sequence continues at coordinate 50,895 of SWBF01000008.1, forward strand.
TCCTACGGCTTGTCAGCACACGAGCTCAAGGGCGAGGGAGCGAAGGGAACAACCTCGGTTTCAGGGTCCTCGTCTTCGAGCAAGTCTGACAAAAGCCGTCAGTATGAGCCAGGACACTGGTATGGATGGCTGCGGTCAGGCACCTTCATCTGCTTGAATCTGATCGACCGGAGGGGCGTCTTCGTCCGAGTAGTCGGGATCCGACAGAGCCTCCGGGTTCGCCAGTACGGCCTTTTTGTTCTTGTCCAGGCGTAGCTTGCCATCCCACCCCGACTTGTTGCTGTGCAGACCATTGCTCTTAGCAGCAGCAGCAGCCTCTCCAGATGCGGGCGCGACCACCCGGTCGGCAGCAGCTGCTTCGGTAGGCGTCGACATGGCTGTTCAATAAATTCCTGTCAGGTAGGAGAGAGTTGACAAGTTCAAGGGTCGCAAACCGGGCGTCATTGTGTGGGGAGGGCAGTCTTCACGAGCTTCAAACATGGCACGCGTCACACCATCACATGCCACACCCTCCCAATCACGCCTGTCGCTCAGCTGAATCGTCCATCACAACTTGATTAAAAAGTATACATTGATTTCTATTCGGACACTACCAGGTCCCATGCCTCACTAGAACGCCACGCTTATCAACCAGTTCATGCCATCGATCCGTAATCCATCCTACACCCGCTGCTACCCTTTTAACTCTTCAGCTCGCTGAAGATGTAAGGAAACAGAACAACGCAAGCCTTGTACAGCACTCCAATACTCGCAACTGCCCGGAATGGCATCAGTAGAGCATTGCCAGACGTAATGTACACCCAGATGGAGAGGAAAGCGACGGCGAAGAAGTGGTAAAAGAGGACCATGGGTTGCCGTATGATTCCAGCCAGGAGTCCAACAGGTCCATCGATACACTGTCCGCCTCTCTGGAAATAACGGAAGCATCCCTGCTGTAGTGCTCTGAGTTGAGGATCTGTTGTCTGTTAGTTACCATGATCCTCTTAGCTGCTTGACGAGCCCAGCTTACCATTCGCTGCGAACAACGAGTACAGCGCTTGTGCAAGAATGTTGATGACGCTAGTCAGGTTTTTTCTCCTCCAGTGAAACACATCCAGTTGAGCCAATACAGCCTTGGTGTCCTCGAATCGTGGCACTTGTTCGGGGGAGAGGAGTTTGGACAGCAGCAGAGCATCGTTGAAAGCCACCGTCATACCACCTCCCGTCAGAGGATGACGCATGTTCATCGCATCTCCAAGCAATATCACGCCTGAATGCTTGTTTTTGGATGCAGGCAGAAATGAGTTGGGCATGGATCGTAATGCACCGCGATCCAGAGCGGCTTCGAATGACGGCCGCACTTTTGGAGGCAACGACGGCAGCACAACGTTGCGCAGATGGTTTTTGACGCCGCCGTTCCTCACCGATGCAGACTCAAGACCCTCGGGTATGTCTACGAGAGCACGTGTCTCGTGTGTACCAATCTGGTAGAGGAGAACGGGAGGGCTGTCACTGATCAAAACGTGACCATGGTTGGGCATGGGCAGGTCGGCGTCGATCAATTCGAGGCCCCAAAACTTGGACTTGACCACGGGCGCCCGAGTGTTGACTTCTTTGCGGAATTTGCTAGCATAACCATCGGCGACGACAGTGAGATGGGCAAAGTAGTAGTCCTTGCGGTCCCTGGTGGAGCATTCGACTCCCAGGACCTGTCCGGTGTATCCGCTGCGCACCAAGTCTGTGGCTGTGGTTTCGATGACAGTGACATTGGCGCATTTGAGGGCACGCTCTCGGAGTTTTTGGATGAATCGGCCATGATGAAACGACCGGCCTTCAGGTCTTGACCTTTTCTCTTTCTCGTCTGGGTTGGTAGCGGTAGAAGCGGCGTTCTCGGGGTATGCAATGGTGACTTCGTCCCCGTGATATATCACATCGTACCCAAACACCTTGATAGCGTCGATGCCCTCTAGGCAATCGGCCAGTCCAAGCTCTTCCAAAGCAGCGACACCACCAGGCTGCAGCAACTCTCCAACGATACGATCGGGTTGTTTGAGGGATTTCTCGAGCAGAATAACGCTCCGGCCCTGGTCGGAAAAGGCGACGGCGAGTGCGCACCCTAGAATGCCAGCACCAATGATGACCACATCTGCTTCGTGGTGCACACGGCGGCGCGACTCCAGGGTATCGGATATGGTGGGAGACGGCGGAGGCGAGTCGAGGATGAGCGGCATGGTGTACGAATGGCGGATTCTCAGGCAAAAATCAAGGACGACAGCATACCAGGATGGATTTAGCAATGCGACAAAGGTCAACAAAAGATGCAGAAAGGAGCGATTGTCATACGATTGAGTTGACCACTACCGGTAAATTTGACAGGGTCTGCAACCGCCTCATACGTATCAAAAGTCACCCCACCGTCTGGACCATCAGGCCATTGTGACTGCCCTCACCAAAACACCCTTGGGACAAAAGCGACCAGTTACTATATCGCGCTCTTCGAAAAGATACAATCGTCACGCAGGCTTATGCTTGTAGACCAGATCAATAGCATCTCGATAAGACTACTGTAGACTGGGGTGGCGGGGACGCCCCTATTGGTAGATGCCGAGGACAGGCGAAAACCAAATGATAAATGTGCTGGCATTTTGTTTTCGCTGTGCAAACACTCGCTGAATATCTCGATTTCCAGTAAGACGGGAACCCACAGGAAAGAATGTCGTTACAATATGCGGAAGCGAGCAGAACAGATTGGGTAGGATCCATGCTCCTTTCTTGGGTCACTCATCACTCGTTCGACACGAAAGAAACAAAGAGACAAAGAGCAAGCCACAGCTACCAGTATCCAGTCACCCAGACCTCGTCTGTGCAACCGAACTGTCAGGAGCGGCGTCACGCATGCATGTCTTTTCGCATTCGAAACCGCCTGCATACTCGAGGTTCATAACAATCGCACCAGGTCGAATGTTGAAAGGCCAAATAGGGGATGTTTATCTCTTGTTAGTGACGCCAGAGTGCCATGACCATCGCGATGCCATCAGACTGGTGACGTCGACATCCTGGCCCTGGATCTTAGACTCATGTACATATTCCAACAAGTTTGATGCTGCACTATCCTGCTCGCAACCAACTATCAGATAGTTTCAATCTAGACACAAGTATGGCACCTAATCTCAGCAACTGCAGAGTGCTTAAAGAAGAGCCTCTTGCTTCCTCTGATGCCAAATGGACTGCATTGAGAAAGTACGTTTTGAGAACATGATCTGCTTGTACTTGGGCACTGAAATTAATCAAGGATCACTTATAACAATGCAGAGAATGTCACAAAAATCTGGTACGATTACCACAGAAGCCTGTATGTCGTCAACACTAAAAAAGCCAGGGAATCAGCCGTCAGGCCAACTCGACCATCAAATAGCTCGATAGACGCAGTAGGCATTGTTGCTATTCTGGAGAAAGCCAGCGGTCCAGAGTTACTTCTACAAAAGCAATATCGGCCACCTATCGACAAAATCTGCATAGAGGTTCCTGCTGGGTTGGTGGACGAGGGTGAAGATGCAGAGACTTGTGCGCTGAGGGAACTCAAAGAAGAATCTGGATATGTGGGAGAAGTGATCAAGGGCGCTCTAGGAGTGACTCCCATGATGTACAATGGTATGTATGAATTTGAGGGATGATGGTATAATCGCAACTAATCATACATTTGCAGACCCAGGATTCTGTAACACGAACCTAAACATGGTCCATGTTCGTCTAGACATGTCGAATCCCGAAAATCAAAGCCCACGGCCGCAGCTCGATGAAAACGAATTCATCGAATCTTTCTCAATCCCGTTGGCCACACTCTATGCGGAGTGCAAGAAACTCGAGGTTGAGGGATATGCTATAGACGCCAGAGTGCTCACACTGGCCGAAGGCATTGAAGTGGCCCGACAGTTCAAAATCGTCTGATCTGAAGTGGATGGTATAGTTAACCATGTCTTTCCGCAGTCGGACATCGCTGTGGTAGAGAAAGAATGCTCGGATAGAATGCGATCTTTTTTGTCGACTCCCAATTCCAGACCATCCTCCGAGCTGTCAAGCGCGGCGCGCGGAAGCAGGTGCTAGCTTCCTGTACCCGGGTTTATTGATGTGTCTCTCATCTGTATGCAAGCGACGATCCTCAACAACCGTGCCGCGTTTGCGTGCTATCATCTCGTTCCTGAATATGGAGAGAAAAATACTCCTTTTCTGAGGACATTCCCTCCCCTTCATGTGCTCAGATATGCAGCAGGTACGGGTATCAGGATACACAATGGTCTATAGGAACAACGTGGTGTACGTCTAGGGCGCGGGCTTTCATTGATTACATCTCTAGGCTATGAGCTTCTGTGTCTTTTCTTCATCTCAAAGTGACCATCCTTGTTCTTATGGGGGAATTGGAGGTTACAGGCTTCTGCACATGGTGAGCATAACTGGGGCTGGGCTGTCAAGGAGAAAAACGAGGGTCTAGGCGGGTTCAACGCAACGGCGGTGCAGACGACTCGGGAAGGCCCGCTGTCGCCAACGTTTTGATGGGCGAGCGACTTGGAAGCACGTTTTGCCGAGAAAGACTTGATAAGAACAAGCTAGGATCACTCTTTATGCACCATCTGCGCGAATCACGAAAAGCTGTGGTCGGGGATGCAGGAGTTCTCTGCGGTGTGATTGGATGGCTTGGCTGTCATTCTTGCTATCACACTACCGATCTTTGGGGAGGGGGGATGACTCGACAATGCAGCACAAGTATATTGGAGACATGGTACAACACGACCAGGACCGATGGTGCCATTTTCCAGACTCTGATTCCCGGATGCGGAAGGCTCATGAGAGACGACGCCGTCCAAGAACAACAGCCGTCTTCATCGGTTTCTCGAGAAAGAGTGTATCAAGTGCTTTCGGTATAGCCAGCAGTCAAGCACGGACGGGGGCTGAACCACCTCGGCTCGACCAAAGGAGCTGCATACCTTTTCATTTGTTCCGGTACCTTGGTCAACTAATATGCATCCCCACTTCCAGTTCGACGCCAAGGCTATGAAAACCTGGTCCGCTGGCCTCGAGCTCGTCAGCATAAGAAAGGGATTTGGGTGGGTTTGACACCCATGTCCGGGAACGCATCCACGCACGGGCAGACAGGGCACGTATCACAGCGCACCAGCAAAACGGGAGAGGACGAGGCGAGACTAGCAACCGAATGGCCAAATGAGATGCACCAACCTTGGGTGTGAAGATCTACTCGAGCGGCGTAGGAACCAGCAGAAAAAGCGGCGTGTCGCTTTTCATAAAATACCCTCGCCAGAAGACCCTACAGTACAGGCGCCGGGCGCTACCCGAATCCACACAACGGGTCAATGCACTAAACCAAAGCAGCACGTACGTGCAGATGCTCTCTCGCGTTAGTTGACTTGTGTGTGTGTTCCCACCGTCAGACATTAAAGATAATGGGTCTGGCACGATTTCATCCACCGCTCTCTCCTCTCCCCCACCCTCTCTTCGGGATGCAAGGATTGCTTGCCTTTTTGCATGTATTCTTCGCAACCCACGCATTCGCTTCCGTCTCTGCTTTACCCTTGTGAGCCAACTTCTTCTGGTTTGGACCCGTAACCTGGCTTTGGGATCGTCTCGCAGCTGCTGTGCTCGATCGCCTCGCGCCCATTCAACCACGCCGATTGGGCGGCCGAGTCATATATGTGACAGGAGCATGCACAGTATATCAAATTCGTTCCGTTGCACCTGTTCAAGAATTTGTCTGTATCACGCTCTGGCAGACACCTCCACAACCGCCCTGCTACTTTTGCATACCCCTTCGCATCACCATCACCGTCAAAGCCTTAGTGGTATACTCCAGATGCTATTGTAGGATATCTTTGCTGGGCTGATAAAACTCTTCAACCACACGTATGTCCGGGTCGCGCCCTCCTTCGCCTGTTCATCCTCGCATTGTCAATACCTCTTTCAGAGAGATGGCGGCGGAGGCTCAGAGGTCACATCACTTTTCTGTTCCGCAATTTCTCGGACATCCCGAACGACAAAACTCGATTGGATATCAATTTTCGCCAACGCCTGGACAAGAACGGTCGAGTATTTCATTTCATCCACCATTTACTACTCTGCCACCACCTTCGTCGCGTCCAGGGGCTTCGACAAATCCTCAAGACTATGTTCAGCGGTCCGTTCCCATAGCCAAGTTGTTGTCCGACGCTCCTCAGGAACCACCTCTCCGCTCCAGACAGATATCTGTACCAGGTCCCTTTTCTCCAGGACTACCTTCGCCGCTGCCGCCGCCTGGGGTTTACCAGCGTACCGGAGCCAATCCACCACAACATCTACCGCTGCCAAATGTGCGAACATCGCCCGTCTTTCATATACCACAGTATCCGCCGCAAGCTCCGAGTCCGTACCACGTCTCACATTATCCGCAACACAGTTCGCCTATTGCTTCGAACAGTCCATCGTCGGCCTCTCTGGATTCAGGCACCTCGCCACGAGAACGTCCACCTGCGATTACCGAGAAGTTCAACCGTCTGCCATCCTTTTCCGCGCCATCGCCGAATCTGAGATATGAGCTCAATATGCGGCAACAGCCTGTAGCAGCCAGAGCATGCGGTTTTGGAGAACGTGATCGACGCGTTGTTGATCCTCCACCTATCCTCGAACTCAAAGTCATCGACGCGGAGACAGGAAAAGTCGACAGTGAGAACACTCCTTATGTATACACGACTCTGCACTGTACCCTCATCAACTCCATGACATACAAAGACGAATCCCAGATCGAGCCGGCACATCCAAACGCACAAGCCACACAGCGTCTCATGGGAACCGCAGTGGCATCACCGTTCTCTGGCACAGACGAAACTGGAAAGAGAGGAACCTTCTTCGTCTTTCCTGACTTATCTTGCCGTAACCCAGGAAAATATCGGTTCCAGTTTCGATTGTTGATAGTCGATCCACTGAACCTTTCTGTCGGAACAACCTCGCGTATACAGAGTTCAATCATCTCGGAACCATTCGAGGTGTTTACTGCAAAGGAGTTTCCTGGAATGAGAGCCAGCAGTGCTTTGCTCAAAGCTCTGAGGAAACAGGGTCTGAACGTGGCTGTCAAGAAAGGACGTGAAGCCACCAAAAAAGCGACCAGAAGACCCGGCCACGTCGACGAAGACGATAGCAGTGGCGAAGACGGGGAAAACGTCGCTGATGAGGACGATCAGGACAGTGACGACGCACGCCCTCAAATGGTGACTGGCAGCAAGGATCGCAGGAAAAGAAAGAGAAGAGAGTGAATGAGACCACGAACTTGCAACACGCCCTCATAGATGTATGATTTCTTTTCTAGTCCCAATTTCGGTTGTTTATAATACGGGCATTTTGGCCGGCATGTCTAGTGATTGCAGCTTTGTATTTGCGTTTTCTCCCCTCGATCTCAAAGGGCTTCTTTACTAGCGAAGACAGTCATCGGTTGCATGTGGGCACTTTGAGTATTTGGCTGAATCTACGAGATAGCAATTCGGTTGGCGGAAGACATGTGTTTATTGTTTCTCATGTTTTGTTCAACTTTGCATTCGGTTTGCAGTATTCGTAGCGACTTGTACCTGAACCCATGATACACATCTACCCAGTCAGCAGGAGACCTATGCGTCCTCTAAGCCTTCATACAACTTGACTTTCCAGCTCTTACTTGGGTTGTTATATCTGTGAGTGAACTCGCGGCCGAGTGTTGCGAGAACCGCCAGATCGTCCGAGCTAAGCTCGACATGCTTACTTTCTAGATTCTCTTCGATTCTGTCTGCATGTGCGCTCTTCGGTATGACGCTCGTGCCTCGACTCATGCCCCAAGCCAACGATATTCCGGCGGTCGTAGAGTTGTGTTTGTCTGCCAGCTTGATCATGGCTTTGTCCTTGAGCAATGGAGGAGGCAAATTTTTGGCCTTTCCGTGGTAGGTGGGATTGGTTCCTCCGAGCGGAGAGTACGCGGTTACATGTATACCGCGCATTTTATGATACTGGATCCAGTCTTCTTGCTGAAGATAAGGGTGTAGCTCCATCTGATGAGCATATGGGACATGGGTTGTGTGGTTCAGCAAGGTATCCAATTGGGCAGGTGAGAAGTTGGAGATTCCAATGCGCCTGGTTTTTCCCGACTGAACTAATTGTACCATCGCATGCCAGGTGTCGAGGAAAGAGATCTCATTTCCTTTGCTCGTCTCAGCCACTGGCCAATGCATGTGATAAAGATCCAGATAGTCGAGATTGAGATCGGACAATGTTTTATCAATGGCCGCTTCAACCTTGTCGTGGTGATCGTTCCAAAGTTTGGAAGTCACCCAGATGTCTTCACGAGACAGTCCAGCTTTCTTCAGGCCCTCGGAAATGCCTCTGCCAACAGCTTTCTGTAGATTGTTATGAGTTGGCCGGTAAAGATGGGGGAAGACACAATGCTACCTCGTTACTGTATGCGGCTGCACAGTCTATGTGTCTGTAGCCAGCGTGGATCGCATAGGACACTGCCTCTGTAGCATTGTCCTTCAGATTCCATGTTCCGAACCCTATGGTTGGGATCTGAAAGAGGGTTGACGGTCCAAGAGGTACTTGACCTTGGTGTTCGGCAGCAACAGCCGCGGAGGTCGCTATGAATGGCAGAAGTGAAAACAAATGCATTCTGTCGGTTTGGCTCAGGAGAAGCAAACGCGGTTCTGGGCATGACACTCTTATATCTGATCAACAATCCCTGCGATATCTGATGTCATGGACTGTTTAGGCGAGTGGTACTGTAGCTTTCCCCGCACCTCGTGTGCCTGTCAATGCAACAGGCTGTCACATATAGATGCACAACACTGGATATTCATATGAGAACGATTCATGGAGGGAAAGTTGTCCTTGAGCATCTCTATGGCCACGCTTCTATCGAGAAAGCGATTGTGCGTTTTCACAGCATATAACAAGACTATATTTTAGCGTGAGAGCGAGGCTATGACAGTCTTATGCGCACGGGGAGATTGTAAAGTCACAGCGAGTGTGCTGCAATCCGCATTGAGTAAAGTACGCAGTAGCTCATACGACTTGCATGCTTTTGATGTTGTGCTATGTCCAAAGGGACGTTATGCCGAGTGGTTTCAATTTTGCCAGAGGTTGAAGGTAGAGACATTTGGGGTCGGATGTGACTCCACATGAGCTGTCTGAACCCCACCCTGTTTGTTTGGTTGGTTTGCTTCAACAGTTGCAGACCTTCATGCGCGCCGACAGCTCGAGCAATTGGTAAATCACAGAGGATGTAGTATGAAGCATGCAGAAGGATGCAAGTGTCTGTCATGTCAAAGACTCCATTGACAGTCAAGTGAGTATCAGTATCTGCACAGGCGCTCGGGCCACAGGGCCTTTTCGAGTCAGAGTGCTTCCCCAGGAAAATGGCAGCGAACGCGTTTTTCTGGCGTTTCGCGAAAAAAAGATTCCACCTTCTTTTCTTCCCGCTAGCATAAGCTAGTGAGGCGACCCCCAGGTGCATATCTAAAGCAAACATGAAATACGTATTGGTATCCGGAGGTAAGAGCTGGAGCACGAGCATAGCGACTTGTTCCGGGACTAATTGTTCGTCCAGGTGTTATCAGCGGCGTCGGCAAGGGCATTATTGGTATGACCAGCGTTCATGGGAATGCACGCCGATACTGACATGACTGCGACGTCAAGCCTCGTCGACCGGCCTGCTGCTGAAGACCATGGGATTGAAGATATGTCTGACTTGTGTCTGCTGTTTGTTCTTGTGCTGACAAGACGCACGTCTCTTCCATCAAGATTGACCCCTATCTCAACGTCGATGCCGGTACCATGAACCCCAAGGAGTATGTCCTCTATCTTTATACTGCAGACGCCCAGTTCTGACGTCTTCAAGACATGGCGAAGTCTTCGTTCTCGACGATGGCGGTGAAGTCGACCTCGATCTCGGCAACTACGAGCGCTACCTCAACATCACCCTGACCCGCGAAAACAACATCACCACTGGCAAGATCTACCAGCACGTCATCGAGAAGGAGCGCAGAGGAGACTACCTTGGCCACACCGTCCAGGTCGTTCCTCACATTGTCGATGCCATCCAGGACTGGGTCGAGAGAGTGGCTAAGATTCCTGTCGACGACACAAATGAAGAGCCCGATGTCTGTATTATTGAATTGGGAGGCACAGTTGGTGACATCGAGAGCATGCCTTTCGTCGAGGCCATGACTCAGCTCCGCGCACGCGCCGGAAGAGACAACTTCATGCAGATCCACGTCAGCTACGTGCCCATGGTCCACGGCGAACAAAAGACAAAGCCCACTCAGATGGCCATCAAGGCTGTGCGCAGTGCCGGTCTGATCCCTGATCTGATTGCCTGCCGTTGCGAGCACCCTCTGGACGCTGGCGCCCACCAGAAGATTGCACGCTTTTGTCAGGTCCCTCTCCCTCAGGTTCTCGTTGTCCGCGACATGCCCACCACATACCAAGTTCCCATCCTCCTTCAAGAACAAGGTCTTTTGCAGAGCTTGAAGGACATTCTTCGCATCGATGCATTGACCATTTCCCCCGCTCTCTCAACCAAGGGTGCCGAAATCTGGGCCACCTGGAACAATCTGGCGAACGGTCTGGCAACTGTCACTGATGTTGTCGAAATTGCACTGGTTGGAAAATACCTCGAGTGCCCCGACAGCTATTTGAGTGTTGTCAAGAGTGTCGAACACGCCGCTATGAGATGCAAGAAGAAGCTGAAGATTGTCTGGGTCGACGCCGAGCACCTCGAGCCTCAGTGTGAGCGTGCAAGCCCCGCTGCTTACCACAAGGCCTGGCATGACGTCTGCACCGCTTCCGGTATCTTGGTCCCTGGTGGATTCGGTCAGAGAGGTACCGAAGGCATGATGAAGGCCGCAAAGTGGGCCCGTGAAAACGGCACACCCTACCTCGGAATCTGCCTTGGTATGCAAATTGCCGTCATCGAGTTTGCAAGAAACGTCTGCGACATTCCCGTTCCTGTCTCGACCAGCCAGGAGTTCGATGCTCGTGACGAGGACCGTATCATTGTCTCCATGCCCGAGCATCACCCTGGTCAGCTCGGCGGAACCATGAGACTGGGTCTCAGACCTACCCTCTGGCAGCCCGACTCTGAGTGGAGTCGTCTGCGTGCTCTCTACGCCTCTACCACTTCCGCCGACGGCCAATCCCAAATCCTGGAGCGCCACCGTCACAGATACGAAGTCAACCCCAACTACGTCTCTACTCTGGAGTCAAAGGGTCTCAACTTTATCGGCAAGGACGAGACTGGAGTTCGTCAAGAAATCATTGAGCTCAAGGACCACCCCTGGTTTGTCGGTGTCCAGTACCACCCCGAGTATCTCTCTCGTGTCCTCCACCCCAGCAAGCCCTATCTCGGATTCATTGCTGCTAGTGCGGGCATGCTCGACACAATCACTGCCGAGATTGTCAAGGAGAAGACAGCAAACACGTCGTTCTAGAGGTATTAGAATCACGACTATGAATGGTTGGATGCATCGGAAAAGAAAACAAGATGGGGGATTTATACAATGCATTATCACGGCGTTTTTTTCGGGCGTCCATGTACGCAAGAGGATGGGATAGAAGATTCCTTGCGGTAGAGTGACAGACCATACCACATTTGAATTGGTTCTTTGAGGGTGTTATCACTGGTGACGAAAATGAAACCAATTTCTTCTTAGCCTTCTCCAGATTGTAAAAAAAAAACATTCTGCGCGGCTCAGATGGTGCTTACTGATGATGTCGAGTTCAGAACTGGAGTCACAACATTCGCTTTCTACTACTGCCGTTCTTCGCGGCAGATCTAAATATAAGAGTTTGTTTTCGAACATTCATTACGTGCAGTACCCTACAAGGCGATAACAGTATTAACCTTCCAAACGACTCTTTAGGCTGGCAACCTCTTTCGTCAGGCTCTCAATACGTTCGGCCTGCACCGCCATGTCCTGAGCTTGTTGAACCAGCAGACTTCTGATTTCAGACAGGGCGCCTTTGATGCCCTCAGCTGCACCCTTCGCTGCGCCTGCAGCTGTAGTAGGAGGCTCGACACTGGCGGGTGCAGGCTTGGGGGTCTCGGCGACTGGCGACTTGATGTCGCTGGTCTTGGGCTCAGCGACAGGCTCAGGAGCCGGGGCAGATGTGGTGGTCGTAGGAGTCTGGACCTGTGGGGGCGTGCGGACACCAGTCTTCTCCTCCTGCTTGGTAGCAATGGTTGAGGTGGGACGTTGCACAGGCTTGGGCACTTCATCAAACTCGTCATTGGCATTGCCCCTCGATTGAGTCACTTCGTCCTTGTCAGCGAAACGATCAGCCATAGCAGACATGCTGGCTTGATTTTCCTGCATGGGTCCCCTGTTGACAGGAGCAGGTGTGGGTTCAGGCTTTGCAGGCGAGGCAGGAACAGGAGTAGGAGCAGAAGAGGACGACTTTGAAGCGGGAGCAGGAGTGCTCTTGACCTGAGGGGTAGAAGGGGCCTTTTCAGCAGGAATCTCGACCGGAGTCTCGCCCTCATACAGACTCTCGAGAGAAATTTTTGGTGGAAGAGCAGCTTCCTTGCCCGAGAACCAGTCCTCGCTCGACATGGAAGGCTTGCTTCCAGTGGCCGGAGGGTAGATGTCGTTTTGGAAGACCTCTGCACGGCGAGGAACAATGAAGGAGATGGGTTCGATCAAGTTCTCGTTGACAGTCTTGTAGGCACGCATGACCTCGTTCTGGTGCAGATTGACACCACGTTTGGGCACAAAGGCGACACCGCGCTGCGGGTCGGCCGACTTGTACTCGGAGAGATACTCGAACTTGTCATTCTCGTACTCGTAGTAGCGGATATTTCCATCGCCCTTGCCAGCAAGGTACAGCATTTGGGTGCCGTCGTCCCAGAAGGGCATGCAGACACCGCTGATGGAGTCGAGGATGGAGAAGCCGCCAATGGGCTCTTTGGGGTTGCGCACATCCCACAGACCAAGTTGACGGTCGCTCATGCGCGAGAAACCAGTCGTGGCCACACGGTCATGGTCGCCCATCCATACTGCTCTACTGTTTTTTGCGCCGGGGTGTCCCTGGACCTCGTGTGCCGGTCTCTCTTGTCTCACATCCCAGAAACGGATCTTCTTGTCACGGCATGTGGTTACAAGCATGCCGCCGTCGGCGGACCATGACAGAGATTGGACAATATCATTGTGCTTCAGAGTAAGGCGGGGGTTGTTTGAAGCAAGATCCCACAACTTGATGGTGCAGTCGCCCGAGGAACTGGCCAGAACGTTTGCGGCCGAGGGGTTGAACAAGACGTGGCCGACTTTGCTGCTGTGGGTTAGTGTGGACCAGCTGGAGACGTGTGCTTGGAGGCATACCGGGTATGGCCAGACAGCTTGTGTACGGGGCTGATGTCGGTGGGCTCGTCGGCGTCGGTGTGCAGAGTAAAGTCTTCGGGGACCTGCCAAACGAAGACCTGCGAGCACGCGGGCGTCAGTAGGAGCATTGACAATACAGCAAAGGTTGAAGTCGTACCTTTCCGTCATCGGAACCAGAGGCAATGATGGAATCGTTGAAGGGGTTCCTGTCAAGGCGCGTCAGGAAGCTGTGGGAGCAGAGACGGAGGTTGAGAAGCGTACCAGTCGGTGTCGAGGACGGCAGCCGTGTGGCCACGGAACAGGGGCATGACATCGGGCAGCTTTCCACGCTCGTCGACAGGAATGACAGCAAAAGCGCCGCCACCGCTGGCCTCCCAATTGACCGAGAGGTACTTGGGGTTGGCCTTGATCAGGTTCGTGTCCCAAGCATTCTTAGAGATGCGGAGGTTGTCGTAACATTGCTCCTGCGCGGCAATGCGTCGTTAGAGGACAAGACTCGTGGGTGTATGGCGAGGGGCGCGATGGGGGTTACCTTCTTGGTCGACTGCCCGAAGACGTGTCCTGGTCGATGTTAGACATGTCGTGTGCTTGGGCTGGACGCGTCGGGGCCGGGGCGCTTACGGTACTTTGACGCTCTAACGAAGCGGCCAGACATGGTGGATGGGACAGGCGTCTTCGCCGGCTACAGAACAATACAGGGCGAGGACGGCGAGGCTTGCGACTGAGAGTCTACGAGGGTCGAAGTGATACGCTATGCGCACGGTACCCCCGGCCAAGGCGCTTCGCTCTCTGGCCCGACGACGCTCCGCCCGCTCGTCATTTCCGCTAAGACCTTCCGAGCTTTGCTTTTGTGGAGCTCCCCACCAACGAGCCCTTGAAATAGCACCGTCTTGGCCAGTCAGTTGCAGACACCTCCTACTGATAACCGTGGACCATGCGAACTGTCCGTTTCACGCCCAGTTAGCACTGCTTCATCTTGAAGCTCCTTCGTACTGTTTCAAGTTCGACACAAAGCATATCCTAGCTAGTTTCTCGTCACTGCTTATCGAGTCTCGTCACCGTGTCTGCCAGAGTAAAGTGTAGTCGGATTTTCGATCGAGTCATGAATGTTGGCTTGTCTTCGTAGCTGATGAAAACGTGACAAACAAACAGAGCTAGCCTTTCTCGGCTAAGCATTGTGCTTCTCGTAGCATCGTTTTCGACTTTCTCTCTCTTCGCTCGAGAAGTGCTTCGCTTTAGATCTGTCAATTTACCACAGACGTCTCCTTCTGCGCCACAGTCCACCTTCAAGTATATGGTACATAGTCATGCGGTCACGCGCTGCTACAAGCAGATGGAGCAAAAGTCGATATCAAGACATATCCGTCTTTCCGCCTCATGATTGAGCATTCCTATCAAAAGTCACTTATAGCTGCGCCCATCGCAAGAGCAGCGTGTGATTGATTCAATGCTACAATGTGGGTATCAAGATGTGTATTGATGAGGTGAGATATTGCAAGCCTGTCCGATACCCTACTAGATAAGCGCAGCACCCTTGAACATTCCGTCGCGGACCTCCTTGACAATGTCTCTGCGATCTCCTTTGCCGACAAGAACAATACCGCGGCCACGTCTGCCCATGCGGCCAACACGGCCAAGGCGATGAATAAAGTCGATACTGGTGTGGGGTACATCGTACAGGATGACGTTGCGCACCATCAAGGTGTCGATGCCACGGGAACCAAGATCAGTCATGACGAGCACCTTTGTGTTGTTCAACTGTCTTTTGCCAGGCAGAGCTCGAGGCGCTGCTTGACTGGGCTGGCTAGACTTTGAATCGACGGCGGTACCAGTGAACTCGGCGAGGACCTGTGCCTGCTTGCGTTCGTCAGAGTCACGACTGAGCGCCATGGCATCAACACCTTTGCTCTGAAGGTATAGCGACAGCTCCGAGCACTTTTCACGCTCGTTGACAAAGACAATGACTCTCTTGACACTATCTTCACCTGCCTCACGACCAAGGTTCCAGACAGTGTCTGCGCAAGCGAGGTCTCTGTTGCCCTTGTACGGATCCTTTTCGACATCTACGACGCTGAGCTGGACACGACGAGGGATGGCGTGCAGATTCGGGGTAGCAAGACGACGGATATCCGGGAAACGCTTGCGGAGGTAGGAATCAAGACTACGAGGAATGGTGGCGGAGCAGAGGACTAGCTGCTTCAAGCTTGGAGTAGCACGATCGAGGATGCTGCCAGTGATGGGTGCAAAGGAGCGGTCAAGAAGCGAATCGGCCTCATCGATGATCAGATGGGTGACTCGTGAGAGCACATTGGGATCGTTCTCACTGATGCTCGCGAGCAGGTGTGGGGTTGAAACGAGGAGATCGACGCCTGAGGGTGAGAACAGACGATTGCGAATCACGGTACCGGTAAAGTTGGCAGAGATGAGAGCTGCGCGGAACTTGGTCGTGTGAGACAAGGACTTGGCCAGGGCACCGACTTGCTGCACTAGCTCTGCGGTGGGAACCAAGATGATGGCACGTGGGCGGCCGGTGGTCGGATGAGGTTCGTTTGACAATGGTGGTGATTCGAGTTCAAAGATGTTCTTGCGAGCAGCTGTCTCCTTCTCTACCTGAGCATCTTGTTCGGCCTGAGCAATCTCGGCGCGCTTTAGAGCATCGATGACTGGTAAGAGGTAGGCCAGAGTTTTGCCAGATCCAGTCTCTGCAGCCAGTAGGTACTGCTGCATTGACTGAGTGTCTTTGGACCTCTTGCCATTGGTTCCGAGCAAAGCAGGAATGGCAAGACGTTGGATAGGGGTAGGGCAGGTATCGTCCAAACCGTTCAATGCCTGAGTTGAGATGGATTGGTGGACGGTGGGTAACAAACCGAACTCGTTGAAAGATTCGGTATCGGCTATGCTTTGCTTGACGGCAGAACGATGACTGTAGGATACTTGATTGAGAGCGCGCTGCATCTTCAAGGCTTTAAACGAGTCCTTCTCCTTGTCCTCCTTTGGCTTATACTTTTCTGGAGCATTTCGCGTGGCTCTCTTTTGTTCAGCCGTCGATGGACGTTGACGGGGCGCATTGCGAAAGTCTGCATGTGTGACATTCATGCCACCGAAAGGGCTATTCGTACGTCTTCTCGGGGGTTTGGCATCGGGGAGGGCGACCTTGGGCGACAGACCCATTCGATTTGGTCGAGGTTTTTGCATAGTAGCCATGTGGCGCGTGGGGCGCATAGCAAAGAGCGGCCGCGCCATCGAGGCAGCAGCCTCGCAGAAGGGGCACAGAGACGGGCGCATGCTAGAGGAGAGCATGTGTACGTCGGCGACAGCGACAGTGATGGCGACAGCGACGGATGACGAATATGGCGGCAGTGGAACAAGGATGGACAGACCAGTTGACAAAAATATCCCGGTTCGGGTTTCAAGCGGCTATCGATTAGGTGTGCAGGATGCATGGGTAGAGAACGCAGGCCGCACCATTTTGCGCGAAGAAATGCTTTATGAATGGATAAAACATCCACAAGAAGCATATTATATACACAAGATGCACGAAAATCCATAAAAAGCCTGAAGCATTCACAATATGCATTAATCGCATCCTTAACGAGCAGAGAGCTCATCCCGCCGTTCTATTATTAAGTAGCCACTCTACCGCCGTTGCCGTATCAACTGACTCTTGGAAAACAAGACTCCGGCTGCCGCTGTTTTGTTAAACAAGACTCCGCAGCCGCTTTGTTGGTACTGTATATTGAGCTCGCCGCGCCGATTGCTCTGTTCGTTCAGGTCACCTTTGGTCTTTTGTTCTGTGCTTCGAGTTTCGCTTTCTTGCCTTTGCAGAAGCGTCGCTGCGTCTATTGTTGGTTGTAATCCATCGCGCTCGCTGGACGGACAAGCGCACATTCCTCGTCAACAATGGCCACCGAAGAGGTAATCCAGTCTGGACCGTCTCCTCTCACATGCGCTGATGTTCGCCCTAGGTGCAGCCGCTCAAGATAGTCAAGTCCAACTCGACTGCTTCGTCGATTGGCTCGCCCACCAAGATGTCACGTCCTCTATCAGAAATCGGCTCGACAGAACGGAGGAGGAATTCGCCCAGTTACAACCAGGCCACCAAAGTAAGTCGGCCACCACACAACTCCACTACTTATCAGCTTCTAACCCTCCGCGTCAGAAGATGGTCACCGGCAAGGATTCGTCGCCCTTTGATTCATCACCGCTGCAGCAACAGCGCTCACCACGCATGTTCTGGGAAGACCGCGCTTCTCCCTCGCGCTTTGGTTCCGAGAACAGTCCTGAGCGTCCTGAGCGCTCTGCTTCTCCTACTGGAACATCCTCACACCGTCGCTCATCCATTGAGAACCTCAAAAAGGCATCCCGTGTAAAGAACAGCACCATGTATGCCCGCGAAACAAAGCACAACTACGACCCCTCAAGCTCTCCCGTCATCGAGCGTCCTCTGAGCAACCGCGGCTGGGGCGGCAACTTTCAGAACAACGTATTCACACGCTTCGACGGTCTCCGCAAGGAAAACAACCCCCTCAAGTCTCCCACCGACGGGGATCTAAGTCTTTCCAAGATTCCGGCTCCTTCAGCCGGCCCCTCTACCGCAACATCCAATCCCAGTTCTCCCCGTCGGGAGACACCTTCGCCAACCAAGTCTTCTCTCACATACAACAGCCGTTTTGCTGCGTCCTTCGAGTCCGACCAAAGCCATTGGCCCGAGGATCAAGACGACGGCAGAGTTGCTACTCCCCGTGCACAGCCACGTCATGCAAAAAGCGTCACATTCGAGACGGCACCTCCTGAGATCAACGAATACGAACAGCAAACACCAGAACCATCTTCCGTCGCTTCAGGTTCACGAGAGGGCAGTTATGATTCCGATGACTACGAAGATAACAGCTTCGAACGTGCCTCTTCTGTCGACGAAGACAGTTTCGATGCCTCGCTCGAGGACACAGACAAGACTCCGGTGGTTCTTCCCGAAGACTGGAGGCATATGAGCCCTGATGTTGCCCGTAGCCATCTTGCCAACGACTACGACGACGTTTTCGATGACGACGATGAACACGCCGAGAGACATGCCTCGAATGCGACCAGCGAGCAACGACCTTCGTCCAGCCGCTCCGAATCTGCCAACTCAGATGCCGAAGCAAGACCTCTGCCTCCGCTTCCTGGAGTCCCCTCTTTTAGAAGAGAGCGTGTCGACTCCGGTGGTCTTGCTGCTGCTGCAGAACGTGCAAGTAGTATTCAGCGTTCTCTGCCTTCTCCACCGCGTCCTGCTTCGGTCTCGAAAGATGAGATTCTTCGTATGAGGGAGGCCAACATGTCTATGGAAGACAGAATGAACCTCCTCAAACTGCAAACATCTCTAGCCGATGTGCAAAAGTCACAAGATACAGAGGACCACGCTGAGGAAGACGCCAAGTCCAGCCATGAAGACGCTGCTGTGGCTCTAGAGCATTCAGATGTCGAAGACGATGATTTGGCCGGTTTTGACTTTGCACCAAGCATCTCGCGCGAGTCCATTCTGCGTAATGTCAAGTCACAAAAATATGACCAATTCGACGCCGATTTACAAGAGGAATCCATGGTCTCGTTCGCTGACCGAGACTACCGCGAACTCGCCAACCTCGATCCAGATGTTCCCATCCCTTCTCGCGAAACATCAACGCAATTTGATGCTGAAATTGGTGCTGATATCAAGGAAGAGGCTGAGAATAGCTACCTCGACCTTAGTGCTGTTCCGTCTTTCCACACTGAACTTGACGAAACCAGAGCAGACGACTACGACAGACAGTCTGTCATTCACCATGCTGACTACGACGAAGACTCTCAAGTTGAGGACGACGAGAGCCGCTATTCATCCCCCATGTCAGTCCTGGTCAACGAACAACCAGAAGAGCCTCAACCCATGCCTTCTCAAAATGATCAGGAATCACCCCTGGAAGACGAAGCATTCGCTACTCCACTTGGTAATCCACAACCCACAGACGAGTCGAGTAGTATGGGTCTTCCCCTAAGCTTCTTGGGCAATGATGACTTTGACTTCGGTTTGAAGGACTACATCACTCCTACGCCGCCTGCCTCATCCGGTACACAGGAGGAAATCAAGAAATCCGTACTCGAACCCCCCGTGGTTTTACAGCCTAGCTTCACCACCGAAGCCCAATATGAACGAGAGAGCTCAGTTGAGTCTGATCATACTATTGGACATGAGTCCTTTGGTTCTGTCATCCATGGCTCTATGATCGACATGTCTCCTCCTCCAGAGGAAACACCCATCATTCCTGAGCGCAAAGCCACCATCAAGACTCAGGGAAAGCTCAAGGCCCGACCCTCTGGTACACCTGCCGACCTAGAAGCCATGAGAGCTCAGCGTCGTCATGTGAGCCAGGAAGTACCTCCGATTCCTGATCAGTACCGCTCCGAGACGTCGGCTCAAGCAGATGAGCAAATCTCTTCTGACGAGGAAGAAGGTGAAGAATCACACAGCTCAGGGTCGCTCACTGAGCCTGAAATGGCCGAACAAGAACCTCACCAGATCAAAACAGATGGCGAACATGACGCTGAGAAGTCCTTACAGAGCGACACAAGTCTTGAGAAGGATGATCAGTACGAAGACGAAGCTACATCAGACATTCTCCCCGAACAGCGTCGACAAAGTCGCAAGATGAAACTCGATCTTGACTTCAAGCTTGACTCTTTCGACGATGACATGGGGCTCGGGATGGATGCCGAGTTTGACCGCGTGATTGAGTCTCAAAAGGTACTTACCGATAGACTCCCCAACCTCTTATGCACTTGCGCTAACTACTTTACAGAAGGGTTATCTCATGCGTCAAAACACCAAGGTCATTGTCGCTAGCAACAGAAACTTTAGTGATGAGAGCCAACGTCCGCTCTCTCCTAACGGCCAGGCCAGCCCCTCAGCTACCGGGAAGAGCAAGCGCACTCCGCGCAAGTCGAGTGCTGGCGAGAAGTACTTGACGACTGAGCCATGGAATGGCAAGACTAGACGTAAAAGTTCCAGGAGATCCTCTGGCAGGAAGTCCAACGTTGGTGGGCCGGCCCCTCCTTTGCCTGGTCATGAAAGCTCTCTCGGAAAGGTTGATGAATATCTCACTACTGATGAGACTAATGACGGAGAGGAGAGAGGACGACTTTTTGTCAAGGTCGTTGGTGTGAAGGAACTCGACCTACCGCTGCCACGCAGTAAGTGCTTCTTTGGTACCTTCCGAAGATAAACTAACATCGATTCGCAGACGATCGTCTCTTCTTCCAACTCACCTTGGACAATGGCTTGCATTGCGTGACTACTGCTGATCTCCAGCTTGGGACAGCCGCCGCAATTGGCCAGGAATTCGAGCTCGTTGTTCTTCAGGACCTTGAATTCCAACTGACTCTGACTACAAAGCTGCCGGCTCCTGCGCCAAAGCCCCAGATGTCGATCCCTGTTCCAGTATCTCCTACAAAGCCCATCAAGTCTTCAACATCAAGATTCTCTCGCCTCCTCACATCTCCCAAGAAGAGAGCGGAGCGTGAGAGAAAGGAGAGAGAAGAGGCTGCCGAGATTGAACGTCGTCAGCAAGAAGAGATGCAACGCAAGCGCGCCTCTGTCAAGCCCACGTCTTGGGATATGCTGCGCGAAGTTGTTGATGCCAAATCTGGTTCATTCGCTCGCGCTTATGTTTCCCTGAAGTCTCACGAGTCTCAGTGTTTCGGGCGACAGCTCACCGTAGATGTGCCTTGCTTCAACGAGTGGGCAATCGAAAAGGATGCCGATGTCGTCAGCAGTGTGCGCAGTAAGCGCAACAATGGCAACCCTGGCTTTGGTGGCAGAGATGGTACCATTAGGCGTCCACCTTACGCCGTGGGCAAGCTTGAGTTGCAACTCATGTACATCCCAAAGCCCAAGGGTGTTGGTGACGAACACATGCCCAAGAGCATGAGTTCAGCTGTCAGAGAGATGAAGGCGGCCGAACAGGTCAAAGAATCCTCGTGGGAAGGTTGCTTGAGCCAGCAAGGCGGTGATTGTCCGTACTGGCGCCGTCGTTTCTTCCGTCTTCAGGGCACAAAGCTCACAGCTTACCACGAGCACACTCGTCAGCCCAGAGCGACTATCAATCTCTCAAAGGCTACAAGGTTGATTGACGACCAGAAGTCACTCGTCGCCGATCCTACATCGGGCCACCCCACGAAAGGAAGACGCAAGTCGGCCTTTGCCGAAGAAGATGACGGCTACCAGTTCGTCGAGGAAGGTTTCAGAATGAGATTTGCCAATGGCGAGACCATCGACTTCTACGCCGACACCGCCGCCGACAAGGACGCCTGGATGAAGGCACTTGGCTCATGCATAGGCAAGCCTTCAACAAGCAGCACGGCCAAATGGACCGATGTGGTGTTGACCAAGGAACGATCGGATGCCAAGGCAACAAAGGCACAACAGAACTCGGAAGACCCCAGTCGATCAGGACCAGATGCTCGCGACACGAAGGCCAGTGCACCCAAGCTCAAGCGAACAATGTCACAACAAGATTCTGTGCGTGGTGAGACGCCGCCTACCAGCAGTCCACGCCCAGGACACCGTGACAGACATCAGGTCAAGAGCATGATCTTCTAGATGGGGTCAGACAGAACTGATCTCTTTTCTCTTTCCTTTTCTTTCACCTTTCTTGTTCTCTCTTCTTCATTTCTCTTGTCTTTTGCTTCTCTTCTGTGGACAAAATCCAGCATGGCATAGCCGTCGCCCCTTTTTCTTCTTCTTTTGTTTTCTTTTTTTTTCTTCCTTTTGTTGCGTATTGGACGGGGCTTTTGGAGATTCGGAGTTTACGATTGTAATGAACACAATGCATGTGCTACTACTACAGACACTTTTTCCAATCAAATTGTTTCTTCTTCTCTTCGGATTCTTTGAGCTTGGTTGATATGTGCAGAGTGTATATCAAGAAAGCCAGATGCTGCCTTGATGTTGGTCACAATTCGGGTATTCACAGCGTCTTCGAGTCTCTCCACACGAAACCTGTTTTGATGACACATGATGCATACTTAGCTCTTCGCTTCAGAAGAGCGAATGCAACATGGAGAAATGATGATTCTAGATATACTGACAGGCAGCGAGGGGGTATAAACTTAAGTGCTATCCAAAAGGCCAGGGTTGTTCCCTAGACAAGACTCGGATTTGGATAGTGTTGTGCAAGACTGCAGAGTACCCAATGTATTGAGTGGTGAATGAGGCACAACCGAGTTGTTGAGCAGGTGCAGTCCACGTATCGAGCAGGTGGACTTTGTCAACAGTGAAAGTCAAAAGAATTGTTTGTTCATACATAGACAAGAAAAAACTGGTAGATGCGTGACCCTGCTCAAAAAGGATCAAGAAAGCCGCCTGGTCACGCGCGGGTATCTCAAAAGACGTGGAAACTGGTATGACAGGAGAAGAAGAACGCCGTATGGAAAACCCCCCATGCAAAATGCTTTTTTGCGGGCAAGAAAAGACGCCATGCTGTAAAGTCCAAATGATGCGCAATTCAATCGACAGTTCTCAGAAACTAGAGGCGCGTTAGCGAGAGATTAGGATCCTGGGAGACGTAAGGACTTACCGTATCTCATAACTGCCCGCCCGTGTCATGTACCGCACCCACTTGACACTGCTGTACTGACTCTTTTCAAAGACCTTGAGGTATCTGACCAACAAGCCTGAGCTCGTAAACATGAGCAGTGAAAAGTTCAGACTCAAGGGGGGTCTACTCCAAGCTTTTTGGTTGGTCATGGAGGTAAGTTGAGCTTCAGCGCTGAGCACATATTCGGAGCCACCAGTGAAGCGGGCAATCTTCCAAACAATGTTGTTGTGTTCGGGTTCGTATTTGGCCTTGCCTTGAGAGGTCCGTTCGGTGATGGAAGCAGTGTTGAGAGGAGTCGGGATGCGGATGACGACGTTTGTGGCGAAGAGCTTTGCGCCATAGTTTGCCTTGATGGCAATGCTGTACTCGACCTTCGTTTTTCCGATCTCGTTGACAATGGCGTGAACCTTGAAGGGGAGGTTGATATTCTCGGTGGCACGGTAGCGCATTAGCTCGAAGCTACCGTCGGGGGGAATGAAGGAGATGGTCCTGTCGGTGTCGAATTTGCCCAGACGCACGCACTGGTGGAACTGACAGTCTTCGAGGGTGACACTACCAGCGGCAGCCTTTGTAGCCTTTGTACCAGCCATGTTTCCGGAAGGTGAGGCCAGGGCTTCCTCGCCCAGGGTGAGACGGTCGTTGAGGCCAAACTTGCATTCAGGGGTACCAGAGAGGTAGGCGCGCATTTCGATCTGGCCGTTGACGTCGGCACGCAGGACGGTTCCGTTGGCGGACATGAGGAGGTTGACGTCTTCGATAACGTCGACAAAGGCTTCGTTCTTGCGGTACTTGATGTTGTCTCGTCGCCAGGACATGGCACCGGTGGCTTGCATTGTGATTTTGGATGAGTCCTCCTGTTGAATGGTAAGCGATTGGCGGCCTACAAGGTGAGGTAGACGAGGACGAGCGTACGACGAGGTTTCTTTCAGACTTGACACCCTCGGTGGTGATGTACATCTTGAGAGTGTCGGTGTCTGTGTTTTGGGGGTAGCCAAAGTCGAGGATTTCTGGAGAGGTGGTGAGCAGATTGGCAGAGTGCAGAGCGAGGATGATGACGGACCATCGAGCAGTTCGTAGATCAGGACAAAGTTGTTCTTGACGGCCTCCTCGTCGAACTTTGCGAAATAGGAGCGGCCCAGCTGGATCAAGCGGTACAGGAACTCAAAGACGAGGGCGGCATTGGCGTTACCCTTTGTGACAGCGACAATAAAGATGTTCTCGTGCTTGACATGGCTGAAGGTGGTCGAGCCGAGGGTCAAGATGGGCGAGCGAACCAGAGGGTTGGAGATGACTTGGATGCGGAAGACATCGGCGAGACGCGGGCGGCAGTCGTTGCGGAAGGCACGAAAGATGAGGTTCTCGCCTTTCTGGTTGAAGACGAGGATGCCCGAAATCATGGCGACTTGGTTGGGATGTGCTCTGTAACAAGCTACCGTCTAGGTCAAGGTGGTCGAGGGGTCTGGCAGCGGAGGTCGGGGAAGGGCTTGCTTGGCAACGCTGCCAGACGCAACCAGGCACGTCAGCTACGAACCGACATTCGTCCACCCACCCACTCTCTACCAGAAGCCCGTCTCGTAGTACCACCTGTTGCGCTCAGACACACGACGCGAACCCCAACCTTCGAGTCGCTTGACCCATCCCGCCGTCCTCCGTCCTCCAACTCACGCGAACCGCCGCCTCGACCACTGCACGCCTCAACCCACCATGAAGCCCGTCGTATCCGCCTTCAATGCCTGGACATGGTGCGCCTGCCCTTTGCCTGCTTCCCTGGACGCACGCTAACACACCCACAGTGTTGTCATCTCCATCTTCGCTATCGTCATCCTCTCCGTTATTGGTGCTCTCTTTAAGACAAACAACCACTCCATGATGGGCTCCGAAGAAGACCCCGCTGATGGCGCTGCTGTCGCCGCTTCTGTCTTTGGCGCCGTTGCCATCTACGGTGTATGTCACTGCTTGCATCTCAGAGCCTTCTCCTCTCGTTGCTCATGCTGATCTGACCTCAGGCTTTCCTCGTCTTTTGCGCCGGCCAAGCATATTTGCACCAACGAGACAGATCAAGAGGCGCCATTGCCTTGTCCTAGTCCCACTCATAAAACAGACTTCGACAAAGCTACAAATCACTGCGATAATCTGACCCTCGTTTTTTCACATCACGACCATCACCACCACTTTTGCTCTTTCCGGCGCGGCGTTACTCTTTTCTTTCGAGGTCCGGCTTGTTATAGACATTTCCCTTGGGCGGCAATCGGGCCCATCACCCTTGTGTATACCTATCATCTATCTTTTGCAAATCTGCAGCTTTCATCAACCTCAATCTTGTCCCGTAAACGCCGCCCTCCATGTTGATATCCGTCAAATGCATCACAACTCCAACAACCGTCACATATTAACATCAGAAACCATCGTCACTCTCCTCGTCGTCTTTGGGCTTCAGCCATTTGCTCATGTACGGTCCGTCGAGCCAATATCCAAGCTTGGCGTAGTAGCTGCGTACTCCCACGCCAGAGATGATGCTGAGTTTCTCACTGCCATGCTCGTCGCGCGCAATCCTCTCAGCCTCTTCCATCAACAAGGTACCGTAACCTTGATGTTGGAATTTTCTGGGGTCGCGTCCATGAACCGGCACCGCCGAGCCGTAAACGTGTAGCTCACGCACCAGACTCGTCGGCTGCCCAGTGAGCTCTGGACGGAAAGTGTGTGTTGAGCTGCACTTGCGAAGACGCAACAAACCAATCAAAATATCTTGCTTCGGATCCTCATAAGCCAGGAACGTTTCCCATCCACCATTTGCTGTGTAGTCTCGGCGCACCAGTTCGACCTGCGACGGTCGGATCTTGTTCTTTACTTCGTTGATACCAACCTCTCGTGTACGGACATCGCGACAGGTTGTGCCGAAGTCCTTCATACGAGACAAGGCCAGCTCCCGCAGATTACCGTTCTCGACACCTGACGTAACGAGAGGCATGGGAATATCACGCTGGACACGATAGATACGGGTCCATGGCGGTACCAGAGCCAGGATGCGAGCGACCAGATCAATTAGCGCATTGGGCGTGTAGTTCTTGTAGCGGCCTGTTCTCCAAAGCTCGTACAATCCAGTTCCTCGAATGACTAGTGTCGGATAGATTTTAAGACCATCGGTTCGGAAAGCAGGGTTCTCGAAGTACTCTCTGAACTGATCCAGATCTCTTTCCATGCCAACATTGGGCAAGTCGGGCATCATATGACTCACGACCTTGAAGCCTGCATCCTTGGCCAGCTTGAAAGTCTCTGCGACTGCTGCAACAGTGTGGCCTCTGTTGGTATCACGGGCGACATCCTCGTACAGCGACTGGACACCGATCTCCAGACGAGTACATCCATAGCGCAGCATGTCGCTCAAATGCTGATCCAGACAGTAGTCAGGTCTCGTCTCAATAGTGATGCCAACACACTTTGTGCTGCTCATCTCGCCAGCCAAGACAGCCTCGTCGACGTTGGTCGCTTGGAAACCACTGAGGGCGTTGTGTAGTTGGGAGATGAACTCTTCTCTGTAGCTGACGGGCAGAGACATGAAGGTGCCGCCCATAATAATGTATTCGACCTTGTCAACTGAGTGACCCAGAGACTTTATTTGATCCACTCTTCCTCTTGCCTGTTCGAATGGATCGTATCTCGCGCGGATGGCACGCATCGAAGTGGGTTCGTATCCGGTGTAGGACTGAGTCGAGTATTCAAAGTCAGAATCTGGACCTCCAGGACAGTAGACGCAAATGTTTCCAGTGTACGAGATGTGCGGACATCTGTGAGGCTTGCACATGACGGCAACAACGGCAATACCAGAAGCACTTCGGATGGGCTTTGCGATCAAGCGAGGCAGGATGTACTTCTTGTAGTGTTCGGGAACGGCATTGATGATGGCGGTGAGAGGCGGGGTGTTACTGAGGAAGTGTTTTTTGGCGATATTGTTGCGTAATGTGTTGAGATTGAGGTCTTTCTTAGGCGCCTTGCCATCAACCTGACTCTCATAATCTTCGACCAATGCCAGTGCTACATCTGCGCAGGCGCGGATATACCTCTCATTCTCGGGAGCGAGCTTGACGCCTTTGGGGACCTTGGAATGTTTGGGCCTTGAGTCGTTTGCCGTCATGGTCATGGTCGCCATGTTGGACTATAGCTTCTGCAGGCCTGCAGTGGGGAGGATTGTGACGCGGCGAGTACGTTTCTTTTTTTGGAGAATTCGATGGACCGATGGCGAGGACAGTTTCCTCGGTGTGAGGTTTGAGCGAGGACAGCACTATGACAATCGTCCGGGTGTGGTCGAGATGGACGGCTGGTTGGCGACAAAAAGTTCAAAAGTCCGTGAGTTCCCCGCAAGTGGCAGCGGCGAGTCGAGCATGCAGAGGCAGGTGCAGGCTTGGAGGGCTTGGATTGCACTTCCCTCGGCGGCTGATTGTCGGCATGCGGGCGTTTGAGGGTTGCTGCGGCTTTGCTCGCTCTTCGCAAACTCGGGAAACAGCTGGACCAAGAAGTTATTGTTGTTTCGACACGCACCTTCCTCACCACCCACCACCGCCTCTCTTTTCTCCGACAATGCAGAGCTTCATCAGAAAGCCCCTGGGCTCCGCTCTGCGCGTTGCTTCGCGCCCCTACAGCAGCTCCTCGTACCTGACCACCAACACCAACCTCCGTATCAACGACCAGACCAAGGTCATCTTCCAGGGCTTCACCGGCAAGCAGGGTACCTTCCACGCTCAGCAGGCCATTGAGTACGGCACCCAGGTTGTCGGTGGCACCAACCCCAAGAAGGCCGGAGAGACACACTTGGGCAAGCCCGTCTTCGCAACCGTCGCCGACGCTGTCAAGGAGACTGGCGCCACCGCTTCCGCTATCTTCGTCCCCCCTCCCGTCGCCGCCAAGGGTATCGAGGAGGCCATTGAGGCCGAGATCCCTCTCGTCGTCTGTATCACCGAGGGCATTCCCCAGCACGACATGGTCCGCATCACCGACATCCTCAAGACCCAGAGCAAGACCAGACTCGTCGGTCCCAACTGCCCCGGTATCATCGCTCCGGTATGATAAAACAAAGACCCAACTGGGCCCACTACATCTCTGACCACCCTACAGGGCCAATGCAAGATCGGTATCATGCCTGGCTTCATCCACAAGCGCGGTCGCATTGGTATCGTCTCCCGTTCCGGTACCCTCACCTACGAGGCCGTCAACCAGACCACTCAGACCGGTCTCGGCCAGTCGCTCGTCGTCGGTATCGGTGGTGACCCCTTCTCTGGTACCAACTTCATCGACTGCCTCAAGGTCTTCCTCGAGGATGGTGAGACTGACGGTATCATCATGATTGGTGAGATTGGTGGTTCCGCCGAGGAGGATGCTGCAGACTTCCTCAAGCAGTACAACACTGCCAACAAGCCCGTTGTCTCCTTCATTGCTGGTATCTCTGCTCCTCCTGGCAGACGTATGGGTCACGCTGGTGAGTAGACTCGACATTTCTGATTTGACCTAGCATTTCTGACAATCCAAACAGGTGCCATTGTCAGCGGTGGCAAGGGTGGTGCCGACTCCAAGATCTCGGCCCTCGAGGCTGCTGGCGTCATTGTCGAGCGCAGCCCTGCTTCGCTCGGTAAGACCATGCACGCAGAGTTCGTCAAGCGCGACATGATCTAAATTCGTGCTTCCGCTCTGTAATACCCACTTGATGTTTTAGTAGACCACCGGGACATGGTCTGGGGATTTCGAGGGAAAGAGAGAGAAAGACCCATTGTGTATAAGCCCGGCGCAACTCCAGTACCCCCTCTTAGAAACCCCTTTTTGTTCTAGTTTTCTTATCTTTTTCCCGATTTTCATTGTCATGCGCGCATGGGTTCGGCAGGCTCTTTATCTGTTCGGGTAGTTCTTTCTGATAATCTACTTGCGACAGTTTGGGATTCGGCATTGACTTGGATGTTTGAGCGCAACGTGAAGCTTCAAATGCCGTCTATCTATGTCTATTTTGGAACAAAACTTGCTGACTATCGTCAAGCTCTTACAGAGCGAGACCCGTGTTCCACCATCGGTCTCCCTGATGCCACCATACAATACCTCCCCACCAGCACCAGAACCCGTCACCTTTCCCACCCAGACCCAGCCCTCTGAGAGGACTGACAGGCAGCGGTTCGAATAGCCAAATACCACCACGCGCAAAATCGTCACATAGCAGCGGCGCGGTGTAGTAGAACCACACATGTACATAGACAAAATTCGCTGTACGTTGCAGCCACTTGGGTGATCGCTGCACAACACCAACCCGGCGCAAGAATGAGATGAACGCAAGCTGGGCACTAATACCTGCAATCTGCGAGACAAAGAACAAGAAAGGACCGGAGAGTGGATATGTATGTCCAAGCTGCGTATAGCTGCCACAAGCGTGCAACATACCCGACAGCACGAACGCAACTGTCAGGCCCAAGAACTTTCCAGTGGCCGACTTTGGGTTGATTTTCAAGAGCTCCATCAATTTTGATGACGGGGCTTCAAAGGCGTAACGGAAGGATTGATGCCACCAGCCACCCCACCAACCCGCGAGTCCTTTGTCGAGCACGTTGCTGAATGAGCCAAAGCTATCAGGATACATCCAGGGCTCACCTCGCACGCCGATGTAGCGAGGACCGATCATGCCAACAAAGAAGAGAGGACCAAGAGCAAAGATGGCCTGCAATGCTGTATACACCGCGGTCAAGCTGAGTAGCAGACGAGCACTGCGCACGACGACGGGAGAAGTCTGAAGAGATGCTGGCAAGTAGTTTGGCGTCGCTGAGACATTACCATCCCAGAAATAAGCGTCGTGTGAAATCAACGTTTTGAGTATGTCGAGAATTACAACGTCGCGACAGACAATCCAAAGGTTGGCTCTGAGTAGAGAAGACTTGTCGTGGTAGCGGTGCACGCCAGTACGACTGACCAGAGTTTTCTTCTCATCTTCTTCTGGTGGCGGCGCGCCCAGGTTGCCGGCGAGCTGTGCTTGTGCCCATAGCGGTGGCGAAGGCAATCCAGAGATTCGCCAGTTCCATCCCATGCCCCGAAAGTTGGAGAAGATATCCGCGACCCAGTCGAGACGCTCTACAAACGGAGCTGAAGGATAGCTCTGCCAGGCAAGCGTGCCAGTTCTTTGAGCTGGTGATTGTATTGTGCCGACTTTGCTGGTACGATTGTGCAAAGTTGAGCCATTTTGGTGAACACTTCCCGTCGCATGGCCATTAGACTCTGCAGTCTGTGGAGGTGTAGACGCGGAAACCAGATCCAGACGTGATTCTTTTCTCTCGATTCTCGAAAAGTCCTGCTGCACGTCTTTTACTACCAGCATCATGAAACACCACAACATCGACCAGGCAGAAATTAGACCGACACCAAATGCGGCGGCTGGGTTACGTGCCCGGAAACTTTTGATATTCCAGATCGCAAAGGCGGTGATAAAGGCCCATGCTGCAAAACGAGCTTTGCGTAGCCATGGCCGTGATCGATGATCCAGCAGAAGATAGAGGATGACTACGGTGGCGCCCAGAGTTCCAAAAGGATAGGTGAATGGGTAGTAGTCACCAGAGGCCAGCAGTTTGTCGTATTGTCCATTGAGACGGTCGATGATGTCGTAGTGCGTGACCGGAACGAATGCCTCTTTGAGATACATGCCTTTGACTCGGGTCAAAATATGTACACCTGATGATGTCTTCAAGGAAAGATCCTAGCACTGGCTCGGGAGCTTGATGAATTTCCACGCAGATATCGACTCTATCGGTTGAAGGGTAGATTTGAGAGATGAGATGGAGGGTTCAAGAATCGCATCGCCCACGACATCACGTCCTGTCGACGTCTCATCCAGTCTAACCTGTTACAGTATTTGGAAAACAAGATCGCGCCTGTCACTGTTTTTGGCAGAGCCTTGATGACGTTCGAAGTCCTGGTTGGTCTGTGCTTGCGGGCGGGACTGAGCCTCTCTCGCTGGTGGCTGGACTGCGGTGGAGAACGTCTGCCAAAGAATTCGCGAGCTGGTGTGCAGTCTGTGTTCGAACGGCGACTGATTATCGTCCTGTGCATATTACCATCCTAGTTTACAGTTCAAGAAGAGCAGAGGCTCTCATCGGCCGCAAACATGGTCAACATCACGGAGAAGATCAAGGAGTGCGTTTATAGAGAAAGAAACAATTTCCATGGCATGAGACTAATTCTTTTCCAGGATTGAGGCCGAAATGGCCAGGACGCAGAGTATGTGAAATTACTTAGCAAGGAGCAAATGGATGGCTGACATGTATTGCAGAAAACAAAGCAACAGGTGCGGACTGAACATCTAGCTCAAGAATGCTGAAATTTCGCACTGACAATCCAATCAGAATATCATTTGGGTCTTCTGAAAGGGTTAGTACAAGAATGATCCGAAATACAGACAATTACTGATTATTCTCAAGAAAGCTCGCTCGTCTGAGAGCACAACTTCTGGAGCCTGGCCCAGGTGCAGGCGGCCCTGGCGGAGAAGGGTTCGATGTCACGAAGAGTGGTGATGCTCGCATTGCACTTGTCGGTTTCCCCTCGTAAGTTATACTCAGCCATTATTTTGGAGTTGCTTGCTAATATGTTCTCCAAGAGTCGGTAAATCAACGTTTATGGGAAAGATCACGAAAACGAAGTCCATAGTTGCAGCATATGCTTTCACCACACTGACCGCCATCCCTGGTGTGCTCGAGTACGGAGGCGCTGAAATCCAGATCCTCGATCTTCCGGGTATCATCGAAGGTGCCGCAGAAGGCAAGGGTCGTGGAAGACAGGTCATCAGTGCCGCAAAGGTAGTATTTGCATATTTGATTCTGTTTGGTGCCCTCACTGACTTTAGTAGACCAGCGACATGATCTTGATGGTCCTGGATGCCACAAAAAGAGCCGAGCAAAGGGCACTCTTAGAAGCTGAGTTGGAGGCTGTCGGCATCAGATTGAACAAAAAGCCTCCGTGAGTACATACGCAGCGTCGAGCCCCGTTCACAAGCTGACAAGGAACAAGGAATATCTACTTGAAGCCCAAGAAGGCCGGTGGTATGAAGATCACCTTCCAGACCCCTCCTAAGAACGGTCTTGACGAGAAGATGTTGTACAACATTCTCCGCGACTACAAGATTTTGAACTGTGAAGTGCTCGTCCGTGATGAGAATGGTATGTGTAGACATGCATTTACATACGAACCTTCGCGCTGATAAGAACTAGTCACCGTGGACGACTTTATCGACGTCATCATGAAGGACCACCGTACATACATCAACTGGTGAGTCTTCTGTCTTTCCTGAAAGATGAGCTTCCACTGACCTCCATAAAAGTCTCTATGTGTACAACAAGGTCGATGCCATCGGTCTCGACCACATGGACATGCTAGCAAGAGAACCCAACACCGTCATCATGAGCTGTGAACTCGACCTCGGCGTCAGAGACGTGGTAGATCGATGCTGGGAAGAGCTCGGCTTGATTCGTATCTACACCAAGAGGCAAGTTTCACCCTCTCTCGTTCTCAAACCTGTCACGGTTTTTTCTTGGTCAAAAGCTAACAAGTACCACAGAAAGGGTATCGACCCCGACTTTAGCGAGGCGCTCATTGTTCGTGGTAACTCGACAATCGAAGACGTCTGTGATGCCATCCATCGCAATCTCAAGGAGAGCTTCAAGTATGCGTTGGTGTGGGGCGCTTCTGCCAAACACATCCCCCAAAGGGTTGGTCTGGGTCACGTTGTCTCTGACGAGGATGTGGTGTCGATCGTTGGTACCAAGTCTGGTCTTGCAGCAAAGTAGTGGAGTTGGATAGTAAATGGAAAATGTCTATGTCTACAGAAAAGAGATCTTCGGCTATGCAATTCACGTCTTCTCTGTGCGAAAATCGCGATTGATACCATGCGTTGGCATAATCACATACTTCGAGTAGATTAGAGGGAAGGTAGGTGTATTCTAATCTGTGTTCCATCAATGACGACCGGAAGTAAGGGCATGTTCAATCTAAGAATGCATAAGGTGTACATGCCATGAGCTTGATAGTGTGAGACAACCTCGTGCCCTTGTTTCAGACCACTGTCAAATCCATCTGGAGACCAAAACTCTCGAGTCCTGCTTGATCAGTGCTCGAAGTCAGCGAACCAGAGGCTGTTCGCATCCCAATCTAGTTCGGTCAACATCTCTGCAATCCCCATGATACTAGGCCATGAGAAGCCTTTGCGAGCAATCCACTGCTCACCAAGGAGCTCCCAAGAACGACGCCAGGTCATGGAGCGATCATCGATTGTCGTCAAGCCAGAAGCTTGTTCAATCCGCTTTAAGATAAGAGATTTGAAGGCCATGAGCATCGAGGATGAGCTGACCGTGCGTGGAAAGAACCTGTGCAGCTTCTCGCCCCAACGCACGCGATTCATGAAGTTTCGTACCTGCCGTTCATAGTCGTTTAACGTGTAGACAATTCGGTACTGTGGAGGCGAGTAAGCGCTTCGACGGACAAGACCAAATCTTTGACCTCGAATGTCAAAGTCAACGTCAAGGATAATGCGCGCAGTGAAGTTTACAAACGAGATAGAGCGCACGGAAGCAAGACAACATGGCTCAAGGTCGCGAAGCCAATTGTTAATGTCAGATAGCGCCTGTACTCCGAGCTTTGCATGAGTGACAAACACAGTGAATCTGTTGCTGCCATAATACAAGGCTAGTGCTTCTCTTCTCAAGAGGTGACAGGTCTTGGCGATGGCAGGCTGCTGTTGGGGATGGACGATGGCAGTAGAGCTGATGCACACAAGATGGAGCACCATGTCGCGTACTTCTGCAGGTAGACCGAGGAAGTCGAATTGGAGTTCGAGATCTGCACGCTCCAGCTCTTGGATCAGGGATGTCCTCGAGCGCCTCTCAGCAGCCTTGAGCGATTTTTGTAGCATCCTCTGAATAGCGCGTTGAGACTTGTGGACGACTTTCCTGGCTGCAGGTCCTCGAACTGGCATCGCAATTGTTCCGGAGATCTTAGGAGGGCCTTTGCTGACGAGAGTGGAGGTAGCAGGTCTCGGCTGAGCAGCAAGCCTCGATGATCGTCTCAACAAGACACCAGACTCGGTGAGGGCTGTATGACTGCCGAAGTTGGAATGATGAAGTTGAGATGCGGCTTTGTTTGCATCGAGGATCTGTGCAGTTTCGGCGCGCTTGATTGTACATTTGTCCAGATGTCTCTGAGCAGTTTTGCTGAGCTTCAAATGTCTGGAATTGGCGAAGTCGACCAGATCCCGATGTTCAAAGCCTTCGTAGATGACAGGCTGTGTAGGGAACTTTCCAATCATGGTCAGGAGGACTTCCTTGTGGCGTCTTCCGGTCACGATGCCAAAGATGCTGCACTGTTGGCGCAATGGTCGGAGATGGACGCAAGTCAGGGGCGGGTTGACCAGACCGAGAAGAGAGGTAGATGCATTGGCTATGTCCAAGTCCAGTATGGTGGGTAGAGGCAGCATCTTGTCGGGCGGCGCGGTGTTTGTGGTTTGGCAGAAGATGGCATGATTCCAGGGCGGCAAGTTTATGTAGCAGCTACAGGCTTGAGGACAAGATCGGCCAACAGACAACACTTACCTGGGGTACTATCACAAGAACTAATGGTGTTACTGGCTGCAGCAGACAAGGCGGATGATGCAGAATTGGAACAAAAGGCATGTCTCGATCAGTGTTGGCCGGGGTTGGAAACAGACATTGATTCAAGGCCGGCGTCGACAGTCCATGAACTGATGACGACAATCATGTTTTTGATGCGATAGAGCGACAAAGGCTTGAGGTGTGAGACGGAAAACAAAGAGAGCTTGTAGGGAAAGGAAGATGATGATCAGGGTGAGGCAGCTTCTCCACAGCGGTTTGACTGTCAAGCTTCACATGCGAGCGGACGCGGGCAGGTACTCTTGATTGCACGCTGCTGCTGCTGCCGTTTGCTTCTTTGCGACATTATTTTGCTCTTTAAGAATACACACTAGGGAGAGGGATCCAACATGGCCGAACTTACATCGACCAAGCTCCACCCCGAACAGCATCTGCTACTGGTATGCGTCACCGGTCCGCCATCAATGTAGTCGTCGGTTGACACAGCCCACAGGACCAACCGCTGCTACGAGTGCCCTTTGAACTGACGCGGAAGAACTTTGCCCAAGCAAGGCGACATATCGAAAAGACTTCGGCCGACACTCTTGCTGCCCTCAACGCCGCCGCGACCGCCGCTCCATCAGCCACCTCGGACCACACTCTCGCCTCGCTGGACGCCATGATAGCCAAAGCCCAGACCCTCAAACGCAAGTTGGAGGCTCTTCATGCCGAGGAAGAAATGCTGCACCGTCATCAGCGGGCCCGCATCAACCATCTCCAAGACCTGCACGACATAGCCAACCTGGCCGACGTCAAGTACGATGACTGGAGCAAGATCCGTCTAGATCGCATGCTGGTCGACTATCTCCTACGCCAGGGCTATATTCAGAGTGCCAGTCAGCTGGCCAAGGAAAAGAAGATTGAAGACCTGGTCGACGTCCAAGCCTTTGTCGAGTCTAGTCGCATACAACACAGCCTGCAGAACGGCCGGACCCAG
Organism: Aureobasidium sp. EXF-10727; assembly: GCA_023848595.1. Taxonomy (NCBI): domain Eukaryota; kingdom Fungi; phylum Ascomycota; class Dothideomycetes; order Dothideales; family Saccotheciaceae; genus Aureobasidium; species Aureobasidium sp. EXF-10727. Next base: position 86,446 of record SWBF01000008.1, read on the forward strand.
GAATGCCTGGCCTGGTGCTCCGAAAACAAACAGACGTTGAAGAAAATCAACAGCAACCTGGAGCTTGAACTACGCTTGCAGCAGTTCATCGAGCTCGTTCGGAGCGGAGAGCCTCAAAGGCTGATCGAAGCCACTCTACATGCGAGAAAGCATCTGGGCACACATCAAAACGACTCGTACGGGCTACGTGCTGGAGGCCTGCTTGCGAATCCTCCACACACCATGACAGAGCCTTACAAAGTATCTTCTTCCCACACCCCTCCTCCTCTGCCATCTCTGACGCTCTCCAGACCATGTACTCGGCCGCTCGCTGGCAACAACTGTCCGAGCTGTTCGTCAAGACACACCACGAAATCTTCTCTTTACCGCCACGGCCCCTGCTCCACATTGCCCTCTCCGCCGGTCTCAGCGCTCTGAAGACGCCTGCCTGCCACTCGCACTACGCTTCTTCGTCCTCGAACGCCTCTTCGTCAACCACATCTGTCTGCCCCATCTGCTCCACAGAGCTGAACGAACTCGCCCGCTCCGTTCCGTACGCACATCACAGCAAGAGTTACGTCGAAGACGATCCAGTCATGCTGCCCAACGGACGCATCTACGGCAGAGGCAGGCTTATGGCGCTGAACGAAAAGATAGGAACCGCCGAGGGCAAAGTTAGAGATCCCACCGACCTGTCTCAGGAGTTTGACGAGTGCGACATCAAGAAGGTCTATATTTCCTGATGTGTTAGAGCTTTCGGGCTGCGTGCATCTCCACATGACAGTGGGCTTTTTATGATTCTGTCTCGTCTTTGGATTAGCGAGGGGCTTTTTAGATACCAGAGGAGTGGGCGCAGCATATTCGCGGACGCCAATTGGTCTTTTTCTTCTTAACTCGATCACGAATGAAACGTATTTATGATTTCCTTGTTGTTTATGAACGAGCGTCCACTTTTTAGGTGAGCTCTCCATTCCTGCCCTGCACGGAGCCAAGTTCGAGGGTATGCATATATACGACAGAAGGTGGAAATGAACAAATGGGTCGACATATTGTATCGTGATATAGAAAAATGCTACGCTTATAATCCTTTTTGTGGTCCGGACCATATATCCTTTTCTTCACCCAAACGCCAACGCTAAACAAGAGATGGAGGTATATGATGCGACAAACTCATTGGTGACGACTACTCTGCGCTCTCGCAGACTTGCCCAACCTCGCGGGGCCCAGCCCGAAGCGAATCTCATCGAGCTGCTCCATTCCAGTCTGGAAGCCCGACTTTTTGATATGTCTGCCTCTGTTGCCGGCCCTGGAGTGGCCAGCAAGGAAACCATCCATGATGCTGTCAAAGTCCGAGCGAACGAGATTGGGGGCTTCAGAGTCTGTGGCGCGCGAGTAGGAGGACACGGCAGAGGCGTGGGACATGCCCGTCATGCCCGAAGCCATGGACTCGGCATCGTCGAACTGGGAGCCGTAGTCGTCGAAGTCGTCTTCGGCGTAGGATTCTTCGATTTTGTCGAAGCGTTGGTCGAGCAGGGTTTGTGCGGATGTGCGCACCAGGGCCGAGGAGGACATGGAGTAGCCCGAGGTCGAAGTCATGGCGCCCTTGCGCTTCTTTCTGCGGCCGGATGCCAGTGACGATAGGCCCGTGTTTATGGATTGGATGTCTGACGGTGCTGGTTGAGCGGGCTGCTTGGGAAGAGCCTTTGCAGCCTTGACGTCTTGCTTGAACTTTGTGAATTCTTCCATCCAGGCTCCGGCAGAAGGATCCGAGGGCGGTGCAGCGGCCGTATCGGTGGGTGGTGGTAAGTGTGTCTCGTCCTTGTCGCCAGCTTTGATCGTGTCGTCGGATTGCCAGCCGTCATCCTCGTCGTCGAGGTAGCCATTGCCTTCTTCCTCGTCAAACTCTAGACCCTCCCAGTCGTCGCGGTCGAGCTCCTCGGCGTCGCCGGTCAGTTCTTCGAAAATGTCGTCTTCGTCGTCAACGTAGGCTTCGTCTTCTAGAGCCTCGAGGGCTTCACGCAGGCGGGGATCCATATCGGGTTGGAAACCGGCAATGGCGTCAGGCACATTCTGCATATCCTGGTAGGTCGTCTTGCGCACAAAGTCGCTGGGCAGCATGTCCTCGGGCATCAGACTCCTGGTAGAAGCGACACTCTCTCCACCATAACTCTGCAAGTCGTCGTCTTTGACGTGCATGCCGCGCAGAGCATCCTCCAGGCTCATCTTTCCCTTGTTCTTGTTCTTGGCCGAGGGGGCTTCGACCCAAGTGGCTGCGCCGCCTCCAGAGCCCAGGTCGCGCAGATGCTGCATGTAGTCGTACTGAGTGTCGTCGAAATAGACACCGTGCTCGGCGGCCTCGCCCTCGTGAGGCTTGTAGTCGGTGCCAAACTCGTCTTCCAGGTCGCCGCGCTCCTTGATCTTGCGGCTGTTTTTGGCATATTGAGGGCCTCTGAGTTCGGCAAAGACCATGCTGGGGGCGTCGGCATCGTTGATGAGAGGGTCATTCTGGGCACGGTGGACCAGTGCGAACTTGGTCGCATTCTTGCCGCTGTACACAAGTCAGGAGCAGTTCTAGTAGGCCAGGCCATGGCGGGTACGTACAACTTGCGGGGAGGCATCTTGACTGCTTGTCGTCGTGTTTTTCGTAGAGACAAAAAAGTTTGAGGATTCGTCAGACAAAGATTCACCCCGATGGCGCGCCAAGAGGCCGCGGCTTGACATGTGCCTGTCCATGTTTCGACCTTGTCCAACATGTTTGTATGACGACCAACCCTCGGGAGAGGCACAAACCCATCCCTCCAACATGTCGCAAGAGCCCGAGACCGAAGTGCCCGCCGAGGAGCTGCTGGTCCATGGCCGCGCAAAGAGAGCCACCGCCGGCAATCGCATGCACTTCCTCATCCAACATCTCGAAGACGAAGACGTGCGAAACGACCTGCTGCAAGAAGACGAGACGGACCAGATAGACTACCAGCTCTCCGACACCGAAGACGTCGCCTTTGGCTCCAGCGATGACGACGACGACGACCAAGACAGAGACGAAGACCAAGGCGAGAAGGAGTTGCAAAAGCAGGAAAGACAGGAAGCCCGCAAGAAGAAGCGCAAGGCCAACGACTTTGCCAACATGCCGCTCAATCCCCTGATGAAACGCCAAAGACTTGCCCACACCAATTCGCTGCTCGCGCCCCGTCCGCGCAAAAAGTCCGAACGCATCTCCTGGCTGCCCACCCTCGACGATGCCCCGACACGCCAGTCACGCCGTCGCCAGACCGTCGCAAACAAGGAACAGACAGAAGCCAAGCTAAAGGAGAGCCAAAAGCGCTCCGGAAAGGCTCACGAGCTGATGAAGATTGCCGCCGAGAAGAAGGCCGCCTCTGCCGTGCCAGCTCTCACCCAAGAAGATCGCATGAAGAGGGCGCTGAAGGTAGAAAAGGAAAACAGCAGGACCCTTAATCGCTGGGAAAAGGCCGAGGAGGATCGCCAGCTTGCTCAACAGATGAGACTTGAGGCCTTGCGAGACCGACAGCTCGAAGGTCCCGTCTTCAGGTACTGGAGTGGTTCTGTCATGTGGGAAGGAGACAAGATCAAGGTCAAACGCGTGCACCAACCGAGGATCGAAGCTGTGAAAGAGGTGGCGCCTCCTCAACCTGCGGCGGTTGAGACCGACAGGACGAGTGGCATCCAAGTCAAGCCTGCCCAGGAGCCAGAAACTCAACAGACCGAGGACACAACCATGGTACATGCCACAGCTGAGCCGACATCTGCTACGATACCAGAGCAACAAGTAAAAGAGCCTTCCAGTATAGAAAAGGACCAAGGCATATCACCAAAAGCCACAGTCGAGACAACACAACCGACGTCACAAGATGCGGTGGAAAATGCTGAAGCAAACACGCCAAAGCCTTCTGAGGACATGGGGACCGAGCAGAAGCCCGTCCAGAAAAACACGTCTGAGCAAGAGCAGTCTGAGCTAGACAAGGCTCAGCCATCCACTGCTCCTGTTCCTGAACAAAAGTCACCATCATTCTTGGACGGCATCCATTACTGGGCCTCCCAGTCACCAGAGGCTACTGCGCAAAAGAACCAGAATTCAGCTCTGCCAACCCCTACACCGGCACAAGACCAAGCCATCGAGACAGCAACCGCTGAGACACAACCTACACAACCAAACGTGGCAGACATGCCTCCTCCAACAGCAATCGTCGATTCGGCTAAACCACCCACCGCTCAAGATTCCACTCTACAGCCTGCGCAACCCACTCAACAGTCCTTAACACCCTTTGACGTATACCCTCAAGTCCAGCCCGAGACAGCGCCCTCTGCACCTCCACCATCCATCCCCTTGCTCCGCGAACAAGCCCAACGCTCCCTCATAATCCTCGAAGCCTTTCCCGCCCTTGAAATCGCACCACCCATTGCCCCCTCCAACAAAAAGTCCACCACGACAACCTCTTTGCTGTCTTCTATCCTCCTACCGTCCTCCCAACCCATCCTCACCCCCGCAGAATCCAAATACCTCACCTCCAAATCCGCAAAGAAGAAGGAATTTCTGCCTCCTCCGCCGCCTAAACCCATATGCAGTATCACGGCCAAAGCGGCAAAGTACAAGGACCCAGCAACGGGGCTGGCGTATCAAGGGCTGGAGGCGTATAAAGCCATCCAAAGAGTCAGTGCTGGGGGATGTAGATGGGGAGGCACCGGATGGGATGCCTGGATGGGAATCCTGGGTGAAGGAGTCATGGGACGGGTGGCTAGAGGTGTACCCGAATGTTTCGTCACAGGGGTTGTGAAGAAAAAGGAGAAAGAGAAGGAGGTAAAAAGCGAGGAGGGTGGCAAGGGGGGTACGGTTGCACCTGTTGCTCCGACTGCCACGACAGCTGCCCCTGTTGCTCCTATGGCTCCAGTCGCACCTGCGTCTGCTGTCACCACACCAGCCAATGGCCCCTCATCAAAGACATCCTAGCATCAAAGCATAGCATAGCATAGCATACACCACGATACCCCAAAATCACGAATTCAAATGACCGCAAAACTCTTCTGCTTTTCTTCACACATCTAAAGCTAGTCAATTGAGCCCTGTATGTTCACAGCACAAGGCCGCATCTTCTTGTTCATTGCTCTACTGACCTATGCTTTCGCAAACGCAAATCTCGAGTTTGGTGTCTGCAATGGCCGTGGCTTATCCCTGTATTCAGCCAACCACACCGCATCGCCATTAAATTCTTCCAGAGTCTTCTTCGCATCATCAGATAACAGAGACACAGGTCCCAATATCCTCAACACATCGTCAAATCGTTCAGCATCCACCTCGACAAACTTGACAATGGCAAGCAGCAAAGCTTGCAAACTCTCCACCAGTGTCTTGGTAGAAGTATCTATGTATGCTTGCTTTGTGCTGATTGCAAGATTGGCCTGGTGTTGCGATTTCGGCGCCGAGGCATTGATCTCCATCCTCAACTTTCGGGACAAGGACAGCAATTCAGGCCACAGAGACTCGATACGGGTTCTCATAAAGGTGCCCGCGTGTTCGCACATTGTGGCGATGATGGACAGAGACCCGCTGACGATGAAGGCTTCCGTGTCGAAGAGGCGCGAGGTCACTTCGGGCCATAACGTGTTTACGAGGGGCAAGAATGAGTTTTCATGTTTTGCGAGGGCGGGGATGGTGGTGTTGAGGAGAGAGAACAGGGAGGTGCGTAGAGAGGGCGATGAAGAGGAGAGGTAGTGTTGGGTCAGTTGTGTGATTTTCAGGAGCAGGGAGTAAGTTTTTGGAGCTGGTGGGTGCGACTCTGAGGGCTCGGGGTCTTCGGGTTGGGAAGAGGTTGCGTTGTCGTCTTCTGGGTCGAGGAGGCTGGTTGGTGGATCTAAGGCATCAATGGGCTTTTGAGAAAGATTTTGAATGAGCTTGATAAGGTCTGTGAGATGTGTGGGTTTCCATCGGCCAGATTCCTTTTTTGATGCTTCTGGTTCGTTTGTGATGGCGAGCAAAGGAGACTTTACTCCCTCTTCTGCCATGGTGCGAAGAACAGCGAACAGAAGCTCGACTAGGGTAGTGTAGCCATGATAGTCTTCCAACGCAGCAAAAATACTTTCCAGTGTGTCTTCCAAATAAGGCAGCAACGACGGACCAGCCAGCCGCACCATCATGAGCAAAACCTGAGGCCCCTGTGGCGACACGTCAAAGGCATTGAGCTTCAACGCCACAGCATTGACAAGGTAATCGACATTTGACACGATAAGCTCGCCTGCGTCACTGTAGCCGCACGCGTCCGCGACAATATTCAGACATGTCATTGCATGGTTCCGAACATATCCTGACTCCGAGCCAAGGTGATGGAGAATGGGATACAACGCTTCCACTAGTTCATCGCGGAACTCGACACCATAGCGTTTTGCGTGGAAAGCAACAGCTTCGAGAGCCAAGCTCTGAAGTCGCCAGTCGGCAGATTCGTCGTCCTCCAGCACATCCAAGGAGAATGAGTATAACTGTTCTCGTAATGATATGGAGTGATCTTTGGAGTACAGATCGCCAACTAGCATATCATTCATGAAGCCGTCGACTTCATCATTGTTGTTCTGGAGATCCTGTAGTATGAGCCAGAACGTTGCAACCTGAGTGGTCTTCTCCGATGTCCTCAACGCTAGCATAAGATCCGGAGCAAGCCCCAGAGATGGGTGTGCTCCCTTCAACTTCTTGAGCATCTGACTGATGTAACTCAAGATTGTTTCCTGGGTCTTGTATTCGGCCAATGGTGAAGCAAACGTCAATGACTTTTGACTCGTCTGGATCGAGATGTCAGAAATAGTGATGGGTGTGACTCTAGATTGCTTCGCGCTGCGGTCGACGGAATGATGCAGTGTAGTCATCACACTATCCTTGAGACCGCTTGCGAGCATTCTTGAGATCATTGACATGTCAGCTTCAGTGCCAGCCAGTATTGTGTAGGCGCCGAAAAGCTTGCCGAGGGATCGCTCTTTTGCCTGGTCGTCGTTTGACTGCATGATGCGCACCAAGGAGAGCTGTTCGTTGCGGAATACTGTCGCCAGAAGGTCTGATATGGACGAGTTGTTCTGTGCAAGAGTTGCAATCTTGTCTCTGTAGGAAGCATTCGTATCTTCTTGCATGAGCAGTAAGATGGTCTCCGCTGCCAAAGCACAAGAGTCTGCCAGTGCATGGCTACATTCAGAGAGAAGCGTCAAGTTGAATTCAAGCACGGCTGCTTGCACTTCCTGGCGTTCATGTGTGCGTAGTCTGTTGATGTTTGCTATGGCGACTTTCAACTGTGCTGCCGTCGCTTTGACCCAACTACTATCGAGTTTCGTGCTTTTCGGATCTTTGGCAGATGCCTCGCCTTTTGCTGGAGATGACAACCGATTAACGACTTCATCGCTGAGAAGTGCCTTCAGAAGCGATTCGATTGTTTGCAGGCCAGCAACAAGGACTCGCCAATGTCGACGACCCTTGGTATTGGGTGTGAGGGCTTTCGCCCACGATGATACGATACCCGGCAAGAAACTCGACAGCACTTCCAGGTCATCTATGCAAGCAACGAGTGCCTTCAAGGCGTCCGCTGCCGCCAGTTGGACCTGGAAAGATTCTCCAGTGACGATGCCCTCGAGAATCACCGAGACAGCATGACCCAAAGAAGGAACATTTGCCGTTCCAACCAGAGAAACCTTTCCCGCGAAGTTAGCACTCAAGGATTGAAAGAGTGCCTGCATGCATCTAAATCCAATCGCGCGAAGCTCGTCCGTAGCGAGCCCTTGGGGCACAGTCTTGCCAGAAGTATCGCAAGTAAGCGTCAAGAAGATCAAAAGCTGACCACTCAGGTTCAAGTCAATCTTTGCCGTCCAGCCTTTGGAGATGAGAATGACCAGACATTGCAAACACGCTTCCATGGCCTGGACTGGAAGATCCCGACTCGCTTTGAGAACCTGTGAAATGGGGAAGAAGACATAATCGGCCAGCTTGTGATCAAATGTATCTGGTCGCGCTGTGATATCTTTCAACGTCCTTGATAGCGTTTCTAGAGTTTGGATGATGTTGTCGATATTCTTGTGGTTGCCCGCAAACGCTAAGGTCGACTGGCTGAGGGCGATGCAGATGGGTTTGAGCTATGCATGATGAGAGAGGAATCAAAAGCACTATCGATGCACTGCCACTTACTTTTTGAAATGCCTCATTTCTCCTTTCCATCTTACCGCGTGTTTCTGATTTGAGTCGAAAATGTTTATGGTATAGACTTGGGTTCAGCAGAACTTCAAAACTGCTTGATCATGATCTGCCAAGACATCTATGCCACAGGCACGACCCTGGTCGTCTATCATCAACCTCCATCGCGGCACTGCGGGTTGCATCCGCCATCATACACACATATATTTGTGCTTGAGCAGGTATAAAGCGGTTCGCATAAAGCTATATGAGTCCAGATGTTTGTTCCTCGAACAAATCATCACATGGAGACCCAGAGGCGACAGCGGATAATAATCCGAAATCTTAATGCACGACGCTCCTGAAACAGGACACAGAGTAGTACGTATCTCGCGTCTATTTGAAAACACACATATAAAGTTGATCCGCACAATCTGGGTTTGCATGTAGTGTACTCCTATTTGAACATGACAGCTGCTTTCGATGTCAGAACAAGGGACTATCTTCTAAGTTCTTCCGCTCCGAGGACACTGCATGCTATCCACCAAGGTTATGTAGATCCGGGCCTGCAAGCTGCACCTACGTTGTCGAAGTCCGTCATCTGCTCGTCCCAGATCAACGAGCTGGAAACCTTGTGTCAACTACATGTCAAAAAGACCCGAGCACCCACCGAGAGGCACTGGGAGAATGCACTGATCTAGAGGCAGGCGGTTGCTTGTAAGCTTGAGTAGAGGATATGTATTTTTATGCATAGTGATATGCACGAGTCAGAGCCGAATGCGGGAGATCTACGCGATGCGGCTTCTTGCCATCACGAACGTCCCGGAGCCGGGGTTCCTCTGAGGCAAGGGATGCTGCAAGATTTATTCTAGTCGTGCTTCTGTACTTTCTGCAGAACCACGAGCCGTTACAATCTACAGCATTGCTCAATGCACGTTGGCTCAGATCTGGAGCGAAAGAGTCATGTACTCGAGCCCTAACATCGCGATGCGCGTCAGCGGCTAGCCGTTCAAAAGTCGTTGCCCACTTTGCGCCTAAACCCAGCCAACTACCTGTACGATACAGGATTAGCTGGATGGACCTGATTAGCGTACCTTGTTGTGGGCAGATTTAGGTTGTACTCAAGAAAAGCTGTGCGTGTTCATGATTCACGAAAGTACATCTGGCCGTCGTGCGGCCTACAAATTACCTTACTTCCAGGTGCCACTTCCGGGGTGTCTTGTGGCGCACTACCCATTGCTCACGCGCTGTTAACCCGGATCAGATCGTGGAGATAGATTCGGTTCTCGAACTTCTCGAACTTCTTGGTGCCAGCCATGAACTCGAGGCGCTTTCCGAGCTCCATGGTGCTGGAGAATGTGAATAATACACGGCCGTAAAGCCCTGATAGAAGCCGGTGAACTGTCTTCCAGACGTGTTACTGAGGGGTCCAAAGTTTCTTTGGCGTGTCTGTGGCATCGAAAATGTTTCGGCCGTACGCCTGCTTGTATCATATGGCAGGCACTCGTATGCCTCTGTCTGCTTCTTCCTCTCAATTCATGTGAGTGTATACTGGGACCTCTCGTGGGGTCCAAAAGTCGAAGTAGTCAAGTAGAAGCCAAGAAGCATCTTTCACCCAGCGGGCTGCCTCGTGGGTTTCGAAGCATAGCGGAAAGCTTGAGCATGGATAATGGCGGGTTCTAGAAAAAGGGACCCCAAACTTTGTAGACGACCTTGCCAGTGGTTTTGGTTGGAAAGGTTGTTCCTGCCAAAGGATTCAATGATGAGGATCAGATAACCGACAACAGGAAAGTCGTGTTATACACGAGAAACACCAGCTGCGTCTGGCGGCCCTGACCCACAAAGCTTGGCCCAGAAGATGGCGAGCACGATGGCACATCATATATCGACAACGACGGGGACTTATGTAGGATCAGACGTGGATCAGTTTCTTGCAAAGCAATGCCAACGTCCAATCATACAGCAGGGAAGCTTCGAGCTGGGAATGTATTGATGCATCAGGGCGAGGAGATTGTGGTAGAGCGTGGCATCGCGTGGCAGACGTTATAGAGTTTGCGAATCAACGTGCGGAGAGGCTGATAGTTTGGACAGATTAAAGCATAAAATGGCTAGCTGATACAGAAGCCATGTGAGTGCGGCTGTGAGGGTGGTGGCTGTTTCGAAACCGCAAAGGATGAAGAAGAGGGAGCAAGAATCTCTTGTAATGAAGATGGACGTTGGAAGCGAGAGTTTACGTGTCTGGTGATGGGAAGTGTTCGCGTGACAGGACAAGACAGACACATAAACAAGTCAAGCGGCAGGTTGGAGCGAGAGTCTGACGGGGAAGCAATATGGCAATCTGCACAGGGCTTAAGCTAGGAAGTTGCGACTCGTGGGCCGTGGCAGAGTCGGGTCAAGGCGCTCGGAGCAGGCGGAGCGAAACGAAGAAGAGGAAAGAGCGGGACTCGCATGACAAAAACAGAAAGTGGGCAGAAAGCAGGAAGAGCGTTTGAGTGATGTTTCTGAAGCCAACGGCCCAGATGGGAGTTTTGACCCGGTGAGATGGAACGGAAGGCCGTTGGATATACGCAAAAGTCATGGAATATTGGACACCCACAGGCGCATGCAGGCGTCAGGACAAGGAGGTGAGCGACGCGAGATTGGGACACAGCTGCAGATTGTCATCTCTGTGGCAGTGGCCGGCGGGCGAGGCACAGCCTACAGGTTGCTGATGATTGCGTTCCAAGACAGGGGACCAAGTCTGGTTACCTAAGGTAGGGAAGTTAGCTTGGAGCCGGATTAGATTGACTCTGAGACCCTTAACTCAGCGAGCGTTTTTTCTGGGCCGAGCGCGAGTGCTCGATTCAGGCGGGAGCGCTCAGAGCATATTCTGGGTTATGCCTCATACTATCGGCATCTCAGACCCAGCGTCCAGTTCGTCATTGCGACAATCCGCTACATGGACATGGCCGGCCCTCAACACTCGGCGCCTGTCAATTTTGCGTCGGTCTTTCGTCCAGGTTCACGGAGCAGCAATCTGAGTCCCAATACTCACACGGCCACCATCACCGCCAACCACTCGCCCACCACCAAGACGACGACTCGACGTTTCGCTTCGCTCAGAGGTCTGCATGACCGCCCGAACTCGTCTCGCTTGAAGAAGCAGCAGACGCAGAGCCCGGCATCAGTTCCGACCCCGACCGTCCACGACGAACTCGGCGACATGATCGATGCTACCGGGCCAAAGTCTCGACGAGAGCGCACTCTGATCGGTACAGAGTGCGCAGCATGCGAGGAGCCGCTGGAGCACACGTTGCGCGGCGAGCGCATCCTGCAGCTGTCGTGTGGCCATGTTGCCCACGAAGCCTGTTTCTACGAGTTCATCAAGGAGTTTGAGTCGCAGGAATGCCCGTCGTGTAACGCTCCATTGGGACTCGACACCAGCCGCGGCGGCAATCTCAACTTTGGTAACACAGACCTTTACCATCGACCACTCTGTCGGTAATTGACTGACGACCTCCAGCAAAACTCAACAACCTCGTCAACAATCGCAGTGCGAACAGCCCAGACTTGCGCGACCGTACAAGAGACTCGGACAACACTCCCACGCCCTGGGACGACCCGCCTCGCCATAACCATCAAAGTCATGGCTCCATTCAGAACAATGGTCATCACAGCTACACTTCGGTTCCGAACCAGCCTCACCATAGCTACAACTCGGTCCCAAGCCAGGCCCAGCACAGTCACCACAGCTACAATTCCGCCCAGACTGCCATACTCGACCCAAGCCCACGTCCTCCCACCCAGCAAAGCTTCACTCGCTCTCACCAACACAACAACAGCGTCAACACGCACAATACCCACCTCACCCACAGCAACAGCCACCATAGCAGATCAGTAGAGTCGCGTCAGCACGAGAGAAATAACAGCCAGGCCACAGACGAGTCTCGCAACCGACGCATCGAGTACGACCTCCAATCCATCGCTGCCGACATACCAAGCCCACGGCCCAACATCAAGAACCCCATACCTGCCCCCACTGTCACTGTCCGTACCGAGTTCCCTACACTGAACCGAAGTCGACAGCAGCAAAGTCTGACCTGTCTCATCACGGTCGAAGTCGTCGACGGAAAATGGCATGCCGACCCCGAAGACATCATGTCTCCTGCTGCCGACAGCATCGATGCCATGTCAATGCCCCGCTCGCCTGAACCGCAAAGGCAGCTCGATCTTCCCCACACTCCTTCCCACGTACTAGACCGTGTCACCGAGGACCTGCATACCAAGGTCGACAACTGGCACGGCCTGGATTTTTCAAGGCAAGAACATTCCTCATTCCTCCTGGAGTCCAGAACTAACATTTATCTCACAGATTTGGTAGACTGCTGCTTCACGGCACCATCCGTGTAGGCAAAGACCGCCAGTCATGGCAAGATCTAGAGTGCTATCTGTTCACCGAGATGCTCATCTGCATCAAGGAGAAGAAGCCTCAACACCAGTGGGAAACGGCTTCGGAATCTGCCAAGATGAGGACCAAGTGCACGCTCAAGGGCTCGATCTTGATCAAGCGACACTTGAAGCAAGTCCAATTTGTCCCCGAGCAAGACATACTCACTCTGAACCTCTCAGTCGCCGAGCTACCGCATTTCCACCTGCAATTCCACGACAGATCGCAACTGGACATCTGGCGACGCGCTTTGATCAGCATCAACAGTCTCGAATTGTCCGAGAGTGACGAGGACTTTGAAACTTCTGGTACCGATGAAGATGATTTGGCATCAAGAGGAGGCAGAAGGTCTTCCATCCCATCGTCTTATGGTGCTGGAAAATCCGCCTACACTGCACCTACCGAATACACTAGCCCTACTTTCCGCGGCACACATGGCTACAGCCTTCCGATTGCCATACACGTTCCCCTGGATATCGTCGTGGTTGTGCCAATCTCCTCGTCCATGCAAGGCCTCAAAATCTCCCTGCTTCGCGACGTCTTGCGTTTCCTTGTGAACAACCTTGGCGAGCAAGATCGCATGGGCCTTGTGACTTATGGGTCCAGCGGAGGCAGCATGCCCGTTGTAGGCATGACACCCAAGAACTGGAACGGGTGGTCCAGAGTTTTTGAATCGATCAAGCCAATTGGCCAGAAGAGCCTGCGCGCTGATGTTGTCGACGGCGCAAATGTAGCCATGGATGTCCTTATGCAGAGAAAGGCCGCCAACCCCATCTCCGGAATCATGCTCATCAGCGACTCAACAACATCAGACGTTGAAAGCGTCGATTTTGTCGTCTCTCGCGCTGAAGCCGCAAAGTAAGTATTTCTGCATTCTGAAAAATATATGCATACAAAGCTAACGTTTCTCAGAATCGCCATACACTCATTCGGCCTAGGTCTCACCCACAAGCCCGATACTATGATCGAGCTGTCTACCCGCACCAAAGCAACATATACATACGTCAAAGACTGGATGATGCTTCGTGAATGCGTGGCGGGCTGCTTGGGATCCTTGCAAAGTGTTTCACATCAGAACGCCAAGCTGAAACTGCGCTTGCCCGAAGGTTCACCTGCCAAATTCGTCAAAATTAGCGGAGCGCTTCAGATCACAAAGCGTGCCACCGGTCGCGATGCTGAGGCATCATTGGGCGATTTACGCTTTGGCGACAAGAGAGGTAAGCTTTTCACCAACTTCATTTTCCTCACAATACTAATCATCGTATAGATATTCTTGTGCAGTTAGCCATCTCTCCTGACAATTCGACCCCCGAGCAAGATTTGCAAGATCCTTGGGAGACTATTGTTTCTGGACTCGAGGCTTTGGGTGGACCTCTCGACCAGGATGATATGCGCCCGGTTTCTGTTGAGGAAGTGGCCCTGATTCAGGCCGACCTCGCATGGGGCGACATTCTTCGCGAAGGCAACGTCTCTCAATTGCCCCGTCCATCGCTCCTTGCAATCACCATGCTTCCTCCGGTTTCGAAGAAGGCCTCAATGACCCGTCTAACGACCCCGCCAATTCCACCTCACCCATCAGTGGTACAAAGGCGCATGGAACTGCTGACGTCCGACATGCTCACCCGAGCTTTGACACTGGTCTCACGAGGTCAACACGAAAGAGCTTCTCATCTCCTCACAGAGACTCGCAGTATTCTCAAGGGCCTCGGAAAAGGTGGACTTCCTCCTCTTCCACCACCTTCAGCGCCACCCACTGCGCGTCTTCCGCCTACTCCTACGGCAAGCATTCACAGTAACGGCGCAGACTACCCACCTTCAGGTCCTCCCACAGGACCTCTTCCACCACCTCCCATTTTCACAGCACATTCGGCATCCATGGAGCCTAGACGCACCCCCACTCCTCCTCGTCTCGAGCCTCCGAGTCCCTTTACTCCTGCGGCTGGCATTGATGCCGATATCATGTCAGCACTCGACACGGAGCTCGCCTCGTCGTTGGAATGGATCAACCACCCTGCCGTCTTTGGCCGCGACAGTCGCAAAGCTGTTCTGCAGGCCATTGGCGTCATCAGCAGCCAGCGTGGCTTCACTATGCGCACCCCAGCAGAAAGCCTATGGGCAACCCGTATTCCTGGCACAAGGCGTTTGAATGATCGCAGCCTTGAGTGGCGCTCGGCAGGAGACGAATTTCTTGCCGAGGAGTCATGAAAGCGCAAATGCATCTTACGACGACCCACGACTCTCTATCCCTCTCCATTTTTGTCCTTACCATCTACTTCTTGTTCTTCTGTTTTCATCTTCTTCTAAGATATCCCCCCCCCATTTGCTTCTTTCTTGTCGATACCCGTTTTTTTTTTGGTCAATTTTGTTGTTGGGTCTGTAATTTCGTTGCCATTCTATGGATTCTTGGATAAAACCTTGGAAGAAAGGAAGAGGAAGGGGAATGAAGGAAGATAGAGAAAAAGTATTTCACGCAAAGCGGTACATTGTCTGTTTTTACTCATTTTGACATGTCATGCTCTCTCCATGACCTCTTCTTGACTTTTTTTTCAGTTGCGCGATTAGTTCCTAGACCAGTTGTATACAGATGGCATCACTTCTCTTGCCTGCTTTCTCGCACAATCATATGTCTCAGTGTAAGAAGGAACTGTACAACTCCTCTCTTTGACAAGAAAGCATACGTGCACAAAAGTGTAATGTTTCTCTGCACTTGACATTCATCTTCATACTTCTACACGCTCTCGATGCATGATGGAAGCACCTCTTGGGTGACAAGTCTTTGTTTTTTCTTACTCAGGCACACGCATTGTCTAAAAGAATCAACCTCTTTTCATTTCTCTCATCTTTGGGGGAAAGTGCTTTCTTTGCTAATGAACTACTTGTTGATCTCTTCTCTCTTGTTGAAAAACCAAGGAGGGCAATAATTGAAAACAAAGGAAAACGTGTATAAAGTGGGCAGAATGGGCAGAAAAGGGGAAGTGTCTGTTTTTGGTGCAAGAGGCGCACTTTCTTACCAGAAAAAGGTGTGCTCTCTAGGTTTTTTTGTTTTCCCCCTGTTTTTTTTGCTTTGCGCGTTTTCTTCTCGGGGTGAGTGTTGGATTCTGGGATGCGTGGTGGTGAAAGAAAAACAAAGGAAAAGAAAGGGAAACAGAAACACTGCGCATGGCTGTGGGCTGCGCTTTTTGGGGTATCATTGCTGGTGTGGAAAAGAGTGACAATGCTGATGTTTGGAATGCTTTTTGGGGTATCGTCGCTTGGGAAAAGGGTGAAAATGCTGATGTTTGAAATGCCTTTTGGGCAAAAGAAAGAGTCCGATGGACGTGCTGAGAGATGAGACTCGAGAGAAGGAGGACGAGGGTTAGACTTGTCCGCATCGCAGTCTAGTGAGCCCAGTCAGGCCCATGTTGCTGTGGGAAGAAGTATCTTGTTCGACTGTTTCGTGTCCACAAATTGAGAGTTTTGGGGACGTTTCGTCAAGACGTCTCTGCTGGAAATCTGATAATCTGAATGCCAACAGTGAGAACAAGTCGCTTTAGCGAAGGTTGTCATCGCCGAAAAGACGCTCGGCATCAAAGTCGGGGAGGTCGATGTAGTCTCCACTGTACTGCTCCATGTTGGGCTTGGAGTCGTTGGCCATGGCCTGCATGTCAGCATCGGTGATCGAGAAGAACTGCTGCTGAGAGGGCATGCCGCTGGCAGAACCGCTGGCGAAGCTGTAATCGCCAAGCTGGGGATCGAGGTGCAAGGGCTCTCTGGACATGAGAGCGGAAGCGTTCATGATGCCCAAGCCGTGAGGGCCAGAGTTGTGGCTGTTGACGTTGATGTTGGGGTGCTGTTGCAGGGGCATGGGTGCCTGTGCCTGCTGCTGGCTGAGACTGCGGATGAGTCTCTGTTTGACCTCCTCTGGGTTCATGTTTGCCAGCTCTTCGCGGCTCATCTTCGACAGATCGTGGCCGTGAGAAAAGGAAGGAGCATAGCCTGGCATCATCTGCTGACCGTGATTGTTGCCAGGGAAGCCGTTCTGAATCGAGTGGTCGTAGCTAATGGGCATAAACTGAGTCTGGTTGTTGGGCATGGACAGACTGGGAGCGGTGGACACAGTGGACTGCGAATCGAAGCTTTGGTTGGGTTGGTGACCGCGCATCTGGAATCTGTCGGCGGGCAGTCCTGCGCGCATGCTCTCGAAAGACTGAACAGGCACGGCGGGACCCTTGACGTTGACTCTGCCATAGCTCTGAGCAACAGGTTTCTTTGCCTTGTTGGCAGCGACGGGAGTGGTGTCCATGGCGGTCGACTCTCCGGCCTCAGGAATACCGTTGGCCTTTGCCTTTCTCTTGGAAGGTGCTGCTCTCTTTGAGGGAGTCACTGTCAATTCGGATCCGGATGAATCGACCATCATGGTCGACATCTGCTTGATCATGGTCGAGGGTGTCTTCTTCGACTTGGTGACTCCTTTGGGCTTGGCAGGGGTAGACTTGCTGGCTGCCTTTGTGGCCGTCTTTCTCTTTGAGGCTGCAGGAGTGCTCTTGCCCTTGGAAGTGGGCTTGTCAGAGTATGGAGCATCTTCCTCCTCCTCTACCTTGACAGCCTCCTCGGCTTGTCTCTTGAGGGCCACCTTGGTCAGGCTTTCCTTCTTCTTGCTTGAGGCAGTGGCGGCCTTGGGTGCTCTAGGGGCCCGCGGAGTAACAGTTTGCGTTCTGTTCACGATAGTCTTTGTTGCAGAGTCGTAGTGGGGAAGGTCAGGTCTGCCATCGATAGGCAGAGGGGTGTACATAGGCGGAACAGTACCGGGTGTAGCGTCAGACTGAGACTCGCTGCCGGGCTTGGTGTAGGTGATGGTGTTCCAAATCTTGATCTCCTTTGGGGTGACTTTGTCGAGGGTGTCTGTGTCTTTCTGGCCCTTGACCTCCCTCTTCGGCTTGGGCGGTGGCACCGGCAGTCCGTAGTAGATGCGAGCCTTACGTGCCTTGAGAAGGTGCTGTGTCAATGCATCTCCATTCGGGTTGCAATTAGGCTCGATGTGCTGGCAAACCCTGCCCCATGGAATCTCCATACCCGCTAGCTCGACTTCGTAGACCAAGGCCATCAAAGCGAGTTGGTCTTTGCCGGCTGTCAACGCGTTAGTACATCATGATTTGCGACAGATGTCTGTTGGACTCACTGTGCCAGCGGATGAGACGGCGAGATTGGCTGTATGGCTTGCGCTTCGTCTTCTTGCCCTGGCCATCGCCATCCTCTTCGTCCTCGTCACCAGCGTCGCCTTCTTCATCGCCTTCCTCAAACTCTTCATCAGAGTCATGCTGTTCGTTCTTCAGAGGAACTTCGTCCTCTGCGACGTCCTCTTCAGCGTCGTTGTCTTCATACTCGATCGAGTCTGTAACGTCCTCGACTCCATCGTGGGCGAAGACGGCAGTGGTATCCTGAGGCTGCTGTACGTTGTGGTTGAGATCATGGCCGTTGAAGTTCGAAGAAACAACATCCTGTTGCTGCTCGTGACCGTGCTGCGAGTTGTGATGGATAGAGCGACCATCAAGGCCGGAAGGAGCAGCAAAGCCATGGTATCCGTTGCCATACTGCAAGTTCTGAGAGGAACCATGTCCGTTGGCGTCGAAAGGAGCACCGGAGACTTGGTACTGGCGGTTGTTGTCCGTGTTCTTTGAGGCCGCGTAGTCATCAACAGTGGAAGGAGCGACGAATGGTTCTTGAGCAAGGTTGTTGGAGAAAGAGAGGCTGCCGTGGCCACCGTTCACGTTGTTGCTGCCGAAGACGTCAAAGTACGAGTTGTCGATATAGTCGCCATGAACCTCAAAGTCGTCCATCTCAAGTTTGTCTTGACCAGAGTCGTCCATGTCGTGCGAAGAGTCCACATCGAGGTTAGGGTCGTGCTGACGAAGATAGGTATCAATGTCCACACTCATGATTCATCTGTGGACGAGGTTAGTTGAGTGCAAGGCAACATGCTTGGGCAAGCCGCGGAAGAAGTATCGTAGGAGTTTGTACTTACGAGATCTCTTGAAGACAATCTTGGACTTGGGAAGGGGAAAGCAAAATCTCTCGACAAGCAAAGCGCACAGCACTGTAATGCCTGGTAAAGACTGTTCGTTACGAGGTCAGCGAGGGTTTGGTAGAGATGATAGAGGCGCTTGAAGTTTCGTCGAGAAGAGTGGCCCTCAACGGTTTGCGGATGAGTAGTGGAAAGAGTAGAAGGAAAACGATGAGAGAAGAGATGAGAGTGTAGAGGAGAAAAAACAGATTGGGATGGTCTCGTCGTCGTTGCCTTGGCCCCGAATCGTCGGGGTTGCGTCGAAACGGGTATACCCCAACGATTTACGAGTGAATAGTGAAAGTGGCAGATGAGGACAATGGAAAAAGCAAAGGGAGAGAGAAGACTGGCTGGTGTCGTCGTCGTCGTCGTCGTTGTCGTCGCCGCCGCCGCCGCCTTCGAGTTTTCGGAAAAGCGTCGAAAGACGTCGTTGAGACGACTGCCTCCCAACAAAGTGAAAGTGAACGAGGGAAGGAAAGAAGAGGTATGGAGTGCAGAAGTAGAAGGTAAATGCAGTAGAAGGAAAGGAGAAGGAGAATGTTGGGATAGAGAGTGGAAGGGGACAGGGGGAGGCGGTTGATAAAAAGTCGTCGAGAGGCTCCTCGGCGAAAGAGAGGTCCCACGACAAAAGCTGGTGAGAGAACGCTGCTGGACAAGCCGGACCCGAACAAGAGCGGCCGGCGCCAATACGAGCGGGAGACAGTTGCTCGAGACGCAGGGAAAGTCTTCGACAAGGCGAACGTGAAGGTGAACGACGACGGATGAAAAGCAAAGAGAAAGATAGAGACAACGACATAGGTCTATGTGGAGAGACGTCGAGATCTAACGTCTTTCTGTGGGCTGTGCTGGGTTGGGAGGGAAGGAGACAGAATGGCAAAGGCAGAGTGCAGGCAGTCGGGGAGATGGCGATGATGGATTGAAGGAACGGAAGATCAGACTTACAATGTGTGGGAGCAATAGAAGCAGGTGGCACTGCGCAAAGACGATGTAGAGAAGACTCAACGTCCAGAGAGAGCAATGAGCTGCGCAATAGAGCGTCAGAAGATTCGGCGGTTGTGTGCGCGTCGACAGTGGCAGCGAGGAAGATGTGGAACAGAAAGGAGACAACGTCAAGGAAGAGGATCGTATGCGCAAAGAGCAAGGTGTGCAAAGGACAGTGTGCAGAGAGGAGTGCGTGTATAGGGTGGTGTTCGGAGGCGATAGTGTGTACGATGGATGTAGGTGTACTTACGAGAAAGGGATGACGAAGGAAAGAGACGCTGAGATGAGATGTCGATAGCAAGCAATGATAAGGTGAGTGACTGAATGCTCCGTCGAGTGGTTTCGAAGTGTCGAAGAAAGCGTCGAGAAAAGCGTCGAGAAAAGCGTCGAGGCAGACCGCCGAGCACAGTCTCGACGGTATAGTGGGCTAAACACAACAAACAGACCAGATGCCGAGCAGCCAGATATCCGGTCGAGGAAGCGTCGAGCTATCGTCGAGAACCGTTGAGACAGAGTGTTGAGCACAATATCGACGGTATAAGTGAACTGAACCTGGTTCTCGTAGATACAACGAACAGACCAGGTGCCGAGCAACCAAACATCCGGGCCCGAGCCCGGTAGCGACGGCGACGACGATGCCGGTCAAAGCGACGACGAGCCCTGATTGGCTGAGCACTGACCAACTTCTAGCGACGACGATGACATGGACGACGATGTCTTCGACGACGTCTTCGACCACGCCGACGACGAAGCCGACGAGCCCATCTCCCAGTGAGAGACTCCCGGCGAGCTTCAACATCGTGCATTACCCAAGGTCATCAGCACCCAAATCCTTATCAACGATCATTTGAACCAGCATCTCGAACCCAATCACAAAACATACAGCGAAGTAGTCCTCTTGGATTTGGAGTGCATCATTAGAGGAGTCCAGGAGCTGTATTCATCGGCCGAGCTTGCAGCATCGATAGGTTCAGTCATCGTACCCGGAAATTCTGTACGAACAAAATCCTTTGCTCAAGAAGAACGCTTGCTGATATCCTTGCCGATACAACATGGATCTCCTGGACTAGCCCTGGACAAGAACTTCTGGCTGGCATGTTGGACCTGGCTTTCCAGCGATTGCATCTCTTGGTTATCGTCTTCCTGGAAGGGGCTTTAGGAGGTATGGACCATTTCTTGAACAAGCCAGAGGTCTTCTTGGAGCATACCTTCTGAGCAATGGACGGAGACTCGTGGGTAGCTGAAGGCTTGTAGGTGACTGTCCCAGAATCCAGCTTGGCTGAGCCGGACCTTTGCAAGAGTAGAGAACCTGGCCAAAGTGACAACCATAATAGAGTTCAAGGATGAGCTGAAGGTCGATATTACAGGATAATGTTGTTGAGGCCGTTTCCGTGTTGGGTTTCTACCGAATACCAGCAAGAGGCATTCTCGATGTACTTGGAGGTCCTCCACAGGAATTGTATGTGCCGCGAGTTGTACAAGCAGCGAGTATGATTGGTACGGGGGAGTTGTAAGCTGTCAAAGCAGTTTGAAAATGTAGTTGAGCAAGCAATTGAGGAGATCGGTCCAGAGAAAGGGTCCAGCTAGTATAGATGACTGAATCATGCTCGAGGCCAAGGCTGTCAAAGCAGTACCATGGTGTATCTGAACAAGCACCCAAGGACGTTGAAGCAGAGAAATAATCTAGCAAGTATGGTTGATCAAAGTCTGTCGAAAAAGGACGATATCGCAATGCTGACATCGTGCGAAATATGTTCGGCGTACAATCCCTATATGGAGTCAGTAACCTTAAAACAAGCATGAGGCGTTCTTGATACTCATTTCAGATGTTGGAATGGACATGCCCACCTCAACGCATAGTCAGTACCAGCGTACTACTAGTAGCCCTGGATGGATAGACCGAGAAAATTGGTACTTGTGTCGAGACCAGGTCCAAGAAAGAGGTTGTGGGCCAGTACCTTCCCAGCCAGCGCTCTTGGCTATTGATAGCTCTCATCAGTGTCTTTGGAGAAACCTCCTCAATTTTATCGATACTCGTGTCAAAGCGTCAAAGCCCAGGTCCAAGGAGAAGGCTACAACCTAGTGCCGTCGCATTTGGCACTTTTCGCACAAGAGAATGCATCAAGTAGAGCCGCTACCTGTGTCAAAAACCAGGTCCGAGAAGGAGGCTGCAGGATAGTATCATCGCATCCGACGCTTTCCACATATCGCTGGTGATTGGCAGTGCCTTTGAGCAAAGTCCATGGAATGATAATGGTAAAATAGAGACCACAAATCAGCACCGCCGCACTCGGTGCTTTTGCCAGATTGCTAACGATTGTCAGTACCTTCAAGTAGAATCGATAGAGTGTGATTTGTACTTATGTCGAACAGGAGGCAACAAGAGAGACCATAGATTAGCACCGCCGCACTCGATGCTTTTGCCAGGTTGCTAAGGCTTATCAGTATATTTGAGTAAAATCGATGGAGTGTAAATTGTACTTGCATCGAAGAAGAGGTACCAGGAGATGCAGATTAGCACGTGTTTTGCTATCGCTATTGCTTGTCAGCATTTTTGGAAGAAAATACAATGAGTGGTGGTAGAATTTTCGTCGACACAGGGTGAAAAAAGAGGCTACAGGTCCTCACATTCGTCACATTCGTCGTATCCGACAGTCCCATTGACGCATTCGACACTGCATTGCTACAGTTTGTCAGCCTTTCGTGAAGAATATGCATGGAATAGCATCGATACCTACCTCAAACATAAGGTCCGAGAAGGAGGCGTCGGGCCGGTACCGTCGCATTTGAACACTTTCGGCATATTACTGTTAGCTGTCAGCGATTCATCTCTGAAAAACACGTGAAGTGATATCAGTACTTACGTCGAATGCCAGAGGTGAACAAAGAGACTGTGGGTCAGTATCGTCGTATTCAAAGCGTTACGCATAGCACTGTTGCTTGTCAGCAGTTCCCACTACCACAAACAGAAAGTCCACGAGATCTTTGATGAGGATAAAAAGAAGAAGGTAGGATTGGAATGGGATAAGTTCTGCCATTGGGTGTTTGTAACTTCGCTCGTCGATACCGCTCGCTGCAGTGAAAAAGGGTATGTGTTACAGAATGAAAAAGAAAAGTGGAAGTAAACGAAAACCGTCAAACTTGAGCACATTCGACGCGTGATGGCCTCAGTGCAATCCGTGGGTGAGTCTAAGCTTCAGCGTCACTGTTCTCAGCCTTGATCTTCAGTTCATCCTCAACGGGAGCAGCCTTCTGAAGCTTCTTGGTCAGGGGAGTGCCCTCGTCGTCGTCTGAGTCTTCGGCAGCCTTGCGCTTGGTAGTAGCCTTGGCTTTGCCCTTGGACTTGGTGCCAGCAGCAGATCCAGCAGTGCTGGGCAAAGTCAGTGAGTATTGGAAGCCGTGTCAGCATGTTTTGGTCTCGTAACGTACCCGTTGGCCTTGGCCTTTCCCTTCTTGGGAGCAGGAGTCTTGGGGGCAGGGCTGTCAGAGCCCTCACTGATGCGTTCAATAGTCAGTACACTTCAATCAAGTCTTGGATGGGTGAAGGCTTACTCATTGTCGTTCTTGGCGGCAACACGGATACGAGAGATGTGCTTCTTCAAGGCGGCAACAGTGCAGGTAGCAGCATCAGTGGTGAGCTCTGCAGCGAGAGCATCCCAGTCGACGTTGGCCGAGGCGCTGGGGTCCTTCAAGACTGCAAGCAGGATCTTGCGATCAGCCTCAGCTGTGACAGAGTTAGTGACAACTAAAAGACAAAGCAATGAATCCTTGTTTCGTACCATCCCAAGTAATACCAGGCATTTTGTTAGATTGTGAGTTGTTGTTTGTGTAATTGAAGGTGAAGGCACAAGAGATATGTAGGAGTTGGATCGATCTTGGAAAGCTGGCGGAAGAAAGAACGGAAGTGCAAAGCGGAGATGGAGAGAAAAGAGAGGAAGTCAGGGAATTGGCGGAACGTGTTAGAAATCGTTGGGGTCGACGGGCGTGCGGCTTCGTCACAGGCTTTCACTCGCAAGAACGAGTTGTTGGCCCTTTACACAAGTCACACCAGTCCGACGACGACACCCACAGAAAAAGAACTCGACAAAACGAGTCCAAAAATTTGGGGATAACCCACCGTAAATATCAGATAGCACAGCTTAGAAGACCAAAAGCATCAGCAGTCAGGTGCTGGTTCTGTGTTCCAGTGTCGTCCAAGACCGGAACATTGTATCTGTTTTTGAAGATTATTGCCTCATCCTCTCCTGATCTCCCGATAGCGGTGGATCCGGACAGGCTGAGAAGTTACTATTAAATGGAAAGATGTCAAAAGGACAAGTGATGCTGAGGTGCATTTTCCCGTTGATTTGGTGTCGAGATTCTGAGCAGAGTCCTTGGGAGTAGCAAGCATGTATCCGAGGAGCTCAGGGTTGCAAGCCTGTATTCTACCACCGAGAGATCAGCGACAGAAACACATTCTGCCCGAGTTCGCTTGCGGCCTTGTGTGTTGAACATTTCGAAGCACCCAAGCCAACAGCAGAATCATCTGACAAGAGCTTCCATTACGCCCGATTGTCTTGAGTGTGCAAGCAATTCGAAGAAAGCAACAGTAAATGTTTATCCGCTTTTCGAAGTACCGGTATGAGCTCTCGAGGTTGCCATTGAGCAAAGAAGATGAAGGTAGGTAGATTCGAAGGATGAGATGTCGTTGGAAGGGATGACGGTGACGGCCGTCCAAGGCTTGGCGAGCCTGCCACTTCCTTTCGGGTCATTGTTGTCCGAAGAGGTTTCTTCTTTCTACAAACGACATTTTTCGAAGAATGCCCCAGGAAAAAGTACTGCCTTCGCAAGGATCTTATCTTTGCTGAATCTCGTCGCTTTCCTTAGAATCTGCACGGTGTTTGATGCTTGCCAACAGCTCAAGAAAACGAGCCAGATAGACACTGAAACACATCGAAGAAAAGAACACAGTGAGTTCGGCTTGAACGAATAGAGTGTGGAAAAGCAGTCTCATTTCTTGGTTGAAAAACATCCTGGAAGGGGGCATTCGGTGGTAGAAAGAGTGGAAAAGAAAAACAGAAAATCATGGCCCTCGCTTCCCTTGGAAACATGTGCAGTCCTTCTTGCTGCAGAGGTTCGTTATCCTCATTGTGTTGGTGCTGAGGTGGCTACTGCAATATCGGTTAAAGAGTAGCACATCGACCTCGTTGTAGGCAATCAAGCAACAGTCTATGGCATGATCAGTCATCTCAGCAACATTCGGTTTGATATCCCAAGACTCACCTCTTCATCGGCGTCTTCGGTGTCGAGCTCAGTCTTCACGACATCCTCTTCGCCCTCAGCAGCATCCAAAGCATCGTAGTCGACAGCCTGTTCAGTGTCGACTTCGGCCTCGGCTTCAGAGCTGTCTTCATGCTTCATCTTGCGCTTCTTCTTCGAGCTTCCTCCTTGTCCGCGCGTTTGGCGGCCCTTTCCTTTTGCTCGCGGCGGATCTTCCTGCGCATCGCTTTGCTCTCCTTCTTCATCTCCAGCGCGATTCTTGGCACGATTAGTAGAACCGCGGCCACCGCTGCTGCGAAGTACTCCACGGACCCCATAGTCGGAGGCGAGTTTGTTGTAGCGCTTGGAGCTGTCGAGTGAGCGTTGTATGTCAGTGGATGAGGTGCGCAAGAGGTATTCGAAGAGAGGGGAGGACGTACGCGGCGTTGGCGGTGAGTCTGGTGTCTGTGGCGACGCCGCTCCAGTCGATCTGGCCTGCGCCTTTGCTGTTCTTGATGCAGGAGAAGAGGAGAACGATGTGCTCGTCCTTTGTGATGGGAGCCATCGTCAGTGTTGCTTATAAAGAGGTGATAATGAAAGACTTGTGATGGAGGACGGTCGATGAATGGAAGAGCTGAGGAGAGGAAAGAAGGAGAAGGGACCGAATGGAAGAAACTGAGGAGGAGACCGGCCGCAGAGAAGTGGACGGAAGCCGCTGGATGTGTAGAGTAGAAGTGAATCCGCGGATAGTGACAAGCTTGTTCACTGATCACGAGCGGCGAACAGCGGAATGGGACAAGACGCGACTTTCGGAAGAGGTACTCACTTGTGTGTGTTTTTGGACAGCGTGACGTTCGGGATGTTATGTGGGTTTCGGTGCAGCAGTAGGTCTCTCAAACGGGGCACGTCGAAGGGTGTATATGTCAGGGGCACGCCTTAAAGACAGTCGGGTAAACTGTTGATATAACTAGTATGTGAGAGCACAATCTTCTGGTGAATATCTTTTACCCGCAGAAGCCAGCTCTGATCGACACTATCTTGTGAATCAATTGCTGGTGCTTGTCGGACTGGAGCTGCTGAGAGCACAAGGATGGCAAGTCAGATGTGAACACAGAGATCAGCTTCTATGGTTTCTCGAGTAGAACAGAAAAGCGAGCAGTTGTAAAAATACGATGAAACATGTCAAATTGATATCCGCTGAATATAGAAGAACTTATTTGGCCTTGGGGCTAGCCTTGGCCTTCTTGCCTGCCTTGTTCAGGCTCCTCCTCTCTTTCTTGCTTTGAGCCTCCGTTGAGGTTCCTACAGCGTGTCCACCGACCTCGCTGACACCGTTCTTGACCGGCTTTTCAGCCACCTTTGGGCTCTTTGTACCAGATGGTGACTTTACGGCCTTCTCTTCTAATTGGTCCTCGACGTTGGGCTCCTCAGATGTGACTTCCTTCTCCTTGGGCTTCTTGGTAGACTTTGTGGCTTTGGGGTCGAGACCCTTCTTCTTGAGCTGCTTCGCGCGGGCACGTTGGATGATGGCCTCATCCTCGGAGTCCGAGAAGCCACCAAACTCGTCGTTCTCGGCTTCCTCGCTGATAGGGGTTCTGTCGATGATCTCCTCGTCTCCGTCCTTCTTCACATTTTGCTTCTGTTCTTCCGAGCCTTGGGCCTTGATGGCGTTTGCAGGTGTAGGGCCGACCTTCTTGAACTTGGCAACGTAGAAACCATCAACGTTGTAGGCGTGAGGGTAGTACCTTCTGGTCTCCTTCAAGCTGGGGTGGAACTTCTTGCCCATGAAGCTGGTGAAGCCCTCCTTACCAAACACAAGGCCGGTGCTGACAAGCTTGACATTGGGGCGTCTGTTAAGAGCGTACTGAACGACTTGCTCGTTCTCCTCGACTGTGACACTACATGTTGAGTATACGATGTAACCTCCAGTCTTTGAGGCGTGGTCTACTGAGTCGATGGCGGCGAGCAGAAGCTGCTTTTGGAGATGGGGCAGGCGCAGGAAATCGGCCTCGGTCTTGTTGGTCTTGACACTCTGATCCTTGGCAATAACACCGGTACCAGAGCAAGGAGCATCGAGAAGAACTCTGTCGAAGCCACCCATGACCTTGGGAAACTCGAGAGCGGAGTAGTGGCACACGATGGTGTTCTTGACACCGAGACGGTGGATGTTACCAATCAAACCCTTGGCACGGACTTTGCTGGCATCGTTGGCGAAGATGACACCAGTGTTGCGCATCAGAGCAGCAGCGTATGTTGTTTTACCACCAGGAGCAGCAGCCATATCCAAGACACGCTCATTCTCTTGCGGTGCCAGAGCCATGACGGGCAAGAACGAACTGGCGGCTTGGAGAATGTAGTGTCCAGCAAGGTATTCAGGGGTGGCACCCAAGGGAACCTGAGATTCGAAGACTTGCAGACCAACCTTGCTCCACTTTCCAACAGGCTCGAGAGTAACACCGCGGTTGATCAAGGAGTGAGCGAGGTCGCGACGGTGAGTACGGAGAGTGTTTGTTCTGATGACCAGAGGGCGAGGAGTCTCGTTGGCGTCGAAGAAGGCAAGGGCCTCCTGGGGGGTGAACAGCCTCCACAGCTTCTCGGCCAAGAAGCGCGAGTAGCCATAGTATGCGCAGATGTCGTTGAGGAGCGAGTTGATGTAATCGGCACGCGAACGCGAAGGGTCGGACAGCTCCTTGAAGCTGGTCAGGACACGGGTGGTTTCGGTGATACGGGTACGGAGCAGCTGGAGATCGGGAGCAAGAGTTGCTTTTCGTTGGGCGGCCTCGTCGTCGTCTTCGTCCTCGGGAATGTCGGCGGCAGCAATGTTGGTCTGCATGGCATCGTCCTCGAGTTCAGCTTGTGCATCAGCAGCCTCTTGGGCGGCTTGTTCATCGAGGCGACCCGAAAGACCAGCGATGTTGGCAGCATTCAGCATCTCTTCAGCGTCCGAGGCATCTTCATCCTCTGACCACATGGCGCGCTGCACATCCGGGTCGTCCGAGTCCATAAAGTCGTCATCCTCAGCAGGCTCGTCGTCCGACTCAAGGACGCCCAAATCGTCAACGGCATCCGAGTCGTCTTCGATGTCTTCGTCGTCGGATTCAACCAGTTGTTGGGCCTTCTTTGCTGCCGTCTTGGGTGTCTTTCCATTTGCTGCGAATTGGCCCTTGGTCGTCTTCTTTCCAGCCGAGTTCTTGGGCTTGTTGGGGTCGGTTCTGCGCTTCTTGTATGTTGCCTCTGGCGGGGGAGGGGCGTCCTTTCTCTTTCTCGAGACCAGCGATTCGTTCAGGGGCTCGGGCACACCCTGCTTCTGCATACGACGACTGGGTGCCATTTTGTGGTGTGATGTCGAATGCGACTGACAAGACAAAAAATTAATTGCAGCAGGAAAGACGCTGCTCTTTCTCAAACTTTACGAGACTTTTTCTGGAACCACTTTGTGGGGAAGCCCGCTCTCATTGGCCACCTCGTCCCAGCTCGGCCTTTATCAGCGACCATTATCTTATCGCCGCACCCATGGAATAGTAGCCATCTACGAAACACTCGTACACAAGTTTGCCATGACCTTGTTGTGCCTATTCTGGTAGTTGGTAGTAAGGTTCAATGTAAGCTATGGACTCCCGAGTCTGGCTTCCTAGTCGCTGTCATCATCGCTCCCGTATCCAACCAAGGGACCCGCAGGCTTGTCCGGAGCCTTGCTGGCCGCCGCTCCTGAGCCCGCTGTGAAGCCTTTCAATGCACTCAGCGTTGATCCTCCAAGGATTCCAGAGGAAGACTCCTGACGCTTCATGTCCTCGATCCGCAGTGGGGCACCTTCGTCCTCGTCCTCCAGATCACCAGCTTCGAGCAGATATGGCTCTTGTGGTGCCCCAAGTCTGGCCTTCTCTGATGCATACCACACTTCATCGCTCGCCTCGTATCCAGCCAACCCAAATGTGCCTTCGACCTTTCTCCTCTTCCTCGCTTCCTCCCATCCTTCACCACGACCTTCGATCTCAGCCACGTATTCTGCTGGAAGTGCACGGCGAATTGCATCTGCTGCCTGCTCCTCGATCTTGCGCACTTCTCGTTTCTGGGCTTGCGGGTTTGGATCGACAGTCGCCCATCTCACGTTCAGCGTCTCGTTGTTGTCCAGCGGTTGGTGCGCCATAGCCTCTTTTGCGAACTCCTATGTGACTGTCAGCTTCTTTTCAACGATTCAGGTTCAGGTCATGCGACTTACCGCATTGGCCAAGTGGACATAGGTCACGAATGCCACACCTCTAGCCGGCAGCACACGTACGCGCTCGATCTGACCCCACTCTTGGAAGTGTCGGGCGACCACCTCCTCTATATCGTCTGAGGTGTGAATCCTGCCCACGTAAAGAGTTCTGTTGACACGCATAAAACTTCCAACACCACCCATGTCGTCTCTGTAATCGCTAAACTTGTCGCGTCCGAAGCAGTCGACGTTGGAAGGGAAGATGTCGCCCAAGCCACCCTCTTTTTCTACGCGCGAGTTTGGCAGACGGTGGAGGTACTCGCAGTCCTGGCCTTTGGGGCACAGGCCGCGGGAGAAGAATAGGCAAAAGTAGCTGCCAGGGATGCTGTCGGCTTTTGTGTATCCAGAGTCTGTGGCAACATTGCACCTGCCCTTTGCCTGTTGCTTAGAGGAGTAGGCGTCTTCGCGATCGCCGCCGGACCATTTGTTGTACCAGATGTTGAAAATTGTGCCGGTTTGAGCGGGTCTTTCTGACTGGAAGCCTTCTTGCTGAACTCTGGCGGGCCTCCTCTTTTTCTTGACCATGATCTTCTTTGTCTTCTTCTTAGGCTCCAGTGCAGTGCTGTCTTGATTCGTAGGTACCAGTGCCGCGGAGTCTGTGATTTCCATGTTCGCGAGAGGATTTTGATCGGTCGCAGTGGCCTCTTGCACCGGGGGTGCGACTGCGTCGGCCATGACTGTGTGTGATGTGTATAGTGTCGCGTTGGTGTTCGGTAGAGAAATTGGCCGATGGTGAGTTTGATGATTGAAATGAATGGTCGTAGTTGGGGTATTGAATGATGGCAGGCGCAAGTTTGGCACGGCGGAGAAGGCGCGGGCGTGAGCTTGGACCAGAGGCAAGCTCTCCAGCAGCGAGCCTAACAGTGCACCATCATCAACCATCACACGCCTTCTATACCACCCATCACATCTCTCAACCCATACACGTCGTCAACATGCCTGGATTCGACTTCTCGCTGCACAACCGCAACCTCGCCTTGCACGCACAGGGCGTGCCGCTGCCCAAGGCCACCAGCACAGGAACAACCATTGTCGGCTGTCTCTACGACGGCGGCGTCGTCATCGCCGCAGACACAAGAGCTACCTCAGGGCCCATCGTCGCCGACAAGGTCAGCATCCCTGCATTTCCCTTCTGATAGCTCTCTTACTGACTCTGCATTCCACAGAACTGCGAGAAGCTGCATTACATTGCCCCCCAGATCTGGTGCGCCGGCGCTGGTACCGCTGCCGACACAGAGTTCACCACTGCCCTCATCTCCTCCAACATCGAACTGCACGCCCTATCCACCGGACGCAAGCCCCGCGTCGCCACCGTCATGACTATGCTCAAGCAACATCTGTTCCGCTACCAAGGCCACATCGGCGCCTACCTTGTCGTAGCTGGTGTCGACCCCACTGGCAGCCACCTCTTCACCGTCCACGCCCACGGCAGTACCGACAAGCTCCCCTACGTCACCATGGGCTCAGGCTCGCTGGCCGCCATGTCCGTCTTCGAGACTCAATGGAAGTCAGGTCTCAACAAGGACGACGCCATCAAGCTCTGCTCCGACGCCATCCAAGCCGGTATCTGGAACGATCTGGGTTCGGGCTCCAACGTCGATGTCTGTGTCATCACTGCCGAGAAGACGACGTTGCTGAGAAACTACATTACTCCCAACAAGCGCGAGCAGAAGATGAGGAATTACAAGTTCCAGAGAGGAACCACTGCCGTCCTGAATGAGAAGATCATCACTCGCCAGGACATTAGCAAATACGTCACGGTGCACGAGCTCAGCGACAACGATGCCGGCCAGGCCGCAGAGAAGATGGAGGTCGACTCATAGACAATGGCCTTCTTCTGGCCCTTAGACATGGGGCCAAAAAATCAATGACTTTTTGACACTATTTTCTGTATTCTAACGTGGGACCAACGATTCGGGGCGGGGGCTTTTACTACCATAAAGCAAGCATAGGCATTTTTTCGGGGAGTTTGCAAATATCAAGATCGGTCATAATGCTTTCTTCTTTTTATATGTGCGTCTTTTGTTCTGCCCGAGTCTCGACTAGATCTATGAAAGGAAAGTGTATGCATGATGGTGGAAAAAGTGTGGCGAGGTCCAGCCTGCCATAATATGCAAGTTGACGAAGCATCAGATACCATATGGCATCGCAAAACGGAACAGCACCAGCGTGCCGTCGACAGGGTGCTTGTCCAATCAAAAGCAATCCCAATAGTAACCATAGCCTGCAGAGTAGTGTTGGTATAAGTGTTGTGTTTCGTCAAAGAGTAAATGTTCAGCCGCCTCCTCTGCAACCCGAGTTGCATTGCGAGAAGGGAGAAGCGTTTGAGCGCTGAGAATGGACGTACCGTCGTCGGTTGATGAAGCCTGGGATGAAGTCGTCGTAGACGCAGACGCAGAAGGAAAATTGGTAACAGCAGCCGCATTTGTCGTCACTCGAGCTTCAGTGCTGCTCGCCACATCCGTCGCCGTAGTATTGGTCTCGCAACCAGCAGTAGACACGCTGGACCGATTAAAATAAGCCTCCACAGACGCAATCTGCAGCACACTATCTTGCAATGGAGG
Organism: Aureobasidium sp. EXF-10727; assembly: GCA_023848595.1. Lineage (NCBI taxonomy): Eukaryota > Fungi > Ascomycota > Dothideomycetes > Dothideales > Saccotheciaceae > Aureobasidium > Aureobasidium sp. EXF-10727. The sequence goes on from SWBF01000008.1 coordinate 118,084, forward strand.
CCCATACGTCCACGCATACCCATTACTCCACGAATTCCACATCAGCCAGCCAGCCGCCGAAGGCACGTTTCTGTGTATCGACATGACGAGCTCGCCATCGATGTAAAAGTTTGTCTGTGTGGGCAGCCAATCGTAGCGGTATTCGTGGAAGGCAGAGGTCATGGTGGATGGGGCAGGATATGCGAATGTGGTTTCGCCTTGCCCGGGGGCGGTTTGTTGGTTTGTGAAGTGGATGTTTTGGGAGTCGCCGGTGCGGATTTCGATGTCGGTTTCTTGGGTGTCGTTCATGTACATGAAAAATCCTGGATGATTGGCATCAGCTGTGCACGAGGTTGAGAGCAGAGATTGAAATGCAGGAAACGTACCGTGGACTGTGCCGTTGATGGGACTGGCTTGTGCGACTGTCCGTACGCTGGCATACAGTATATCGTCGTATCTGGTCACCAGCTGACATGTATCCAGAGGGTCTGCAGTTTGGCCACCGGGGACAATCATCTGCATGGACTGACCAGAGCCGAGTACTATATTGCTAGGGTTGAAGATGTGTGAATATGGAGCATAAGGTCCAGAGCCGACTTCGTAGGTACTGGCGATCAACTCGTCGGGGAGTGTATCCATGGTAGTAAAGTCGAGCGCAAAGTGGGATGTGAAGGCACCCGCGCCTTCGACTTGGTATTGGCAGCCATCAAAGATGGCGTCTGCGCTTGTGGCCGAACGAGCAGTAAGCCTGCTACTGGAAGCAGAAGGTGTTGGATGGTCAGAAGAACTTGTATCTGCGAAAACAACAGATGCGATAGTGGCCAAAAAGAAAAGGTAGAATGTGTTCCTAAATGGAGGCATGGCATAAACTTATAAACGACCGGCCAACATTGTTGTTGACAAAAGACACTTCAGAAAAGAAATAGAGAGAAAAATCGGAGTTGGGTCGAGGAGTGTGGTAGTCTTGAGGCTCTGAGGCCTGGGTACAAATGGTAATATATATTCGAGGCGGCAGTTGGGAGGGAGAAAACGGGCGAGGCGTCACTGATCGGATAAAACTAGTAGACGTTTCGGGCACATGGGTATGAGATGCAAACGGTATAAGGAAAACCTTGTATGTGCCGGGGCGGGATGTATCCTAGCAATGGCAGTCTGAGAAGGGTGTCGTCAAGAGTCAGGGGAGGGTATGAGTAGAGTGGATTCTGGCGTCAAGGGTGTCGTGGTAGGGCTGCGAGGCTCAGGGAGACAGGTAGGGAAGTGCTGAAAAGCAAACCGGGCTACTGCACAGTTGAAACAGTCTGAACTTGAAAATCAGCTGTCTGCAAGGTAGTGGACCTGTGATACTGGTCGCTATGGCTTCAGATGAGATGTGGTGTGGTGCTGGTAGATGACACTGGCAGGACAGAGGAGTCGGAGGACAGACAGCTCAACAGCATCTGCAGCGTCCGACTTCAGACAGAGTACTACAGTGCACTACCCCAGCAGACAGCTAACAACACATACGTGCGACGACTTGGTATGCACAGGCAAAGGAGTCGTGGAGAGATGGGCGAAGATCCCCGGAGTGATCGTCCCGCCCGGCGTGCCTGCAGATGATGCGAGCCGAAGGGGTGGGTCGAAGCCAAAAGGCGACCAAGAGCTGTGACGACTGCGTGAGGAAGGGACACGCAACTGCCATGTAGCTCGGTGACGGTTGCAAGTCTCACGCATACCACGACATGAGCCTTCGCTCCTTCCATCCAGTCGTCGACCACTGGTATCATGAGTAAAGCAGCACACAAGACGTCGGCTCCTCCGTCGCCTGACGAAGCCTCGCAGACACCCGTCGCCGGTGCATCGTCGTCAGCTCTACCTCTGCCTCCTTCCTTGACACTGCGTAGTCGCTCATCGACAAAGACAAGCCCTCTTGCTGCCGATGGCGCTTCTCCCATCGAGCCGTCCCTTTCTCGCCGTCGCTCCTCGCTGCTCTCATTCTCAAGCTTGGACGACACGCGACACTCGGCTGGTGACTTCATCCGTCCGTCCCTCGGTCTCGACCATGATGACTCGGCCGCTCCAGAGGACTTGTCGCACTGGCACAGCTCGCCCTTGGCCTTTGCTTTCCTCCCCGCCCTCGCCGGCCTCTTCTCCACCAATGGAAGTGCATTCGTTACTGACATCATCCTACTTGGCCTAGCTGCTCTATTTCTCAACTGGAGTGTCAGACTACCCTGGTATGTCTCCTTCTAGCCATCTTCTCTCATAGACTGACAAAACAAGGGACTGGTACCGCTCAGCTCAGGCTCAGTTCACTCTGGATCAATTGAGCAACCAGGATCCAGACCAAGATGACCAAGATGCCCAATCTCCCGCGCGAGCACAATCAAGTCAAGAGCAGGAAGATGCAGCCGCCAATCTCCGCCAACACGAGCTTCTTGCTCTAATCTCTACATTCTTGTTTCCTGCAGGTGCTGCCTACCTTCTGCATGTCATCCGTGGCCAGCTCTCGCGCCCCTCGGAAGGTCTGGTGTCAGATTACAACCTCACTATATTCCTTCTTGCTGCCGAGATACGTCCCATCAGGCAACTGATCCGCTTGTTCACCCATCGCACCATCCACCTGCAGCGCATCGTTCGTGGCAACAACGATTTCTCGACCATGAGCAGCAAGGGCAAGGCCATCACAGAGCTTGCCTCTCGCCTCGTCATCCTGGAAGACAAGTTCGGCGACCAATTGTCGTCTCCAGGCGTCTCAATCGTTCAAAAGGAAGAAGTCAGTGCCCTTTCCAGTGACATTAGGAAGCGTTACGAACCTCGTCTGGAAGCCCTAGAGCGTGCTGTCAGGAGATATGAGAAGCGAGCCACCACTCTCACTCTGCTCACTGAGCAAAGGCTGCAATCTCTGGAGAATCGTCTGCAGGACGCTTTGAGTTTGGCCGCAGTTGCTGCCCAATCGTCGAGTAAACCTGGCATCGTAGCTACCCTTCTGTCTACTCTGGCAAAGACACTAGCGGTGCCTCTGGAATTCATCTGGTTCGTCTTTGTATGGCCCCTGAAGCTAACAGAGTCGGCGCTTAAGAAAGCTGGCGTCTTGGTTCTGGGGCCGACAAACCCTCCTCGTCGTCGCGGCGAGAGCAAAGGTCCAAGACCAAGGTCGGAAAAGCAAAAGGACGACTCTTATTTTCAACGGCATTATTGATCGCATGGCTCACTCATATCGGGGCAAGTCGCACGAGTGTGAGTGCTATGCTTTATTCACGATTCATGACCTGTATCACTCTAGCAAGTACCGAGACCTTACGATCTTCTCATCCCTACTCATCCTGTGTCGCATTGAAATTCACAGCTGCTCTTTTCGACCTCATGTGATTCAAAGTGATGACCTCCGGCAATGGTTGCAACCTGACTTTTTTCGCTGCTTGAGCATATCATTGACAGGATAACCCTGACACGACACTATTCTTCTTCCCTCCTGCCTTGTCTCTGCGGACTATACTCGGGCAATAACACTTTGAAGTATTCAGGCAGACAAAGGATTGATGAGATGTAACATCATACTAGGAGTTTCATAAGATTGTGACAGTCTTGGATCCAGAATACAGAATTGTCATCGGTAGATATCCAACGAGAAAACTAAATTGCGTAGCATTAGATGGCCTAACATCCACCACCTCCTCCTCCACAACCCCCACCGCCGCCGCCGCCGCCTCCTCCTCCGCACCCTCCGCCACCTCCACCACAACCAGCACTTCCTCCCATTCCTCCACACGCCCCAGCCATCGAAGCACCACAAGATCCCGCTGCAGCCCCCGCCCCACAAGTGCCGGCACAGCAATTGCCAACAGCACCCACTCCCACCGCCATACAACCAGGATTGACAGGATAGACCACAGGGGTATACGGCATGGCGCCATAATACGGCGCATAAGCCGGAATATACACTGGATACCCATATGCGTCGGAGTAGTAATAGTCGTCTCTTTTGGGGCGCGGGTTGCCCTTCTTGTCGGCACGCTGACAGGCCTTGTCGAATGCTTTTTCGAGCTCGGCGAGGCGTTTGGCGACGCCGTCGTCGTAGGCCTTGTCGCCGGTGGGCCGCACGGCATTGTGCGTGGAGATGTGGACGGACTTTTTGGGGTCCGAGGGCACGGCGTGCAAGTTTTCTGCTGCCGTGGCCACGTTGCTGCGGAATATGCGTGATGCGGTCGAAGTGTGTGATTCGCGGACTGCTTCGCAGTACCAGCAGGTGCATTCCGAGTAGGGCTCGCCGTAGAGTTTCTGGTATATCTTACTGGTTTCGGCAAAGGCGTCTGTGAGCTTTGCTTCTGCGACCTTGTCGTCGTGGTCGATAAACGTTCTGCTTTGGGCAACGGTGTATTGGAGGTATTTGGAAGGGGTGAGCTGGTGCGTGTGCCAGGCGAGGTCGACGTCTAGTGTCGGCACGGCCATCTTGCTGTAGCGGGAGATGATTGCGATGAAGCGCGAGTACTTGCGTATCAAGCGAGGTATGGTGTTTGAAAGCGCAGGCGAGTGCAGCCAGTCGATATTGTGCATCTTCTCCACGAAATCGCCTTGACGTATCACTGCACCGACAAGATCGATGGCAAACACGGACGAGTTCTCCCAATACCTCGACATCATGCGACGAAGAGCCAAAGCTTCGTCTGGGAAGATCTTGGAACCGGTCTTGTGATGCTTGGCCTGCTTGACAAGTTCTTGGACGGAGAGATAGTCTTCGATGACTTCGCGGATACTGGCCATTTGCATGTCCGAGGCGCCGAGCTCGAGGATTCGTTTGGCGCGGCCAATCTTCAACAGCTTGCTTGGAAACGCAAAGTACGACCAGCCATAGGGATCAAGGACCTTGCCAACTCTGCCTGGCAACCCGTCCCTGCCCAAGATTCCTCCTGGCAACATGACGCCTTGCTCGATGAGTTTGGTCAAGTCTTTGCGGAACTTTCCTACGCATAGAGAGTCGTGCGTGATTTGGGAGTTGCATTGCTGACAAGCCAAAGTGAAATTCTTGTCGGCGAACCCATAACAAGTACTGAGCAGGGCTTGAACGTTTCCAAGGACGGCAGCACCATCCGACGACTCTTGTGGACGTGTACCGAATGCTGCAACCGCCTCTCCGTAGGTAGTCCAGGGTGCAGTATTTTGTGCAAGGCAAAAGTGGCAATCTATGTTTGCGTGGTCTAGACCATCCAGGTTGTCCCAGTCGAGTCCAGTCTGCTCACCGAAGCTGGTGATTGTTTGCTTTGCCACTTCGTAGTGATAATCCGAAGCATCAATGTGGTCGGCCACTGCCTGTAGTGGGAATGATGTATGCCAAAGACGCATCCGGCCTTCACGCGCACAATCTTCCAGGTATGCTCTCGGGTTCAACATGTACGAATGCCAGACCATCAGGACGTCTAATCTATGGTCAGCAGGTTCCACCTAATAGCGAGCTGTTGTCTTACCTATGGGTGGTAGGTTTCCAGCGTCGAGAAGCAATGGCTTGGCCAATTTGGGGTTCACACGGTCTGCCAGTATCTGCCCTTTCGAAGAGATGGCTTCATTAAGTGTGTAGTAATCAGGGTTGGGCTCCAGGCTATACCTCCACCTTGCGAAGCGCGCGACCGCTCGAGAGACGTAGATTTGCCATCGCTTCTCCGCAAGGAGAGTCAACGTCTCATTCTTTGGGTCCTTGTGAGTGTCCTTTTGTGGTGTGCTCTGATCAAGATGGCCAACATCATCACAAGATATGCCAAAGAGACCTTCGGCGCTTGCAATCTTTTGCTTCAGGCGGTAGAAACATTCCAGCAGCTTGAGATGTGCCACACAATCCTCAGGACTAGGCAATTCCGGATCTAGTTGTGGCAAGCTGCTGGTAGTCGGTGTAGAGATTTGAACATCGTGTTGTTGACGTCCAGCTTCTTCGTAAGTCGGAGGGGGCGGTGATGGACTCTTTTCGACAGGATTGACGGTGGCGTTTATGTTTGCCTCTTTCTCCTTGTCGGACTCTTTGACCCTGGAGAAAGCTCTTGAAAGTCGTCCCATAGTCGGTGGTATACTGCTTAATGATTTATGTGTGTAAAACGAAGCGACGGTATCGGGGAGTCGCTCGTTTATATATAGTGTAAGATGTTGTTAGTTGTTACGAGCCCCGCCCTTTCTCAGATCAGGCAGGTTCGAAGGATTTCGTGATGGGTGCCGCATGACTCTCCTCGGCCAATTGCTCACCCTATCAGGCGTCTATCTTTGAGAGCTGGAGGAAGCGGCTGTGTTTGCAGGATTCAGAACTTAGGATGATATGCACCGATCTTGCCTCTATAGGCATCAGAGCCAACCTTCCAGAGGCTTTCTAGCGCGACTTGGAAGAGGCTTGGACTGCTCAAGCATCCAGTCATTTGCGACGTCACTTTCTTCTTGAGGCTGAGTCCTGAAAAGCTTGTGTTTCGTAGGCAGTCTCTGACATTTCAGGCATTCGATATCGAATGTCTGCGGCCGTATTGTGTTGCGGCGGAGCACTCTCTCGCTCTCATTGAAGAAGGCTGCGGCGTCGAGGCGCAATTTGAGAGGAGGCCAAGGAACGGCAACACGGACCGAACATGCCGGCAGGTACAACCGAGCTGCCATGTCCTTTCGCACTGCCTGTGACTGCCTCGAAGGCCGGCTTCCTGTCTGCCTCAGAGCCATCAGGACATTTCTACCATGACAGCTGAGACAGACCAGAAAGCAGAAAGATTTGTGATCGGTACAATGTCCAGACTTATAACCCTGACTGCCGGGCGCAATTATTCCGGGCAGATATGAAACAAAGTCACCTCCACACGAATCTATCTCTTACAGCCAAGCGAGCTGTGAGGTTCGTGTGCAATGTGTAAAGCAAAGTCCCTGTTCACCATGCATTTCTCCTTGTGTGCTGAAGGCTGTTAAAGCGCAGCTAGAGAAACACACAATACTTTACCAGAAGAGAGCATTTCTCAAGGATATGTACTATCTTGAGGCCAACTCTGTGGTCTGATGAGCAGCTGCGTATCTCGATAAAATACTATAGCAAGACCTGTTGGTATCGGAGATGATTTGGTTGTGAACCTGAGTCCTGCCCAGTGAGTGGGCTGAGTTGACTGTATGTCTTCCGTGGAGGATCTTGCAAGGCGTGTCCGAGGCCAACTGCAAGTGCCTGTAGAAACTGCAACCCTAGATGTAATGTCTGTCCAAGTTTCAGAAGGCCGTTACCGAGCCTGCCCTAACCCTACAGCTCACATGCCCTGTGGTGTTAGCAACTCGTTCATATACATCTTCATGAGCATTTAACTAGGGCAAGGTACTGAACTCCAGGGCGCGGCATGGATTGGTACACGGTACTCGTGTATATAATAGACGTCAAACACACTGGAACCAGTTCTCGTCCTCTCGATCAGCATCTTTTCCATTGACTCAGAAAGGCTGGTTTCCTTTCGTCCATTCATTTGCCATCATTTTCTTGTTTCCAGGCCTTTGAAGCATACACACTATGATTTCTCTGCCAATCATTCTTTCTTTCACGACGTCGCTCGCCGCCGCTGCTGGTTTGAGCGACGCCTCTTTGAAGAACTATGTCAACTCGCTCGAGCTGGACTATAGCTTCAATCCCGTCAAGGAGGCCTACTGGACAGACCTGCCTCACCACCGCAGAACACCTTTTGCTCTCTCTCCTGACGGCACTCGTGCTTTTCTTGCGTACCTGGACGATAGCGAGACCGATGTGCACATCCAACGTGTCGATCCCAAGACTTTTGCCGCAGTCGGCAGCGCTGTGACAGTCAAGGGATGCAAGGAGGCTGGTGGTCTTGTTGCCCACAATGATGGTTTTGCATTGTTGACCAACGAGGCTTTGCCGTCTGGTACAACTAACGCCCCCTCTGGTAGCACTCCTGTACCTGTCTTGTATAGATATACCGAGGGCGAGCAGACTTTCAAGACTTTCCTGGGCGGGCCTGGTGTTCACGAAAGCGATGGTCTTTCTGCATCTCCCGACCTCAACGGCGATTTGGTATATTCGGAAAAGGCTGGGCTGTACGGCGCGTACTTCGTCGTCACCGATTACAGCGGATGGGCTGAAGGCCACTTTGGCGATTCGGTCCAGTATGTCTCGACCAACGGATCGTTGGAGTCTCTGCCCGAGTCTAGCGCATGGGGTTGCTCTCACAATACTGGTATCGCGTTTGAGGCTGCTGATGCTGTTCCATTTGCCAGTATCTGCGCTGAAGACCAGGGCGACATCTGGCTGAACACGAACAACCGCGGCATGGACCTGTCTGGTGTCAAGATCTCGAATGAGAATACCACCAACGGTGCCGGTGGCGAGTCGATGGGTGGTATGAGTGGATCCTACAGTAATCTCGCACGCTTCCAAGGCGAGGACTCATACATCTTCTCTTGGGTATCTCGCGGCGCCGTCGATCTTTACGAAAACACCTGGATGGGCAAGGGCTATGTTGCCTCTTCCAATAGGACAAACGGCCGCAATGTCGCCATTGCAACTTTCTCGGACAAGCAGACCATGGATGGCGAACAAGCTTCTTCGGTTGTTGGCGCCAAAGACGGCGACTCGCAAGTCAACTGGCTCACCACAGGCACAGCTGACTGCTCCAATGCTCACGTCGCCACTTTCGACGGCAGCAACGCCCTCGTAACCTGGGAGCAGATCGACAAGCCTCAATGTGACAATATTGCCATGGGCTGTCAAGGCGAGTTCAGTGGATCCTACTTCCAACTGGTGAACAAAGGCGAGAAGATTGGTCAACCGATCCAGTCAATGGACACCTATGTCGCCGGCGATATGGTTACCATGACTGATGGTCGCATCTGCTGGCCTTATGTCAATATGACTTGGAGACTCGATGGGACTGCTGGTCAATATGGCAGTCTGCCTTCTTCGACCACAAAGCAAATCTCCTTCGCTTGCATGGAGATTGCAGGTGCTGCTGATGCATCTTCTTCGGCTACTGTCTCTTCAAGTGCCATCTCTCTGGGCAGTGGTGTTTCATCCAAAGTAGAGACCACTGCTGTTGTCGCCAGTGCTTCATCCTCGAGCGCGCCATCGAAGATTCCAGCTTCCGCCCCTGTCCTTGTCTCATCTAGCACCGTGTCCTCTTCCACTTCCAGCACCAAGGTCGCCAGAAAAACGCACTCAAAAACGTACTTGAGCGCTTCCTCTCCTCTGGCCACCTCGGCAACCACCTTCTCGACTGCCATCAGAGTATCTTCCACTTCGAGTGTGGTTGCCCAGAAATCTCCTTCTACACTTGCTGGTGCTGCTGATAACAAGGGTGGAAACTGCGAGGTTCAGTACATCTACGAGTAGTTTCCAGTAGACATTGAGTCAGGTTCCATCAAGTTGTCAGCAGATCAATGCAGTATCGGATCCTTGAGTAGCCAGTCAGTTTTATAGGTAGAAGCATTGTAGACATGGCTGCATATAAATTCTTGATCATTTCGTTCTCCTATCAACAATAGTGTGAGGTCCCAGACTTCAGCCGTATGAGGTATCGTGTCAACCAGCGCTCGCAAAGTCTGAGGGATGTGGAGTACAGGTGACTTTTTCGGGCGACCGTCCGCTGTCGAAGGTTTGAGGGATGTTGTCGGCACTGAAGACTGCTGCATGGCGCCTTCAAGCTCAGATAGCAATCTAGAGGGCCTTGCCCATGAACTTTCTCTTGGTGAAACTCAACCACCACTGGCAGCACTAGGTTAGCGACTTTACCGACACGATATAGCAAGAGTAGACCTACCTTGCTAGGAGCATCGCCGTCTGCGTATATCCTGTTCAACAATCTGTTGGCCAGCTCTTGTCTCATTTGGCTGATGTACTGTCTCAAGACTTCGGCTTCTTGTCTGTCCCGCGGGGGCTCGAAGGCCTGGTTTAGAGGGAATGTGGCATCGCCGGGGACGGCAAAGTTTGTGTCGAGAGCGAGGTTCATAACGGCCTTCTCGGCTTCTCTCCTGGGCATCTGGGGCTTGATCTTTTGGATGACTTCGCTGACGAACAGAATGCCGTATATGAGGACACGGTCGGCGGGACCTTTGATCTCGAAGTTGCGGAAGAAGGTGTTGGCACGGAACAGGGCCAGCGTCTCGTCCAGCGGGTCGTAGCTTTCGTGTGAGGCATCGATGGTGAGTTCTGTCACGTCGCCGGAAAGGGCGGGAAGTTGCATGGCGGGACCACGAGTTCTGGTGCGGAGAGGGAGTAGGGCAAAGTTGCCAATGACTTGTTGATTGGGCTCATCGAGGAAGACCGAGTGGTATGCCTGCCCAGCTAGCTGTCAGCAGGGGGTTGCGCGAAGGTGCCGTAAACAATGGAGATTCGTACAGGCATGGTGGAATGTGGATGACAGCAGTGAAGCCGCCGGATTGAGGAGGAATATAGTCGGGGGAGAGAGCCGAGAGTGATAGCTATCTAGTGTCAACCTCGATGGCTGCGCGTCGCTGCCCGCGCCTACGTATGATGTTGTCGGTCAAGCTTGGCGGGCGGCGGACGCCAAGACGCGGGACTCCCGACCGCCGAACGCGGGGTGCTGTTGCGTGAGGTCGAAAAAATATCCTCAAGGACTGACTCCTTCGCGACAGCGAGCTTCCGAGATCGCTGATTTTCTCTCCATACCGCGTGCCAACCTCTGTCAATCTAGACAAGGGCTTCTCGCGACTTCCTTTCTTTGTTCGTATCCCGTTGTCAAGAAGATTGACAGCTGATTCTGTCCAATATGTCCTTCTCAATCAGTATGGAGCATTGCTCATCTCTGCCCCACGATCAAGACTAATTTTCCACAGAGGTGCCGTGTTCTTCGGCTAACATTGGTATTTCTTACCAATCGCCTTTTATCTGTCTGCTCGTCAATTGACTTCTTGACCAGGCCCCGGCTTTGATGTCATCGGTCTGGCCCTCTCTGTCTGGCTCGAGCTGCGTGTCACCGTAGACTCGTCCAAGAAGTCTTCTGAGCACCAGTCCAACTGCAAGATTACTTACGAGGGTCTCGGCAAGGAAAGCGTCGACCTCGTTGCTGACCGCAACCTGATTACTCAGACTGCCCTCTATGTTCTGCGATGCCACAACCAGCACGCTTTCCCTTCCGAGACTCATGTGCACATCATCAACCCCATCCCTCTGGGTCGTGGTCTCGGCTCTTCGGGAGCTGCCGTTGTTGCTGGTGTCATGCTTGGTAGTGAGGTTGGAGGACTTAACCTGACCAAGGACCGCATGCTCGACTTCTGCTTGATGATCGAGAGACACCCTGACAATGTTGCCGCTGCTCTCTTTGGTGGCTTTGTTGGCTCATACCTCAAGGATCTGGACCCGGAGGACATGAAGCGCAAGGAAATCCCTCTGAGTGAAGTCCTTCCTGCCCCTGCTGGTGGTGTTGACACTGGACTTACTCCTCCCATTCCCCCGATCAACATCGGCAAGCACATCAAGTTCAACTGGGCCCCCGAGATCAAGTGTATCGCTATCATTCCCGATTTCGAGGTTTCTACAGCAAAAGCTCGCTCTGTTCTCCCCACCGAGTACCCCAAGGCAGACGTCATCTCCAACTTGCAGAGAATCGCTCTGTTGACTACCGCTCTCGGCCAGAGCCCCCCCAACGCTGACATGATCTACGATGGTATGCAGGACAAGATCCACCAGCCCTACAGAAAGACTCTCATTCCTGGTTTGACCGAAATCCTGAAGTCTGTCACTCCCACATCTCAGCCTGGTCTTCTCGGTATCTGCTTGTCTGGAGCCGGTCCTACTATTCTGGCTTTGGCCACTCACAACTTTGAGCAAATCGCCAACCATCTTCTGGGCGAGTTCAAGAAGGAGAACATCAACTGCGAGTGGAAGCTATTGGAGCCTGCTTACGACGGTGCTGTTTGCACCAGAGACGTTGAGAAGCCCAAAGCCATGACTTACGCTGATGCTGGTGTATCTATCGACGCCGGTAATGATCTGGTTGTCGCCATTAAGAAGGCTGTCAAGTCCACTCGCAGACCTGGTGCTGATGCTGAAATCGGAGGCTTTGGTGGTGCACTCGATCTTCAAGCCGCTGGCTACGACGAGGCTCCCATCATGATTCAGGCTATTGATGGTATCGGTACCAAGCTGAAGGTCGCCTTCGCCATGGACAAGTTCGACACTGTCGGTATCGATCTTGTTGCCATGAACGTCAACGACTTGGTTGTGCAAGGTGCCGAGCCTTTGACCTTCCTTGATTACTACGCCTGCAGCAAGCTGGAGATCAAGGAAGCTGTCTCATTCATCGAGGGTGTTGCTGCTGGTTGCCGTGAATCAGGATGCGCTCTTGTTGGTGGCGAGACTGCAGAAATGCCCGGCATGTACCAAGGCAATGAGTTCGATGCCGGTGGTTGTGCTACTGGTGCCCTCAAACGCGGTCGCACCATCCTTCCCGATATGGCATCTATGGTCGAAGGTGACGTGCTTCTCGGTCTTGCAAGTGATGGTGTTCACTCCAACGGTTTCTCCCTGGTCAGAAAGGTTGTTGAGCGCCAAGGACTCTCATACCACGACAAGGCACCCTGGGCACCCAACACTACCGTTGGTGCTAGCTTGTTGACCCCCACTCGCATCTACGTCAAGCCCCTTCTGAAGGCTGTCGAGAAGGATCTGCTCAAGGGTATGGCACACATTACTGGTGGTGGTCTTTACGACAACATCCCCAGAATGTTGCCCAAGACCCTTGCTGCCGAGGTTGATGTGTCGGCATGGTCTGTTCCCCCGGTACTCAAGTGGCTCAAAGAAGCTGGCAACGTCGAGTCTCGTGAGTTTGCCCGTACATGGAACACTGGTCTTGGCATGGTGATCGTTGTGAGCAAGGAAAATGCCGCCGAGGCCCAGAAGGTTTTGGAAGAGGCAGGCGAGAGAGTATCCGTCATCGGAAAGCTCTTCTCTAGAGGTGAGGATGAGGTTGTTCTCAAGAACCTTGAGGCCTGGAACTAGGAGTGTGCCAAACGTTGGGATAGGGATACATCAAATGACTTTAGCATACAGCCGGGGGAAGCCGCACATGCAACGATATAGGCGTTATACAAAAATCAAGGGTAGGCCGAGGCAGGAATAGATATGACATTTGCGAACTTACTGAAGTTTTGGAATTTTGACCAAGATCACACATGTAGAAGTGAGAAACCGTTGGCTCTGGGCTCAACGACTATTTGTTGGTAAGTCCCTCCATCTTCAAATTGCAGCAAGTTGCTTGTAAAGCGGCAGCAAGGCAACATTGCGCAGCAGTCATGCGTTCCTTCTGGCCAGACGCGGAGACGTCGAAGTCTCGAACGTTGGTGATCGGAAAGGGCTCCTCGACTACCTTCCTAACTTTCATCCTCGCCCTCCGACCACAGAGACACTCTGACAACAAATGACATTCGTAAACTTCGCCGTTCGTATCGTACCATCTCTACGCCCGCCGCTCTATGCGAGTTCTCCTGTTGAATGATGCCTCATAGGCAGAACCATCCTGCAATTTTCGATAAAGACTCGAGGGCAATCGACGCCGCAAGTGAGTCATGAAGATTTTATGCTTAATTGACAGGATTTACAGGTACGCCAGGTACCCTTTAATCCCCACGCCTGGAACTAGGGTCAGCTACCAATGGTCAGTCGAAGAATTAACTCATCACGGTCGAAGCATGAGTCCCCAATCCGCCCCACGCCTCCGGGACATAATACGCTCATCTTGACACAAACTCGCGCTCAAATGCGGAGAGAACGCGACCTTTTTCTTATACTCGGACGGTGATCAGCTATTATGATTTGCAGGCAAAAGTCTGGGCGGTAAATATGGACACCTATGCAAGAAGGAATCTTCTACTTAAGATCGTGCCAGGTAACCAGACAAGTTGCATTTTGGTCATCTCTTTCCTTTGACAGATCTGTCGTTCGCTTTGTTGGTGGTGTCTGTTACCATGCGCTTATTCACACCCTCGCTGGTAGCCCTTCTACCTTCTTTGATATCTGCACAGGATCATGTTGCTGTCCTGGGCGCAGATGGCGTCTCGGTCGGATATCACACCAACTCTTCGGTTCTAGCATCTGCCCCAGTCGGTCTGAAGAGTACACAAGCTGGAGCAAGCCAAACGTCTCAAAGTCTGTCCTTACAGTCGCAACCTATCGAGGCTCACACAGTCATCGCCTACTCGCCATCAAGCTGGTCAGGCTCTATTCCACCGCCTCCACCGCCTACGGAAAGTCCGTCTGACAGCATATCTCCGAGCCAGCCTACTTTGCAGTCTTGGGCTCCCGCTCAGCCTTCTGCTTCTGTCCAGTCGTGGGTTCCTGCTCAAGCTCCGGCCGCCGTTCAGTCTTCAACCCCTATTGTCGCTTCTGATGTTGAGAAGCCTGCTGACGGGCAAACTTATGGAGAAGACGAACCAGGACCCGATGCCGCGCACTCGATGGGAATCTGGGTTCTCAACAGAAACGCCTTGACACATCACATCAGTACAGACTGGGCGGAAGATGATTTTTGGCAATACGGAGCTCATGAATACCTCCAGTTCTCCACGGCTGCACTTGGACCTGGTGAGAACTTGTGGATCCCCACACTGCCTGGGATGAATCCAAAACTGTTCGTGGGTGTCTCCGACAATAACAAGACTGCCGAGGTTGGCGACCACCGTAATCATGACACTCTCATTGAGGCGACCTTCCAAGGAGGCTATGGCCATCTCTACTATGACATCGATATCGAACGTGGCTTCTCTTCGCCAGTCTGGTGCCATGGACAGGGTGATCCTTGGGAGTATGGTCAAGGCTGCGTTGCAGATTTGCTTTCCGTGTGTCCTGAGAAAGATCAACATCGCCACCCAGTGACCGGAGTGTACGACCAATGTCGAGGGGCGGACGACAACATTGCTTTCCGTCGTCATTACTGCCCCAGATCCTACGTCGTATACAACGACGACTATGCCACAGTGACTCCACATCACAGAGAGGACGGCCAACCCATGACAGACGGTAAGACAATGATATGAATATCATCACTGTTGAAAGTTGTCACTGACTTTTGTTTTTGAAGTGCTCATTTGTACGATCGTCGCCACGCCCTCGACCAGCAACATCCAAATCGCTCAAATCGCCGAAGCTAAGAGAAGAGAGGCAGCTGGCATCAGCCCAACCGCGGTCCTGCCTAGACGTGCCCTGCCTCGAGGCCACACCAAGAACAAGCGACCCTCTGGACACGCTTAGCTACCTGGCTTTGCAGCATGATGGCTGGTACAAAAAATAGAGGGGAAGTTTCATTTGTTGTTGTTCGAATGTAATGTCGGGATTTTGAGTCGTTGGAACAAAAAGAAAAAAAAAGATAGGTGGAAGGATATGTGAGGTACTGTACCGGTAATGTCTTTAATTTTTAATTTATAGTAGTAATGCAAAAGTCCGTTGTATTAGGTCTCCGTAATCTGTACATTTGGTTGTTTCTTGATTCTTCTCTTTGTCCAAATCTACAAAATATTGTCATACACTCGATGTTCGCGCATTGCTCTAGAAGTATATTGCTTACAATGCTGGTTGTCATTCACCAGAAAATGTTGAATAGAAAAGCATCGACAACATTAACTGAAGTGGTACATTACTAGCTACGCTGTTATTCTACAGAACCATATTGGCCAAGCAAAAAGACAATCATCATCATCTCATTACTCCCTCCTCTCTTTAGAATCAAGAGACCTGCACAAACTGACCGATGCCAGGCACGCCATCAACAACCACATACACCACATACGGACCCGGAGGCGCAACATTGGCACTCGGCGGCATGGTCACCGTAAGCGTCTGCTTCGTAGCCCCATCCTTCCAACCCACAGTATCCAAAAACAGCATACGGTGACTCATGTGCACCGAATGCGTGACAAAGCCACCATGATACAGCGACACCTTGACTTCTTTTGCACCCACCGGGACCTCAAAATCGACATTGAAGGTTTGGGAGTTTGCTTGCAGGGATGTCGAGGACAAGGTCATGTTTGTGGGGCGTTTGTTTGCATTGTCGCCGGCGAGGTAGGGGGGTGTGTAGATCTCAACGCGGAATTCGGTGACGTAGGGGTCTTGGGTGGTGGGTTTGAGGATGGGTTGCTCGACTGGGTTTGAGCCTGCGACCATCAGTGTGCCGTCTAGAAGCAGCAGTGCTACAGAGTGATAGAGGCGAGGGATCGTGGACGAGGCGCCGGTGGTGAAGCGTTGACCCAGAGGTTTGGCGGGATCGTAGATCAGAGCTTCGAAGGTTGGGTCGCGGGCGAGGCCGAAGCCTTGGGCGCCTTCGTTGCCGCCGTTGACAAAGACGACTGTGCCGTCGGGGAGGAGAGTGCCTTCGACCATGCCGCGGCCTTGAGGCATTGCGTCCATTTCCCATTTGGCGTTTGTGGACAGAGGTTGGATGCGGCCGCAGCTGGGGTCGGTGGGCGAAGTAACGTCTTGGTATGCACCACCGCCGCAGATGACGATATCTGGGTTCCAGTCATTGGCAGAAGACAAGGGCAACAAGACTGAGCCACCAGTGTTAGGGTAAGTGCGGTAGTCACCAGGAAGGTCGGCAAAGGTTCTTAGAGTGGTGTTGGTGTCGACGTTAAACAGCTCGGACGACTTGGAGACGAAGACGAAGAGCGAGCCGTCTTTGAGCTGGTGCATGAAGGGGTACATGTAGTAAGGTTGGTTCTTGACCAAAATCTCCATGGGGATGGAGACACCAGATGACTTGCCATTCTTGTCCAGAATCTCGTACGTCGGGTTGTTATTGGCAGGTACGGTAGGGTCGAGTCCATTCAATGATCCGGAGGCAACAAAGAGTCTGCCATCGGGAAGCGTTTGTACTGAAGGGTACCATCGCTTAGAGCTGAGTTTGTTGCCTGGCTCACTCCAGTTTTGCCCGTCCAAGGAAGCGTCAGAGGGAGAACGAGTCAGGTAACGAATGGCGTCAAAGCCGTCTCCTACAGTAGGATCGATAAAGTCGAGAGGAGCGTTACCACCCAGAGAGATGAACTGTCCATTAGCGAGGAAAGAACCACCAGCACAGAAGGCATTGGTCTTGTACGCCAGAGGAGTGTACTTGTTGGTAGCGGGGTCGTACTCGGTCGAGTATGCGTACTGGCCATTCGGAAGCTTGATCTGTGTGTAGTTCTCAACTTTGTCAAGGAAGACCACTTTGCCATTGGGAAGAAGGCCGGCATGCATAGCAGGAGCCCCACTATCTCCGACGATGTTGAATGATCCAGGATTAGCATTGACGGGTGCAGGACTAGGTCCAGGAGCTGCAACGACGGCGCCGTTCAGGCAAGGTCCACTTTGACATCCGTCACCACAATGGGCGGTGCTGTTTCCGCAGTATCCATACATACTAGCAACAAAGGTTAGCTATCCAGTAAAAGTTCATAGCAACATTGCCATGTGCTAAAGTTTATTACGCCATTCTCACGCAGGAGCTTATAGAGAAGTGTACGCTATAGAGAGGAGCCCAGGGAGAGGAAAGCAGACTTACGAGCAACAGCTACCTTGAGCCCAATCACCACAGATGGTATTGTCATACGTAGCACCGCAAGTGCCATCCTTCGTGACTGTACCTGTTGGGGCGCTACCAGCAGAGGAAGGCGCTGCCGATATAATCGGCTCACCAGTCGTGCTTGAAGGAGCAGCCGTATTCACGTTGGAAGGAGCGACTGACGAGACGACTGCAGAAGTTGGAGGGGCACTTGTCGGCGCTGCACTTTTACAACCAGAAATGCATCCGTTAGCAGCCAAGCAGTGGCCATCGGTATTGCCGCAGTATCCATAGGAGCTGATACGAGGATTAGCTGAGTCCATGATTGTTTAGATTTATATCCTGCTTACGAGCAGCAGCCACCGTATGCGCCATTTGGATCACACAATGCGTTGTTGAAGTTAGGACCGCATCTGCCGTCATCCCGAGGAGCAACGCCAGAGGCTGAAGGTGCTGCTCTGACAATTGTCGAGCTTGAAACAGGAACCTTAGCAGCTGAACTCGAAGTTGTAGCCGGAGGCTTAGCGGCCGCTGAACTAGAAGAGCAGCCAGAAGCGCAACCACTTCCACAATGAGCAGGAGTATCACCACACCATCCTTGAGCTTCGTTAGCAAAAGTGTTCATGCCATACCGATACAAGATGACTGACCATATGAAGAACAGCATGTTCCCTTGTACACTGTGCTCTTAGGGTCACACAGTAGATTGCCATTGTTCGGTCCACATTTGCCATCTTGTGAGTATTTGGGACCGGTGGGAGTGGTTTTGCCCTTGTGTTGGAGGATCCCCTCCAAGAAGTCGAAGATGCCTCTTTTGCCGTGGTCTTGGAAGGACATTGGCCATGTGTGTTTTACAGCAGTACATCTATCGACATGAGCTTCATGTTCTCGAATGTGGGAGGATTTGACGTACGTGTTGTTCGGCTGACAGAACTGCCCTTTCAGGCATCCACTAAATTGCAGATCCTGACTGTTGCATGTTGGTTGAACTTTTGGGAAGTAGATGTTCGCGAGAGTTGTGCTGGCGCTAAGGCCGAGCAGTAAGATTGACTGCTTCATAGCTATGCGAGTGATTGATTGAAACAAAACAACCACGTTCTGGTTGCTTTAGTAAGGTACTGGCCGGCGAGAGAGACCCAAAGATCAGCTGACAAGTTTTGTCGAATGACGGGTGGTTTTGCAAAAGACCAAGACTCTGTACAATGGCAAACCTGTCGATTGTCAAAGCGAGTGACAGAAAGAGCGAGTGAGACAGAAGTCAAGGAACGAGTGACAACTCGAAGGACAAGCAAGGAAAGAAGGACGAAAAGAAAAAGCGAAGGTACTGTTTATATCTCAAGGTGTTGCCCTCGCCACGACGGAAAGAGCCCACTACCTGAGACTCGACGTGGGCGCCACACCTGCAGATTAATAACACGCGGATGCGACCCATAGCCTTCCAGACTTAGCAGGACAGGTAGACCCTCGAGCCGGCCGCTCGCAGGATGCTAGTTGTTTGATCAGTTGGCGGGAACGAGAGCCAATGCATGATCTTCCTGGAGACATCTTGGCTGCCGCTATCCGTTCACTTTACTCTGCAACACCTCAAACAGTCGCTCCTTCCTGTTCGGAGAATTTAGAAGTGGTATGCGACGGCAACGATGCCCACGAGACCGACACTCGTGGGTGCTTCGTGGCCCCATTCTTCTGTTGCCCTTGCGCTCTCTCACATGGTCAACTGATACCTTGCAGCAGCGGATACGAGGGCATGCGCGCAGCTCACTGTGGTTACACGATTGCCCTGCGTTTCAAGTCGCCAGCTGGGGAGTTTCATAGGCGCTTAAAAAAAGCTTGGTCAAAGCTTGGAGCTGGGCTATTGTTTGGACTTGCAGCGACATGCAGGCAGGATACGAGTCAATGCCCGGATTGGTTGGAAGTGATGATTGATCAGTCCGTCCATTCTCTTTTGGTCGAGAGAGGTCGCGTTGGATCAGATACGTGCAGGACAGGGTTGGTCTTTTTGTCGGAGAAAAGGAGAAATACGTCACGTCACCGAGGGTTGACAGCAACGACATCTGGTCACCCCTCATAGCTCGAAAAAGTGATGATACATGTTCAACGATAATCAGCATTTGTCTCTCTTACAGGCGATATCCCTAGATGCCCAATAGATATCACTACTCGTACAACCCTACAAACAACATATCCGTTCATTGGATTAGTCAACGCCGCACCTGGTCTCGAGACTACCCAGTACAATCAAAACCGCCTGTAGCAAGAAACAACAAAAATCGCAACAACTGGCATCTTACGACTTTCCAATCTTACGACTCTGGAAATTCATGATTTAAAAGGTCCCAACAACAGTCTCGCCATCTTGAATCACGTCAAACAAGAATCATGGAGCACGAATACTTCTCATCCAACCCCCGACCAAAAATCCTCCAAAAACACTCGACTCTCGCCCGCGAATTCATCTCCCGCCATGCCTCTGATGACCGTCGCGTCGTCCTCGTCACATCTGGCGGCACAACCGTACCCCTAGAAAACCAAATGGTGCGCTTTGTCGACAACTTCAGTGCCGGAACCCGCGGCGCCACTTCCGCAGAATACTTTCTCGATCACGGGTACGCAGTCATATTTTTGCATCGCCAGTTCTCGCTGTTGCCATACAGTAGACATTACTCGCACAATGTGAATTGCTTCTTGGACTTTATGGACGAGGGCGAAGGCGGTAAAGTTGTGGTGGGCGAGGAGTATCAGAATGAAATGGTCGAGGTGTTGAGAAAGTATACGGATGCGAGAAAGAAGGAGAAACTACTTTCCATCCCTTTTGTCACGGTCAATGACTACCTTTGGGAGTTGAGGGAGATTGCTATCCTGATGCAGCCGCTGGGTGGCAACGCACTCTTTTATCTCGCAGCTGCCGTGAGCGACTTCTTCATCCCCAGCGACAGAATGGTGGAGCACAAGATACAATCGTCCGAAGACTTCAACAAGGAAAACCAAGATGGCGCCGATGGGACAAAAACACCTGCTGCACGTATCGAAGGCCAACGTTTAGTCATCGGTCTGGAGCCGGTACCAAAATTTCTCAAGACATTGGTTGATGGATGGGCTCCGGATGGCATGATTGTCAGTTTCAAGCTCGAGACCGACCCAGCCATCTTGGTCAAGAAGGCCGAGTACGCCTTGAACAAATACTCGCACCATCTCGTTATTGGAAACCTGCTGTCGACGCGCAAGTGGGAAGTCGTGTTTGTGTCTGCATCGGCAGGCCAACAGTGGATTCGCGTGCCTAGGAGCAAACGCACACCCAGCATATCCGGCAAAGTCGAGCATGTGGGATTGGCTTCTGGCGGCGATGCCGAGCAAGACGCAGAAGCCGTGACGGGACAACCTGCTGTCGAAATCGAGTCGTTGATCATCCCCGAGGTCGCAAAGATGCACGCCGCGCACATGTCTAGAAGAAAGTCGAAATAGAGAAGAAACGACGGGTCCGATATTGGTTTCTAATGATACCCTGATTACACTACATATTACCCAAACTTCATCTGTCATCAGAGAATAATGCGCCATTGTGCAGTCCGATGGCGCATCCGGGCGCCGAAAATGCTGAGCGGGATGGCAAACAGCAGTATCCCAACCGCTATGGCAGCTTGCTCACCATAACATTCTGCATAACCAACCTTGAATACCCAAGGCGTAATGGCATACAGAAAGCCAAAAGCCGCGACATTCTTCAAACCATTGATCAGCAACAGTGCATCAGGGGCGATGGGAAGATACTGTTGGATATTGATTAGCCGAATTCGTCTTTATCCATCCCAATACGCATTTAGATGGGAGAGGGGGCGAAAAATAGACACTTACACAATCCGAGATGTAGGTCATGGTGATACAAGGTATCGTCGTCAATCCCGTCGCAACCATGCCATATCCAAAGAACAGACTAGTCCAGTGCAATGTATCTTGCACACCATATCCGAAAGCCAAACACCCCGCAGGTACCATGATGGCCGGAAAAATCAACAGTGTCAATCGCGACTCTGGTTGGAAGATGCCACCATTTCTTCTAGCACGCCAATCCGAGTACCAGTCAACCAGTGGTCCACCTACCAGAGCACCACAGATGTTGCCCAGGAGGCCAGGGATATTGATGAGACCGTTTACAGCAGGAGACCAGGAGTAGGGTGGTGCTTGGAGGACAAAAGAGTTCAAGATGTTGATGCCCACTACCCAAGCAAGCGCGAATGCCGTCGCTAAAGTGGAAAAAATGACCTCGGGATACACGATCAATGGCCACGGGCGCAGGAAAAGTTCAAACAGCGAGAGATTCTTGGGCAAAGGTGACCAGAGCTTGAGTTGTTGGGACCATGGTTTCTTGGGAATCGTGTCCACAGGTGTGGTGTCCGAAGTGTCTGATGGACGATGCACGGGCTGTTGGTCTGGATTCGAAATGGTCTTCTCGAGGGTGTTGACATCACTAGCTGTTCTTGAAGGTGTAAGAGGTTCTGCGAGTCCGTGATTCATGCGATCAAATCTGGTTTCCGGACACAAAAAGACTACGACGAGAAAATTTATGCCGACAAGAATTGCTGCGATGATTTTATGCCATCGCTGCAAGTCAGTCAGTTGAGATGGTCAGATTAAGATGGTGAAATTACCACTTACCCAGCTCAAGCCTTGAACTACAAAGCCACAGATCAAAGGCTAGTAACAAATTGGTCAGTATTGAGACATCGAGTCCATCTCCGTAGATACTTACACCTAGAGTGTTGCCAGCCGAAATGGAGTTGACGTACCAACTCATCTTGCCAGCACGCTCATGCAGAAAGTACAGATCATTCACCATCGACGCAGCCACAGCTTCAGATGCGCTGCCTCCAAATGCACCAACAATGTTGGACCAGAGCAAACTCTCAAATGTCTGTGCAGTCGCACCCCAGATATAGCATACGCACAGAAGAAGGGTGCAAAATACAAAAATGGGTCGTTTGCCAAAGTAGTTCGCCAGAGGTACCCAGAGGAAATTCTATGCAACTGTCAGCGTGAACGTAGATGGGTATGGCGACATCTGACATACAAAGACACCGAAAACGAGGACAGGCCATAGGAGCAGCTCGCTAGTCTGATGTTGAGACTTTCGAAACTCTAGACTTAGAATGTAGAAAGCAGGAGCCAGACCTCCAATGGCATAGTTGGACAGGAACGCAAAAGCGCATACACTGCCAAAGGCAACATGTTTTCTCCATAGGGGCCATCGGAGCGGGTCGTTGGGGTCGGTGGGTGAAGGAGCAGGGTATAGGATAACTGCAGTATCTTTGTCGTTATGTAGACGAACGTTTCCCTCCGAGTCATCGAGCTCTTTCAAAGAGTGTAGACGCATGCTTGCGGTGTCTCAGAATCCGTGAGAGATCCAAGAAGCCAACCAGGCCGGTATGGAGGAAGGTGTAGAAGAAGAAGTCGAGGTGGTCACAGGCTGGTCGTCTAGGGACATCCAGAGCATGTTGGTCGTCTTTTATATCACTTCCAAGTGGCTTCTGATGTGTTACTCAAGAAGGGGCAAGGCGAAGGGGCAAGGCGAAATAAGATTATGGGATGCCAGGAGCAAAGATATATCCGAGCCTAGAAGTAAGCAATGTGGAAACACAACAACCTGCAGTGACACCGTTGAGGAACACCATTGTCGGAGTTTTGATGATCCATGGTAGTTTTCGATGTTGAGCAAAACAAATGAAGGCAATACTGTGATGCTGACCCGGGTCGTGGAGAGCCGAAGTTGAGTCAAGTGGCACAGATCCGCGCGCTGTATTGACATCACACAACTTTTATTTAGCCCGCTACGGAAAATAGACAGAGATAGCTAGAGATTAGCGACTACAAAATTGGGAACAGTCAAGATCGACAGGAGGATGTGTGTGTCATTTTGATGGAAGCTGTGCAGTGCATTCACCACGATATTTGTGCTCCGTAACCAGCGTCGCGCACACGACATTGCTTGGACAATGCTAGTGGCTGCATCAAGCGTAAGGATGAAAATGAAGTCTTGCTTACATTTCTATATTTCACGTCGTCTCCCTTCCCTGGACAAGTCGATACAAGGCGCTTGTCCTACTCGAAGGCCAGTCGAACTTTCCCATCTCATGCCAAATTCGAGCTCATGGGGGTAGTCCAGATATCATTCACACCCAAAAACGCCCCAAACGATCCGCTCAAAGATGTTTGTTCCCTGATCATAACAAGCGCAAAAAATGGACATACTCAATACTCATGATTTCTAATCCTTGACCTTCGCTTGCCTCTTCGCGGTTCCAATGTGAGTGTTATGCACCTAGGAATCTAGTTAGTGGTTGCAACTTTGGTTCGCATACAATGATGAACGAACCTTGGTAGCGAATTTCAAACTGGTCAAGGTCTCTGACAGATGGGCCTGCAAGGGGCTGACCATAACAAACATCAGTGTCTTGCTATTTCCGCCCAGCGAATATTGCAAGAGATAAGTCAACTGCGAAGTTGTTAGACTGATATCCAGGTGTGGTTAATGCCTTCAGACTTACTTTGCTGTTACGATACGGGATGTGCTTCGCATCTTTGCCTGACCCTAATGCACTGATGACATCGCCCAGACAACTCAGACTCTTGTTGATGTTCTGTGTCTCTTTCAGGCGGTCGCCTGAAACTTGACTGTGGGCAAGACGCTCACTTCCTGCCAGATCGACGAGATTGAGGGTACCTTCAGAACGTTCTCCTGTCATCGAATTTTCTCCAATGAGCCTGAGAATGAAGACTGAGTGACTTCGTGACGAGCGCGAGTTAGCCTGTGTAGCAGCTACTCGTCTGTTGCGATTGGCTTGATCCAGAATGGCATTGACACGCGAAGGCGAGTCCAAGTCGACTGTTGTCACATCTGTGATCGTGGTCTTGAGCTTGACCGGGTCTTGACGGATTTCGTGCTTTTTGTTGTTCCAGTCTTCCGCCTTGCCAAGGAGATCGTTTACAGTCTCGTTGTACACCTCGACAAAGCTACCCTCCATGGAGTATGTCCAACCCTTGTCTTCCAAACTCTTTGCTGTCTCGTAAATTTGAGTCACAGCGCTTGGAATCATGCCATCAGCTGAAGACATGGTGTATGTTTTTCCTGATCCTGTTTGGCCGTAACAGAAAATGCAGACATTGTATCCATCAAGCGCACTTTGGACGAGCTGGCTGATCTCGTCAAAGATCTCGCCGTTCTGCGAAGACGGACCAAACACCCGATCGAAGGAGAAGTTGTTGTTGGCTTTGGTAACAGTACCCATAGCGCTCTTCTGGTCTGGACCCTGCACGACAACTTCTTTGCTGTCTGTGTCGGCATCAGGGAAATTGAGCTCTGCTTTCTTCGTCTCCTCGTCGCCTAGCGTCGGACGGACACGACAGAAAACACGGATATTGCCCTTGAGCTCCTGAACTTGATTGTGGAGCTTCCTTCGCAAAGTCTCTTCCTGGCGGAGCTTCTCTTTTGCCTCGGCAGCCACAGCTTGCGCATCCAGCATCTGTTGGTTAAGATCCTGGAAGGCTTGTGACTGTGCTTGATTGTCGGATTCCAGGAAATCGATCTTCGCCTTCATAGCGCGCATTGAGGTTTCGAGGGTAAGGGTGTTGGTCGAGGCTTCGGTCAACTTTTCTTTCAAGTTGGTGTTTAGTGCATTTGAGGATTCCAGGTTGACCTTGACTTCGTTTAGTTCAGATCGCAAGCTCTGCAGTTCGCGGTCCTTTTGCGTGACGTCGTTGTCTGCCGTAAGCTTCTGCATGCTGAATTGTGTTGTGAGCTCCTGCACTTCGCGCAGCCTGCGGCTTCTCTCTTCCTCGAGCTCTGCCCTAAGTTCCCGTTCTTTTTCAGCCAGCTCTTCCCTTCGTGTTTTGTTTGCTCTGTCGGCTTCTTCTTGGGCATCTTTCCTGACTCGATCAAGCTCATCTCTTGCTTCACGCTGGAGACGTTCAAGCACCTTGCGATGGTCGTCTCTGGCATCCTCGATATCATTGCGGAACTTTCTTCTGAGATCATCTATCTCGAAAGTGTGTGATCGCTTCGTGTCATCTAGTTGTGCGTTCGCTGAGGATAGTTTGACTTTAGTCTCGGCGAGTTCGGTGGTCAGTGTTTGGTTGGCGGCGGAGAGTTGCAGGCGGACTTGCTCCATTTCGGTTACTGCAGAGCAAGAGGTAAGCTAGCGGAAATGTAGAGAGGACTTGGGAGACGTACTACGCGCTCTGCACATGGATATGCCCTCCTCCATGCCAGATTTCTCGGTAGCGGCGGAATCGAGTTGCGACTTGAGTTGGGAGTAGAGGGTCTCCATGTCTTCGAGGCGACCTTTGGTGTCCCAGGCTGGAGCAGGAGTGTTAGAATTGCGATTCAAATATACGATCTTGCCCGGAGAAGCATTGTGAACGGAATACTTGGTGTGGGGGGTCTTAAAGATGTGCAAGCCTGAACTCGGTGCACACGGAGTGCTCGGGACAGGCTTGAGCTTGGGTATCTGCGATGGAGTCTTGGGGCATAGCGGCTCGTCTTGCTGTGTTGAAGAAAACGAGGCAGACCGAGAGTCCGAGTTGTTGGAACTCAGACTCAGGTTGCGGAACGCTGTGGAAAGAGAGGTGTTGCGGTATGCTGAAAAGGCAAACTTTTTCGGGGAAGACGTGGACGTGAAAGGGTTTGGGGAGGCTTCAGCAGACGGAACACGCGACAAGACCGAGGCATAGGATAAAGCTTTGTCGTGCGTTCGCGGCTGGCGAAGGATGAGGGCAGAGGATTCAACGATGGGAGGTAGCATACCCTTGCGCTTGTTTGGGAGGATGCTCGAGGAAGATAGATCTTCGTCGTCGTCCTCTTGTGTGACCGAGGTAGGGCGAGCAGCCAGGGCGCTGCGAGATCCGGTTCGAGGAAGGGCGGAATTAGTTCGGTGGGTAGCGGCGGCGGAGGCAGGACGGGCGGATGAGGTCGTGTGGTTTCCGGAAGGCTTTCGTAGATTTTTGGTTGTGTTGGAACGCTTCATGACTCGGGAGGTGGTATTGGTAGAACGAGCAGGAGGCTCGCCAGCGCGTTCGGCCAGAGTCTTTCTCTTAGGGGCGGGCTCAGGTACTGCGGCAGATGAGCGGTCAATGGATGTCTTTGCTAGATGCGACAGCTGAGACATACAGGCTGAGCCTTTGTGCTTGAGCAGGTTGGCAGGAGGCGGAATTGCGCGCGCATTGTTGTCAGAGGCCGACATTTCCAGCAGTCCAGTAGTTGCTGGGATGCGACTCGGGGGCCGCAGCCCTGATGCGCGGATCGGCTATGGTATAGATATCAGACATGGTGTCGAGGGAGTGGGTAGCAGAGGACGTACGGCATTTTCAGCGTTGGGGACCATGATTGATCTCAAGGAATGGTTATATCAGACGACATGCCACGGCGTCGCAGCAATGCAGAACGAGCATGAAACAGAAAGACCGTTAGTGGTGGGGCCTCTGTGTCGTTGTCGCTGTCAAAATGGCAGGCGCGAGGCTCGAGCTGTTTCCCCGATAAACAAACACCCAAGGGACCTCTTTCTTGCCGCTTTCCCAAAAGGGATGCCGTGCACGGTCCTTTTCCCATGGTCAATCTTCACATGCCAAACAGCCATCCAGGACCAACTGAATGACGTTGCGAGAGTCTAGCCCAACTTTTTTCCCACTCACTTGGACCTTCCCTCGTCTCCTTGCCATACTCGCCATATGAATAGCCATGGAGAAGTACAGTGCCTTTCGTGATCGAGGTGAGTCGCGCCACACCACAATCCACCAACACGTGCTGATCATGTGGCAGGCTCGGGCATCGCGCCCTTCTTCCCTATTCCCACTCAACCCGCAGGATATGCCCTTCCATTTCACCTCTTTCTCTTCGTTGTGCGCATCTTCTTTTTGATCCCTGTCGCCATTGCCTACTTCTTGCTCCTCTCATGGCTTCCCATTGGTTCTCTGGGCAAGAAGGCTGTACTCTGGTGTATGCTGGGTATTCCTGGCATCTGGTGGATTGATTTGGGTGTTGACGGCGTGAAGAAGGGGTGAGTTTCTTCTTGCTGACTTTTGCTCAATTCACCTTCTAACAAGTCGCAGCTCTCTTGGCCAAAGCCAAAACAAGCTCCCTCAGCCTGGCTCTGTCATTGCTTCGTCTTACACGTCCCCCATTGACGCTCTCTACCTGGCTGCCATCTTTGACCCCGTCTTTACTCGCTCTTT
This sequence comes from Aureobasidium sp. EXF-10727, assembly GCA_023848595.1. Classification (NCBI taxonomy): domain Eukaryota; kingdom Fungi; phylum Ascomycota; class Dothideomycetes; order Dothideales; family Saccotheciaceae; genus Aureobasidium; species Aureobasidium sp. EXF-10727. The sequence goes on from SWBF01000008.1 coordinate 145,752, forward strand.
CCCAGGAGAGCGCAACGTTCAGCGCATCACACTCTTCCAGGCCATGTTGCAAGCTCTGACTCCACCTGTTCTTTCACCACCCAAGGACGCCAAATTAGTACCCATCTCTGACATTCTGCGTGACACTCCGGACCGTTGTGTTGCCGTCTTTCCAGAGTGCACTGCTACCAATGGCCGTGGCATCCTACCCTTCTGTCCCAGTCTTCTTACCGTGTCCGTCAAGACCAAGATCTTCCCCGTCAGTCTGCGCTACACTCCCGCAGATGTCACCACCCCTGTCCCTGGCTCTTACTTTTCTTTCCTTTGGAACCTGTGCTCCAAGCCAACTCACTGCATACGTGTTCGTATCGCCGAGGCGACTTTCAACGAACCTGCTGCACCTGAGCCACCGCGCATAAACTCCTTCCAGACCAACCTTCTCGACGACTTGCACTCGCGTACCAACCAGAACGGCGGCATGAATGGCCCGGAGAAGGAATCTCTGGACAAGATCGCCGAGTCGCTCGCTCGTCTGGGGCGTGTCAAGCGTCTAGGTCTGGGTCCGGCAGATAAGATTGCCTTCATCAAGGTCTGGAGCAAGAGGAGATCATGAACGTTTGTTCGATCGAGCAGGTTTTTTTTTCCAAGCGGGTGGTGTTGGTGCGTTGCATGAGGGTACAATTAGCCATGAGTCTGTCTCCAGTGCTGTGTCTTGCGCAGGTTGATATGCACTCAATTGATGCAAATACCAAAACGAATATCCTCACAATTTACAAAATTGCTCACAGAAAAGGTGAGAACAAAAGACTCTTCTATTCTGCTTCTGACTATGAACAAACACCCCTCTAAGTTTCTCCCCGCATCACCCTCTACAAACCAACATCGTAGTAAACGCAATTGGCAGTTCTAAAGTTATACAGACAAGCCTCCCTACCAGCCCCCTCCTCCTGCTGCTCCCACTTCTTCCTCATCTCCAACAGCAACTCATGGACTTGAGCCAGATACTGGCGCTCAGCAAGCGGCGTGCTCTGAATCAATCTCCGCCACGACTCGGGATCCGAAAGCCGTGTCTCGTCACGGATATTGTCAACGATGCCTTCACGCCCTTCGATTGCCAGTATGGGCGCAGACTTCCAGGTGTCGATGTGCGTGGCCCAGCGCTGCTGTGCCGCCTCCACGATATGGTATTTGTTGCTCTTTTTGCCGCGGTGCTGGGCCATGAGGACTTGGACGTTGTTTCTGGCGCGCTCGCTGTTGGGGTTGTTGCTTTCGTTGTGATGAGACGAGTGGCGGGTGAGTGAGGGGTGGTGGCGAGAGCGGTGGTTGCCTGCCTCACGCGACTCGCGCTCGCGCAGTTCGGCGCGCATGTGTAGGATCAGATTCGTGCTGGCGACTTCGGTCTCGGTGTCTGTGGTGCTGTTGCGGACTTTGACGGTGCTCGAGGCTTCGTGCTTGACCATGACGATCCAGGGGTGTGATGCGTCGCGCTGTTTGCTGAGCACATCGTCAATGGTTCGTGCGTCTGTGGCTAATTCGGCGCTGAAGTCGTTGGCCCAGAGGCTGGAGAGTACTTTGACGCCAGTAGAGCGGAGGACGGTTGGGTCGCCGGACGCTACGAGGATGTCGCAGCGCTTTGCGTTCCAGGCTGGGCTGAGTGACTCTTCTTGACCCTTCTTGAGGTATGCGCTGTTGAGTGCATTCTTCTTGTGCCTCATGATGGCGGCAATGAGACCGTCCCAACCGATGCTGACACCAACAGCATGACACGCCTCACTGGTGGCATGGGCGCGAGAGCGATGGGCATCGATGAGTCTGTCGTACCTTCCGCCTGCAGCAAAAACGTTTCTGTTCTTCTTGTCATAGATGCATTGAAACAATACACTTCCCGTGTAGAACTTCTCATTGACGCTGCTCAAGGGACAGATGTATATCTTGCGCCGGATGCCGAAGAGCTTCATAGCATCGACCACACGCTTAATGTGTTCCATGGGTCTTCTGATCCTGCTAGCGTGTGTGCTGTCCTCAAAAATCTCTTGCATCTTTCTCAAGGCCTTTTCAGGAGTCTCACGGAAGTCGAACTGTGCCAAGTCATCCAAGGATGTTGAGTGAATGCCGATCAAGGGTGAGCGAAGTTCAGCACGAATCTTTGACCAGCCAAACTGATGGATGTTTAGCTTGCTAAGTGTTTCTTTGACGATAGGTCTTTGAGACTTGTCAATGCGACAGAAGTCGAGAATGAGCTCCAGTAAATCGGAGTGGCTCAGGTGGAAGCACATAGGCTGTGAAGACAGTGCGGGAACCTCATCGATGATCTCGTCGACTACTTTGAGGACTTCTGCTTCTTGTAGTGCAAGATCGTCACTCTCTTTGGTCACAATATCAAAATCTACTTCTTTGATCGTTCTGGGAGGGCCTCCACTCAAAGTGTCACGAAAGACGTTGCCAAATACGAATGTCTTCTCGACCGATGGCTCTTGCTTGGCAAGACGTCTTGCATGCGGCAGGACCAGATCATAGGGCAGTTGTAAGAGGTTACCTGTACCATCCAAGAGTTGGACGATATTCGGTGCAGTGTAGTAGCTGGATCGAGGAAGCAGCAAAGGACGTTGCGTCTCTTCGGCTCCGTGCCTGCGGAAGATGGAACAAAGGGTGTTTCTGGCAATGTCTCTTACGCGAAAATCTTCAGCTGTCGGTGGTTCCTTGCCGGCTTTGGCGTCCCATGCAAAGTCCTTGATCCGTTGATCAGGTGTCTGGGTGAACAAAGCTGTCATCATCTTCTGGTAGTACTCTGATCCTGGATCGGTGAGACTCTGCAAGGCTTGTCTGATAGTCTCGTCCTCGATCTGCACCGGCAACTTCCCGCTTCTAAGGAGTTCCAAGCTGCTTGGGCGATCGCCAGGAGAGTGACTTATCAAGTCCATGATGATATTGCCTTGAAGCACCTTATCCGGAGCTTGAAATTCAGAAGGCAAGACGTGGTCTTTTTCTCTCATCTTCAACAACACCTCATGACGCTCCATAGCTGTTCGCAAAGGGAAGCACATCTCGAAGAATATGATGCCGAGTGAGTACATGTCGACTTTGTCGTTGTAGTTCACTCCCGAACCAGACTTAATTTCGGGAGCAACATACATGGCGGTGCCGACGCTTCTGGTCATGTCAGCGCCGGTATTGGTGCTGGCCATGACTTTGTCAGCGCTGGTGTATTGGCTTGTCGTAGCCAGGCCGAAATCTCCAATACGAGGGTTGCCTGCAACGTCGATGAAGATGTTATCCGGCTTGAGATCACGATGGATGATGCCATGATTGTGGATATGAGCAAGACCTTCGAGAACTTGTCGGAGCATCTGCCAGCCTTGTTCGGGCCTCGCGTACATGTCCTTCCTGATCAGGTCTCGAAGAGTATGTCTCTCGCAATATTCCATCTGGATGTAAAGCGTCGAGCGCATAAAGCGACGTGATGAGGCGCGATGTGTTCTTTGAGGTCGCGAGTCGGTATCTTCCCCATCGCTGATGGCACTCTCTGAGGGCGCGCCATTTCTGAAGACGGGCCTTCCGTTTGCAACGCGACCATCGGTCTCGGTTCCAGATGCTGAATCCTCGTCGTCGTCATCATCATCCTCTTCTTCATCATCGCTGTCTTCGCCGAAGACAATGTCGTCGCCAATGCCGCTCGAGCTGACAAAATCCAAGCCACGACTGCTCATCCCGAACTGGATGCCATCGCCTGACGAGGTCGTCATATCTTCTGCGAACGAGACAGACTCCTGATCTAGTTCGACCATGCCAGACAAGTCGTCCTCGACCCAGGCCGAGTAGTAACGGACCACATAAGCATGGTTGAGTCTATGTAGAAGCATGACTTCGGACAAGACGTGTTCAAGTTGTGCAGCCGAGTCTTGCTTGACCTTCTTGATAGCGTAGACTCCGCCATCAAGCTTGTTGCGAGCTTTGACAACTTCACCGAAGCCTCCCTTACCGAGGCGACCTAGCTCGGTGAAGTCTTTGACATATCTGGAAAAGACTGGACCTTCGCCAACGCTCTGAGAGTTTTGCCTAGAGCGCCTAGCAATAGGACTCTTGAAGCCGCCTGAGAAACCCATGGAGGAGGACTGTGTGCGTTGACCCTTGGAAAGCTCCATGTTGATAATGGGCAAGTCGCTGCGAAAGAACTCGCTAGGAATCAGCTCAAAGGCCGTAGGTCTGTTCTTTGGTTCCCTGCTGAACACTCTGCGTAGAACGTCGCTAAGAGGTTCGGAAAGATCGAGAGACTCGAGCATGGCCATCGGACCATTGTACTTGCGAGTGATAGCAGTACCAAAGAGCATCTGGACCAGCAGGACGCCAAAGTCCCAAACATCGCTGCGTCTAGTGAAAGTTGCGTCCTCTCCAGAGCATTCGGGTGCAAGCCATGCTGCCATCTTCTTGCCTTTTTCCAAAGTGCTCGCCCGACCTTGCAGTCTGAGGAGCCTGTCTTCATACGCAGCATCTGCTAGTTTCGGTGCAGTGACTCCAGTATCCGATCGAAACAGCAAGACGTTAGCGCTGTGTATGCGTTTATGTACAATACCGTGACGGTGATAGTAGTCCAAAGCTTCGAGCAAGTCTAGAGACCATTGCTTTGCTTTAGCAGGTTGTACAGTGTTACCGTCTTCAAGCATCTCGGCGAGACTTCCTCGATTAGCAAGATCTGACAGGACCGAAACATCCCAATCTTGGTTCATCCCCCCGTCTCTTCCCTCCGGCTTTCCAACCTTGAAAGCATAGACGTTGACGATGTTTGGTTGACGAAGTACTTTTAGCGCCTCAAGCTCTTCTTCCAGAGCCAACAAATGGTTCTTGCTCGTAGCGTCACCGTGTACTATCCTCAAGGACGAACGGCGAACTGCAAGCATAGTAGGACTCATAGAGATGCCTTTCGAAAACTTGGGCTGAGCCGCATAGATACTCATCTGGCCTTTGGAAGCAATAGGCGCTACCATGGCAACAGTGTCGAAAGAGACGCTTTCTGCTCCAGGGCCGAGTGCGACGGCTTGATCGAACTTGATAGTGTTATTATTGTCGTCATCAGCCAAAGGGTGCGGACTTGACCCTATCTGAGTGCGTGAAGATCGGTCGCGTCGTTTGGACTCACGACGTTCGACCTCATCCTGAACCATTTTCTGCAGCATGCGTTCTTCTTCATCCTGAGCAGCCTGTACTCTCTTGGCCTCATCTTGTTCGGCTTCCTTGGCTTGATCGAACGCGGCAGCCTCCTGGTTCATACGTTCATCTTCAAGACTGGGTAATACACCCTGCTCTCTTGCCTGGACCGCGTCTTCGAGAGCATCCTGAATATCGGACGCGATGGCGTGTATCATGACTTCACCGGCCATCTCGGCTGGTCTGGTCTTGACGATGTTTTGTACACGCTTCTTGGTCTGAGCTTGCACCTTATCCAGGCCTTCTATCTGGAGGACAGGTGCAGATTTGGGATAGGTTGCCGTCAATTTTGCAGATAGAACGACAAACGTAGACTCATCAGAAAATGCTTTGAGCTTCAGTTTGAATGCGCGATCGGAGCTCTTGCTCCAGGCAGTCTTGACTTCTACTTCTTCATAGTCTTCCATATAGATGGCTTGAAGGACGTCAATCTCCTCGGCCTGGACCTCTGCATAGTCGACGTGAGAGCCAGCTGCTGCTGGGTCCGAGGTGGCAGGTTTTTGAGCGGTTGGTTCATTTTGTTTGCGAGTTTTGGTAGACGTCTTTGCAGGCGTTTTTGGAGCCATCCTTACAAGGTGGTCATGAGCGTGTGTGGTAAAGTGCCAGGAGACACTACCAAGGTTATGCAAGAAGAGTGCAGCCGAAGCCACACTTCTTTACGCTGTGGCCGACATTATTCTTCTGTTATATTGATGGTATAGGAAAGGAAAGGAGTGGTTATCAGAGGAACATACGCGGATCGAATGGAAGCGGTGGAAGATGAACCCTTGTGGCTGGGCGGTGAGCGGGCCGTGAGTAGCGTGGCAGAATTCGGGTTCAGGTGTAAACAAAGCCCTCCACGCTCCTTCACCTTAGGCGCAAATGCGATTGGTCGTCGACGACATCATTGCACGCCATGCTTTCCTGGATTACGGGCTCCAAGGGCCTTGAAGAAGATGAAGGTATCGATCAACCCTACTACCCATACGAACAAGTCTGATCCATACCAGATGCCTTTCCTGAAGCGCCCGAGACACCTGCCCATGTTTTTGCAGCACGCGCATTCAAACATGCCATCTTCGGCACTCCTGCTCCGCCCAATGAGGCAGATTACGTACAAGAGACCATGGCCAGACGATCTATCGAGATTGATACCAAGCCTCGTGCCATGACTCTGGAAATGCCTACACGATCGAAAGACGACATGGATGCCATCACTCTCCCCTCGGCACCTGGACTGTCACCCACGAAACCCAACGGCATTCTCATGACTCCTGGAACAACCAGACGAAACAAGACCGTGTCCTTTGGGGCTCAGGTCGTGGACAATGAGTCCAAGAAGCAGGATAGGACTGGCCTCCCTAGCGCTTTCCCTGGAGATGGTCTCGCTCAGACAGGCTCGACTTCGAACAGAGCACGAACAAAGCTCACCGCTCAACTCCAAGAGGTTCGCGACTCGGCGCAGAAGGGCAAGACGAACCAGATCCAGAGAGCAAAAGACGACACCGATCTGACCATGGACTATATGGAGCCCCGGTCACAATCAGGGAAATACTGGAAGAGAGAGTACGAAGCATATGCCGAAAACACTCAGCGCGAGATGAAGAAGTTGGTCATCAAGCAGAAAGCTGCAAAGGACTATGCCAAGAAAAAGGAGGAGGAAGTCACCAACTTGCAAACCCAGCTCCGTCAAGAAAGACTCAAGGTCGAGAAGCTTGAGACCAAGACCAAAGAGCTGGCTGCACAGATGAAGGCATTCGAAAAGAAGATGATAGGCCAGGCAAGCCAAGACACAGAAAAGGACCTCGCCAAATTCAAGGTCGAGAACGAACATCTTCGCCACGATCTTGACCAAGTGCTGGGAAAGAAGAGCGGCATTGCAAACAGTCCAAAACGCAAAACACCAAAGACACTTCCAGCAGGTGATCTTTGGGCTAACGTCGCCATGTCGAGTCCCTTTGTGGACGACGCCGCAGACAAAGATCAATCGCCTCTGCGGGCACGCGACATGAACATCCAAGGTCAAACTCCCAGGGACACAAAGCCCAAGGTGGTTAGAAGTGTTCATACGAAACGTCTCAGCGAAGACACTATGGACGTGTCACTGCCCCTCCCATCTCCCGAGCCCTTACCTCGCGCTACACCTCGCATTGGCAGGAAATCTACAGCAGACATGACGATAGATGAGCTGGTTGAGAAGTACTCGCCAGAGAAACCGCAATTCGATCGTCTTGCTCTGCCTTTGGGTGTTGGTGCGCTGAACTTTGGTTCGAGCAAGCCTGAGATGAAACCCACAGCAAGCCCTTCCAAGACTGGAGCTAGAATCGCCAGTCTGAGTAACGAGAGGCTAGCCAAAGCACAAGCACGCATCGAGGCTAGAAGACTGTCCAAGTTGGCAGCAGCATGATTGGTTTTTGGCACGATGGTTACACGATTCACGCATTGTTGGAGCGATTTCACTTCTGTTGATATTCTTTAATTGATACCCCATTCCACTATTTTGCAACATGCTTGAGTTGGTCTTTTTGCAATGTCTCCATCACCATAAATTCCATGCCAAGACGTCAAAAGTCCATGGATCTCATGACGCAGCTCTGGACACCGTGAAGCTTCCATTCATCCCAAGCGCAAAGGCAACTTCGACAACCCACTCTGACACAGCATCATCGTCTCTGCATACACAACTCGCCCAAATTTACAAAACACACACATCCAAGACACACAACAATGGACTCTCTAGGCGGCGCCAACATCGACCTCACCAAAATGTCCGACGCTGAAAAGCAAGACCTGCAACAATTCGTCGTCAACGAGTCGCAAAAGGCACGCATCCAACAATGTACGTTTTGCCTGCTGTCCCTCCACTGACTCTCTTTACCCTTCTCACCCTTACCCTTACTCTTACCCCATCACCACCATCGCCATCAACATCATCATCACCATCATCGTCATCATCATCACCATCAGCAGCAGCAGCAGCGCAGAAAACTGACACACAAACCCAAACAGCCATCCACGCCCTCACAGACACCTGTTTCCGCAAATGCATCACAAGCAAGATTTCGTCGGGCAAGCTGGACAGGAGCGAGGAGCCCTGCATGCAAAACTGCGTTGACCGCTTCATGGATGCGAATCTCGTCGTCATCAAGAACTTGGAGCAGATGAGAACGCACATGTAAAAGAGACGCATAAAAAGAAAGGAATAGAGGTCGCAAAACATATCTCGAGGCTTTGGTGGGATGCGCAATACAGGCCGCCTGAAGTGATGAGGATGTTGTGATCTGGCGATGAGACAGAGATATGGATTGCCATGGCAAAACCAAGCATGATTCGAGACGTGATTGTAAATGTACACTATGGAGGGATGTAGGATAGAAGAGATCTTTGTGGTCTTGCAGAAAGCATATTCATATACAGGAAGAGATGCTGAATCAAAGCAACGATCCACTGATACAACAAAAGACGATACAACATGGACAAATACACGACGATACAGATCACACGACTCGAGAAAAGGACGGCGAGGGCATGAATGAACTAGATTTGGGATCTCTCCCTGGTATCGAAAAGGGGCCTGCTTCCTTGCAGCCACCCACACCCACGTAACGCCAATGCTTTTTGTTTTGAGCAGACCATAATCATAACCACGACACGAGAGCATAAACCGCCCATCCTTCTTTGGGATGAAACTGATTTAAACAATGGCGAGCTTGGTGGCAGCAATGTCAAGGGCGTCGACGTCGGGGGTAAGACGGGCAAAGGCCTTCTTGGTGCCGTCAGGGCTGTTGGAGATGCGTGTTAGCGTCGCTCTTGGAGGACATAGAACAAGCCGAGAACATACCGGATCAGGGTGTTGATCTTGACGGTGTCAACGTCGTACTGCTTCTTGAGGGCGTCCTTGATCTGGCGCTTGTTGGCCTTGGTGTCGACGATGAAGACGAGGGTGTTGTTCTCCTCAATCTTCTTCATGGCAGACTCGGTGTTGAGAGGGTGGATCAGGACCTTGTGCTGCTCGACACCGGTCTCGGCCTGGACACTCTTGCGGGGGTACTTGGGAGCGCGCGAGAGCTTGAGGGTCTTGGGCTGGTGGAAGGTGGTCGACAGACGGACTTTGCGGACCTTGTGCGAGTTGACCTAATCAAAAGAATAGGCCGTCAGCGATGGGAGTGCTGACACGCCTCTATTTCAGGTAGTCCTTACGCCACGAAGAGCAGCCTTAGCGGCAGCGCCGGCCTTGGCCGAGGGCTTGGTGGCCTTCTTTGCGCCTGCGATGCGTGTTAGCCATTGTGTTCTGGCGGTATGCGGGTTTTTGCAGAGGAGGATCAAGGCCTGGGGTCCAACACATGCGGCGAAGACAATTTTGGTCGCAATCGAAAAGTCGTTCGTCGTGGCGTGTCGGCCTTCATCGCTCGTCCTGGTGAGTCGCACCTTGGGTGTTGTTCTTGGGGGCCATCTCGTTTGATGTTGTCGGGGTCGTTGCTACAGAAGTCGCTCGCTGCTCGGATTCGAATTTGCAAAGTGCGGAAAGAGAAAGAGCGACCCTTCGGCCAAACTCCGGGTCGAACCGCCCGCCTGGCCTAGTCGAAATCTTGGCATCAATGTCGAACACTTTTTCTCGTCTCATGAAAACGATAGTCGAGAGTGAAGGAGAGAACGATTCTGGCCAGAGAATTCTGTTTTGTCATCTTTGAAGTTTCCCATAATCAAACTTCGCTCTGGGTGTAGCCAAAAAGTCACACATCACCGCTTTACTCTGAGGCTGTCAAGGACTATCACCACATCCAAACTCCACAAAAATGGTCAACACCAAGAAGAAGCAAAAGCCTGTGAGCCTCTCTCACGGCCGACCTCCAGCAGCCAAAAAGCCAAAAGCATCATTGTCATCCAAAGCCACGAGGAATCTGATCCAAAGTCATCATCGTCTTCACAAAGCCCTTGCCGATGCCACGCGTCAAGGAGACGAGCAGACTGCGTCAGCCATTCGGCAGCAGATCGAGGAGAAAGGTGGTCTGAAGAGTTACCAGCAAGCGAGCATTCAAGGTCAATCCAGCGATCGAGGCGGCGATACTTCGAGGATTTTGCTGGATTGGTTGCCGAAAGACCTACCGAAAAGACGCACAATCCGTATGCTCGAAGTCGGCGCCCTTTCTGTCAACAATGCATGCTCGAAGTCTGATATCTTCGATGTGACGCGCATCGATCTGAACTCACAGGCCGCTGGAATCGAACAGCAAGACTTCATGGAACGACCCGTCCCAGAGACAAACGCTGACAAATTCGACATCATCTCTCTATCTCTTGTACTGAACTATGTTCCGGAGGCGCTTGGCAGGGGAGAGATGCTGCGAAGGACATGTCAATTTCTGCGAGCTTTGCCCGTCTTGGGTTTCGGAGAATCAGAATCGGCGCCCGAGTACTTCCCGTCCCTTTTCTTGGTCCTGCCAGCGCCCTGTGTGATCAACTCGCGCTATCTGGATGAAACTCTTTTAAATCAGATCATGGTCACCCTCGGCTATGCTATGGTGAAGAAGAAGCTATCAACGAAGCTCATCTATTATCTGTGGCGTTACCAGGGCAAGGGTTCAGAGAAACGGCACAGGTTTCGAAAAGATGAAGTCAATCCTGGAAAGACACGGAATAATTTCTGTATTATTCTGGAGTGATCAATTCTTTAAGCTTTATCGATTGCTATAACCAGACACCATCCCCTGGCATGACATTCCTTGTGGGGGATACGACTGTATGCCACTCGATCAGTAGAAGATGCAATGCGCAAAGGTGTCGTGTTACCAGGTTGGCCCGCAACTCTCAAACCAGGCATCAGACACATCATATCTCTCAATCACACGCCGATCGACATGCGCTGGCTTTTCTGCACGAGAGAAGCACACAGGAGCCATTGATGGCATGTACGGAGTTGATGGGGGCGGGAAAAGTCATGGCCAAGGATACTCATACCAAGGATGCTTAGCAATCACATGACTGATTGATGATGCATGCACTTTGGCAGGCATAATCTCATGCCGTGCAGGCGGTTGACGGACGGCTCTCTTTGGCCAGTACAGCCTGCTTGAAGGGATACGATGTGCAGAGGCGCGCGTCTCGGATGCATCATGCTCATGCACTGCAAAGACTCCATCACATCATGCACCCACATCCGTACGAGAGATCGATTGAGCTGAGTGCCTTTGAAGAGAGTTGAGAGTCCGATCTCGAAGTCGCTCGACAATTGTTTAATTTCCTTCGAAATGTCGACAAGGCTGATGATAATCTTCGAGAAGTCTCCGCGCGAAGTGACTTCATTTACTGAGTAGATTATGAAAAGTCCCGAGTGGACGGAAGGATTCAGTAGAGGCTGTTAGCGCAGTCTCTTCGGATAGAGGTTTACAACCGCATGTCTTGCTACACAAAGTTTGAACAACCAACAACGGAGCCATCGAGACTGAGCCGTCGATATCAAGACATGCTTCGACCTTGAACGTCGTGTCACGCATACATGCAAAGGCAGGAGGGTACGGCCCGCTTGCCGCATAGCGCAAGCAACAGACGAGGGTCACATTCTGACCTGTCAATAGGCAAGATGATGAAACGGCATTCTAGAAACGCGAGTTGCAGTCGGCAGGATTCTTGCCAAAGTAAGCAGCACAGATGCCTGAACAGACCCTGACGGTTTGAGAGCGAACGCCGACATGCGGTCCGGTCCATTGAAGACGAAGCCTCCAGCAGTTCATAGCATCCTCGTCAACTAGAGTCTATGTTACTTTTTCTAGTGCGCGATTTAACTATTCGAGTGGTCTTTGATTGAGAGAGACAGCGCGGAAGAAGCGGAAGAAGGACGAGCAAACAATGACTAGAGACCAAAGACCATTTCGTGGCCGGCGTCTCAAGACTTGAAAGAAGCACATAGAAGGTCAAAGCATACGCCCATGCGAGGCTCTAGCGCAGTGGCTTTTGGGATCAGCTGCCGGCGCGCTGCAGCAAGGCAGGCCTGGAGGATTCTTGGGGACTGAAGGGCCAATTGGGCTCGACCGGTCACGACGGAAGGTAGCCAAGATGAACAACAACAGATAGCGAGAACAGGTCAGCGAGTTTGGTATGCGATGGAATGCATGTATGGAGACGAAAATCGACAAGACTACCGAGTGGGGTCCGGCGGCCTGTTTTAGAGTCGGTGGCCGGCACTCAGGGTCAAGTCAATGTCGTGGCCTTTACCGATGCACACCGAGGGCGGGCGCGGGCCTCTCTGCGACTGTGTTTGGTGAGAAAGTGTGCTCCGCTGACGACGGACAAGCTGTGAAATTCTCTGTCTCGAAGCAGGGGTCTGCATATATAAAGCTACCTGTATGGAGAGTGCCCGAACGGTGCTGTGATGGTGCATCTTTGTTGATCTGTTTCAGCATCATATCCCTCGATCTTTTAGTTGTTACGGAGACTGTGAGATCTGACTCGAGCGTCAAACGGCCTGCGGACCCAGAGAGAGAAAGACCACAAGGCTGTTTTGCTGCATCATAGGTAACGCCAAGCTGCGCAGTACCCACATCGACCTTTCGCGGCCATCGCAAAATCCTCTCTCGAATACCTTCTCTCCTCCCTCCTCCAACCCTCAAAACCCGCTTCTCATCTCCTTGTCGACTGCTGGTTTGGTAGAGGTTCCCCCTGCATTGTTCTCGCGCTTCTGTTCTGATCCCACGGGCTTATGAGATCACGCCCCGCCACGAAAAACGACTGACGACAAAGAAACCAAGTTGGCCAGCTACAGCCACAACGACGCCCGGCTGTTGTCTTTGGGAAAGCCGTCCCTCTCATCTCGACGCCCTCGCAAAGTCCCCTGTGTGTCTTGGTGCATTCCAGCCCTCGCTGCACTGCTTGTCCTGCAATTCTTCAGGCAACCCGTTTCTGCCGTTACAAAGTCACCGAGCTAGCCGGGGTCACACGTCTTCGACACTTTTGGTCTGCCTAAACGCTTTTGACATCACGTCCCCCCGACAACTCTAAACTCTTTTTTGTCGAATTCTCCTCCTTCGACCTTGCCTGTCGACAGACATCATGAGTCTCCAGCAACCGGACATGTATTACGACAATCCCCCTGCAAGCCGCTCTCCCCATGTGCAGCGCCACCAGCCCCAGCTGCACCGCCAGTCGTCGCGCCAATTCGACTCGTACGCTCACTTGCCCTCGGGTCTCTATGGCGCCGAGGATCAGCAGCAGCAGCAACGTTTTGAAGCTCCTCGCTACAACGACAGGATGGGCGCGCCTCCCAACATGCACCAGAACATGAATCAGAATATGAACCAGAACATGAACCAAAACTATGGTGGATACGACATGGGCGCTCAGAACTGGAACAGCACCGCCTTTGGAAACAACTCCATCGGCGCCTTGGGTGCTTCCCAGCGCAGACGCGGACCGCAGCAGGCCCCGAGAAACGGTCTTCCTTCGGTAAGCACCAGCGCGGCTTCCCATCAATATGGATTGGGTCTGACTAACGCCGGTGGACAGGCCTGGCTCGACCAGCCTCAACCGATGCCCCAAGTTTCCCCCTACCTGGGCCTCGGCGGAGGTGTCCTTGGTGCCCCATCAATTAGATCGGATCAGCTTGGCTCCGAGCCTGACGAGGAGCTCATTCCTACTGCCATTGTCATCAAGAATATTCCATTCGCCGTCAAGAAAGAACAGCTGGTCCAATTGATGACCGACATGGGTCTCCCTCTCCCCTACGCTTTCAACTACCATTTCGACAATGGCGTGTTCCGTGGATTGGCTTTTGCCAACTTCACCTCGCCCGATGAGACTGCCGCCGTCATCGACGCTATGAACCACTTTGAACTTCAGGGCAGAAAGTTGAGAGTCGAGTACAAGAAGATGCTTCCCGCAGCCGAGCGCGAGAGAATCGAAAGAGAGAAGCGTGAGCGTCGTGGACAGCTCGAGGAGCAGCATCGTCCTATGGCAACTCAGACTCTGCAGACTCAGACCTCCATGTCCTCGCTCACCGGCCACATGCCTCCCGCCTCTCCTTCGCCCGTGTCGGCTGGAAACGTTGGACTTGCTGTCGATCTCAACAACCCTGACACCCTCAAGGTCTACTCGGATCTCTTGATCTTCAAGGAGGACAAGAACAGAGACCTGTTCATCTTCCCCTCTAACCTAAGCCCTCCTCAGAGACGCGTTATCCACACCATTTCCCACCACATGGGTCTCGCTCACATCTCCAAGGGACAGGCTGACCAGCGCGCTGTCCACGTCTACAAAGAAGCTCCCCGCCAGAGGCTCAGCCCTCCTTTGCCTCAGATTCAGGCTATTCAGCAGGGCGAGACGCAGAGAAGAGGCCTCAACCGCGCCGCGACGACCGACTTTACCGATGTTCGCAACCAAGATGCATTCTACAACCCCGCTGGTGTTCGTCACCAGCAATCTGGTTACCTCGCCGGCTTCCAAGACGCCCCCAACACTCTCGCCGCGGGTCCCAACCTCCGTGCTGCCAAGTCTTTTGCCGACTTGCGCTCTTACACTCCTTCTCCTGTCCCTTCTACCGCTAGTTTCCCTGCCACTCTTGGCAACAATGTCTCTCGCTTTGCCGAGTACGCTCGTGAGAATGGCGGTACTCCGGCCATCACTCCCACCGGTACCGCTGCACCCATTGGCACCCGTGGAGACGAGAGCATGCTCGTCAACGGACTCGGAAACATGAACATTGGTGGCCCCGCTGGTTTCGCCAGCAGCCCTCGTGGCCTTCGCGGTATGATGTCTTGGGACCGCGAATCCAACCCTGGACCCATTGGCGGCCACCGCTCTTTCAGCACCAATAACACCGGCTATGACGAGCAGCCCCGTGATCGCAACCAGGGCGTACCCTCTCGCCAGCCTCGAGGCCCAATGCCCGAGCGCGGCTCTGGCTTCCCTCGTCGCAATGGTCACATGGCTCGCGGCAGTGATGAACTGTCGCAACAGTCCGGTGTCGAGATCACTGTCGAGTAGATCACTCATTTTCTATGACACCTAACGGCAACTGTACACCTTCATGAGTATGATGCTTGCAACTCGAACCGATTTCAAGAACGACGAACAAGCTACCACGGCATGGGCAGACGAGAGAAGATTGTCATGTCTTCTTCGGTCTCTCGGCTGCCTTGATGAAGTCAATGACGAATGACAACAACGACCGCTACGAAAGTAGACCCCTTTCAAAAGAACATATCCCGCCATTATTGGCTTTCAGCATGGCTTGAAGGAACATTCACACAAGCCGGAAAGCAGCGCACTGATTTTTGTCGAAATTGCATCAAGTCTAGTCTTTCCCTTTTTCCCCCATCTGCTGCACTTCTGCTTTGTCATTTCCCTCGTCTTTTGAGCACGAACGCGAAAAGGAGGAAACGAAACTGCTTGGAATCTCTCGAGAAAACAAAAAGATAGTATACGAATTCGAGATGGCAAACACTTTTGTCCTGTTTTTTCTTTTCCTTTTGTTCTTTTTTTCTTCTTTTTCTCAAATCCTCATTTTTTCCTATCTCTCATCTCTTCTTTCCTTTCTTGGGATCGGGACCGTGGATAGGAGAATAGTCTGGCACTAATCTTCCTACAACTGGATGTGTATTTTATTATGCTTATTGGAGTGGCAGGGGAGGATATGGTGGATTGGCTCTTTTGCTCGCGACCACCCTAGGTAATATCCAGATGAAGTGTATTATTTTGATTTTATTGCACTTAATTTTATTTCGTGCTGTCTTGGTGACCCTGTTCATTCATACCATGTCTTTTTCTCTCAACATTCGACAGGGTGTCAGAGGTGAACGGGACAATGGCTACTCTGCCTGCTTTCAAGGACAAGAAGGACACACAAAGTATATGGACAAATTAACGGGAAGGCCTTATACAGCTGTTTGCGTAAGGACCTGCACGACGCCTTTATAGCCTTGACATCGGCTCGCGAGCCATTCCCTTCCTGAGGCCCGCAACTCCACCGTTTTCCTACAGAAATGTAGAGAGACTTGTATACTATGAAAAGGCGCAAATCCTTTCCCATGTAGAGGGGCAGTTGTATAGAGGAGAGCCGCCAAAATGCTGGCTCTCAGCGGATATTGTCTTATTTCTCCATACCATTGCGCATCTCTTAGCTACATACGTTACGGTGTCTCTAACGTCACTTGAAGCGACCAGCCAAGTCACAATCACTTAATCGCTCTTGATTGATTTTCAGCGGTCACTTGAGATATTCTCGTTGACATTTGAGGTTGTCATCAAAGCATCACAATAAATAGCCAAGCACCAATCGACGCGCTTCAAATTGTGGATGACGGCGTTGTGATGCCGACTTCCAAACATCCGGGATCAACGACGGAATCAACTCCTGTCGTCCCACCTCTCACAGTAGACATTTCTCAAGCAAATCGATCAAAAGGGAGAAGGATGTACTGATAGTCTAAGGCATTAGCAGTCGGCAACATGTATCAGCTGCCAGAAAATCGTCATGAAGCATCACCCAGGTCAAAAAGTGAAGCTGTCAGAGACACAAAGCGGTAAACAATTGCATCAACATGACAGTGACAGTCTCCATGCGGGTCCGTGACTCCTCCTTTGCTTGTTTAAAGCTAGTAGAGCAGCAAGACATGGTCAGCAGCTACTTGATCTGATCGGCCCACTGCTCTTTGCACTTTCCTCAAAAGGAAGAGCGGCACCACTTCCACTTTCCTTCCTCCTTCTGCCCTTTGTTCTCCAATTCCTATTCCTAACGTTGCTTTGCTTCTACAGTCGTCTGATGCCTTTTTCACCACCAACTCTACTAAGCAACACACTCCGAGCAAACACATTCAGAGCTCGATTCTCAATCAGATTGACTTGCACAACAATCAGACAAGCAAACATGGCAACCGCCCACAAGACCACCATGGTCACGGCCCCGCCTGAACAGTTCATGAAGACCTCTGGCTCTACCGATGCCGTCTGGGTCCATACTGAACCTTACAGCAACCGCCCTCATTACCCCCGCCTCAACCAGGATCTGGAGACTGATGTCTGTGTCATTGGCAGCGGTATCGCAGGTATCTCATCTGCCTACGAACTGGTAAAGAAGGGGGTCCAGGTTGTGATGATCGAGGCCCGTGACATTCTTTCTGGAGAGACAGGCCGCACAAGTGGTCATCTGAGCAGCGATATAGACGACGGATATACAGAGGTCAAGTCCAAGCACGGCGACAAGGGTGCCGTAATGCACTTCGAATCTCACAGCTGGGCTATCAAGCGTGTTGGCGAGATCTCGAAAGAGCTGGGTATCGAATGCGAGTACCGCAATCTCCCTGCCTACAACGTCTCACAATACCCCCGCGGCGACAAACACCACGAAGAGGACGTCAAGATGCTGAAGGAAGAGATTGCTTACTCCAAGACCCTCGGCATGGACGCAGAGTGGAAGGAGGGTTATGCTATCAAGGGCTGGAATGGACAAGTTGACCAGCGCGATGCTGCTGTCTTCTATAACCAAGCTACCTTCCATCCGACCAAGTATTTGCTCGGAGTCCTCAAGTGGCTCTCGCAGCAACCCAACTTCAGCTGCTACACTCGCACTCGCATGATGGAGTGCCAGGAGAAGGGCATTGAGATTTTGGGCTTTGGATCCAAGGAAGTCAAGGTTACCACCGAGGATGGTAAAACAATCAGCTGCAAGGACGTCGTCATGGCTACATGTGTGCCTCTCCAGAAGCTGAGCGTGGTCGCCGAGATGGAGTACCATCGTACCTACTGTATCGCCGTCCGTATCCCCAAGGGCTCATACGAGGACTCTCTTATCTACGACACCGCCGAGGCCTACAAGTACATCAGATTCACCGAGTGCGATGAGAAGGACGATTACTTGGTCATTGGAGGCTGTGATCACAAGGTTGGCCAGCACGAGAACGAGAAGGAGAACTACGAGGAGCTTGAAAGATGGACACGCGAACGCTTCACGCAGGTTGGCTCCACCGACTATAAGTGGAGTGGTCAAATCTTCGAGCCCGTTGATGCAGTCGCCTTCATCGGTCTAGACCCTGGCACCAAGCACACGTACATCGTCACGGGCGATTCAGGCAACGGATTGTAAGTCACATCTAGCATTTACCTAGCCCCTGAGGCTATGACCGTCCAAGAAACTGACTGCTCTAGGACACATGGTGTCATGGCTGGTCGCATCATCGCAGACCAGATCACTGGCCAGGAGAATGCATGGGCTTCCCTGTATGACCCCTCGCGCAAGGCCAGCATCGTAAAGTCGGCAAAGGAGATGATCACCCACGACCTTCAGATCAACAGCCAGTACAAGCGTCTGGTGCAGTCGGACATCAACGATATCGAGGACTTGCTTCCCGGTACTGGCGGTGTGCTGAACTCGAAGACCAGCAAGCCGATCGCCGTGTACAAGACGGAGAGCGGTGAGGTGCGCAAGATGTCTGCTCTTTGTCCTCACATGAAGGGAGTGGTATGCTGGAACCACGATCAATCCACGTGGGATTGCCCAGTCCACGCTTCACGCTTCTCTCCTGACGGCGTCTGTGTGATGGGTCCGGCAAAGGGCAATTTGAACCCTGAGAACGAAGAGGCCAAGAAAGCTCTGCAGCAAGCCATTCAAGGTTGATGAGATGCAGACAAGGAGTGGTTTCAATCAAGGATGATATGCGTTATGAGTTTGATGGAGAGCATGGTCTACCGGGTTGGCGTGCATGGGCTAGGAGTTTTAGTTGTCTTTAGCAATCAACATCTTTCTAGCATCCAAGCCGCCAGCGCCCAAGCCAGCGACCTCCAAGCCTTCAGCGTCCAAGACAACAGCATCGACACCGCCAGCCTACACACCTCCAGGATCCGATAGGGGATCACCTGAACTGGGCACACCTAGGCTTTCAGCTGTGACGTTACGTTCCCCTCGTGCAGGTCTTGAGCTTGGATGGTTTCATCACTCTCCTGGTGCAGGCCGTGATGAGCCTTACCGGAACTGTTCGATCAATCTCATGGTGCAGGCCTTGTGGGTTCTTTCTTCGATATGCCTGACCACTCTCCTGGTGCGAGCCAGACACCTTCTCATACCGAACCAGACGGAAACGCTGCTCAGTCCATCTACGAGACAGAGCTTTATCTTATAAGACGTATTGCATATAACTATAGATGGCTATACTCCGAGCATCGGAAAAACTAAACAACGCGATGGTAGGAACGACTCGGATGAAGAAGAGACGCATTACTACTATGAGACAGTTTCAAGATATGCTTTGTGATTAGCTTATTTCTCTCCGTATTCTTTGGTGGTAGATCGATATCTTGTCCACCAGAAGATGAGAAGACCAGTTCCTAAAGTAATGCGTGATGAGTGATTGACAAGCAAGCAGCAAGCGGCAAGAGTAAAGTAAAAGGCCGTAAAGACCTAGCAACCTCGTTCATTCTGACAAGAGGTTCGAAAGAGGGAGAAAGAAAAGAAAACAGAAAAAACGCCATTTTGGCCCAGTGATGCATCATGCCCATGAAATAAAACTCCAAACCCACGACACCAGCGGAAAGAAAACTCCCTTCCAGAGCAGCAGCAGAACCCAAACAAACGGCAAGGCTTGTCCAATAAACTCTGCCTTTTCATTCCTCCCAATAAGTGCATATGTTTTCCTCTGCACCTGCCTTTTCCTCCTCGCTTTTCTCCTTGTGCTCTTCTTCTCCATCTCTTTACTCTCTTCCCCCTCCTTACTTCTCCGGCGCATCAGGCAACCTCTCAATAACATACTTGCCCTTCGCCACATTAATAATCGGCACACCCGGAATCTTTCTGAGTCGTCTCTTCAAATCCCTATCATTCGTCGCGACCAAATAAATCCTATGCTTCAACACGCGATCCACAATACAGTCATCCGCATAAGTTCCCTTGTGCGAACATTCCAAACGCTCCCACCTCTCGTCTCTGGCAATCTTGAGCGCGATCCTGTATTTTTGACCTAGTTTTTCTAGCTCGGCCATTACGCAGGAGGTGATGATGGGGCGGCAGGTGGCGTAGAGGCAGTCCATGAGCGAGGGCAGTAATTCGAGTTTGTTGTGTACGGTGTGGGAGAGGAAGTTTGTGTCGACGAGGACGGAGTAGGGTGGTTGGAGGGCGGTGTTGTGTTGGAAGAACATTGAGGAGGGCGCTTGTGGGCTGTGTGTTTGATGTCAGCTATGTCCGTTTTGGAAAGGGAAGGGAAGGAGAGGTAGTGAAAACGCACATTTCTCGTACTACGTCTTCTGCGGGCTTTTTGGCCTTGTCGTCGCCGGTGACTTGGTTCTTCTTGAGGCGGGCGTCGCGCTGGCCGATGACGCGCTTGACTTGTGCGAACTTGCGTGTCTTTTTTTGGACGCCCATGATGGCCGGTGTGCTGTGCTGTGTGTGTTGTATGTGTTGTGTGAAAAGGGCGATTGTGATGGTAAGTTGCTTTCTTTCGTGGCGCACTTCTTCTCTTTGCAACTTGCGCTGGAACAACCATTTTTTGGGCTTATCTTATCGCCAAAGTGTGGTCTGAGCGTCTGTCGGGCTTGAATCTCCCGAGGTCCGCTGGTACTTCACTCTTGCTACTCCGAGTAGTTGCTCTTTACTCACTCATCAATCACTCATCATGCATCACTTCAGGAATGATCTTTTCATCTTCTTGGGAAACATACAACAAGAGTCTTTGCATAAGTTAACAGTTCTATGAACTCTATGTACCACTCCTTTATCTCTGCAAACACCAATCTCCCATGATTTGTCGTAGGCGTGTTACAAGTTTTCAGTCTCTCAAACCTCGTGCTGAATGTGGAAGAGCTCAGCGCCCGGGAGCTGACCCATGGTCGGGTCGTACTCTACAACGACGATGTCTTGAGCTTCCTGGTACCAGGAAGCCAAAACGTTACCATTTCGGTCCTGAAACTCGTACTCCTCGTTGGCATAACTGAATGTTGAGCTGCCCTCTCATGAACGGCATAGCCGTACAGAGGGTGCTCGGGTTGAACTCCATGATAAATGTTCTCAAGCAGCTGCTTCAGACGTGTAACAGTGAAGGCAGAGACTTGTCTTGACTTTCTTTCTTGGTTTTCCCATAAAGAATCACCTGCAAGTCATCAACTACGATAGGCCGTGCCTCCAACACCCACAGCTCGCGAAACTTTCATCCAGGAATCCATCTTCTCGCTCTCCCGCGCCTCTCTATCCTTGCAGCCCGTCCGAGCTAACAGCATGACTTCGAACGCGTCGCTGAACAACAGCGAGCGCGCCTTCCAGGACACTCACGACCAGATGATGAAGATTGTCAGAAGAGGCACTCGAGAAGCTATCGTCGAGGCCGGCGGTATCGCCTCAGAGCTCCTCACCCATCCCGAGCTGCCCCCAATCATCCGCGTCCGTGCTCACATCGTCCTGAGTTATGGCCAGCATGACTATCTCTGGCATGCCAGAAAGGCAGCCGAACTCGTCGCCGACGGCTCTCAGCGTTTCGGTCCGGGCGATTCTGCAGCTGAGCAAGATGCTCTGAAGCTCTTGAAGCTCGAGACGCAGTTCGTCGTTGATCAAGCCGAGGCCGACGACAAGGCGCTCCAGACCAAGCTAGCTGAGTGGAAGGAGAGAGGAGCTCTTGTACTGAAGCCCCTCCAGGCTACAAAGCCAAGAACTGCATGTATCAAGGCGACCGACCCAACCCAGGAGGCAAGTAATGTTGTCACTCTACTCGTGCCAGTCTAACACAACCTTCAGATTACAAGCCCAACCCTGCTGCTTCTCCCGGCGAAGGAGAGCTCGAGAGTGAAACCCTCATGGACGCAGCCCAGAACACCGTTACCACTCCTACCGAAAAGTCCGACGAAGCTCGACTTCCAATCCGCAACACCAACAACGAGGGCGACAGAGAACACGCTGCCAATTGAGAGCACGCTGCCAACTGAGAACACGCTGCCAACGGAGAACACAACACTAACGGAGCCCACGTCGCCAACGATGCTCACGTCGCCAACGATGCTCACAACACCCTCGGAGTTCACGATATCAACGGAGCTCACAACGTCACCGAGCAGACTGGAGAAGCTCATTTCTCACCTCCTGGCACCAAGAAATCATCGAATGCAGATCTGAGAAAAGACTCAAGACAAGCCACGAGTCTGCTCAGTGTCTGACTCTACATCAACATCAACAACCCGTCTTTAGAAATCACGTATGTGGACGAAGATTGTTTGACCGTAGAGTCTAGCATAGAACCAGGGACTAACACGAGATCAAGACACATTTCAAAAGACAAGAGAATCATACAGAGGATCGGAAAGCGAAAGGAAATTGGAAGATATGTACAAGGTACAGCCAATTAGCGGTGGGATATCAAAACCAGCCAGACAGTAAGAAAACAACAAACACCAGCGCGATATGACATCTCTCAGAAACAGTTCCTCTTCACCTACAGAGGATGGCTTGATCAAAAGGACAAAACCAGTGGGGAAAAAAAAACGCATAACTTCTTGACAGCCTTTGTGATTGGCAAAGGCGTAACCGCTTTCCTCCCAAAAACAGAAAAAAACACCAAACCGGGGCAGGTCGACAACAAGAAAGAAAGAAAAAAAGTGGCCGACCTCGTCATTATGCCCCCCGAATAACACACATACCAGTTCGTTCCCACCGTAAACCCCACCCAGCCGATCCATATCCGTGGATCAAGATGCACGTATACTGTATTCGAGCATGAAGCCGTTCATCTCCGTTGATGCATTGTCGGACGTATGCAACCTTCATTCGTGTATGAAACGTGAGTCCGCGTCGAGATAGTAAGAAACAATTCGTGATAATTCATGCAGGACCGTCGCCGACAAGGAGGATCCGCACTTGTGCGAGAACTTCTGTGAGCCTCGCAAGGTTAAGTCAAATCCTCATTCCGGTTGTCAGCGAGGTTCATCCTTGGATGAATCCTCGGGGTGTCAGAGGATGTTAACCGACATGTCCCCGCTCAAGAGTCCATACTTGGACATGGCTAGGTCGTCATCAACGAGGCCCATCCCGATGCCGCTATCATCAAGGTCGGCTGCATCCAGACCTTGATTTTGCATGGGCTGGGAAGGCAAAGACTGTCGCGGATGCGGCACTGCAAACTTTTGCTGTGGTTGGGATAAGAGCTGTTGTGACTGAGACAGTTGCATGGACTGGCCGCCCATGTCGAAGGAAGCATTGTAGGTATGCATGGATTGCGTAGAATGAGCACGCGTCACTTTTAGGCTTGAAGTCAGTCAGAGCTCCATGGAAAAGACAATCGAGAACAAAAAGCTAAGGACTTACTTTGAGCGCTGGCAGGCCGAGACTGCGGCTGCATCTTGAAATCGACTTCGATGCTGCTCATTCTGCTGTCGCTGCCACTTCGCATGCTAGCGTTCGAGTCCACAGGCTTGACTTCAGGAGAAACCTGAGCAGTGGAGGTGGCAGGGGTTGCATGAACAGGGTTGTGCTCGAGGAAGCCACCCATGGCTGCCAACCACAGTGCCATCTCATCCACAAAGATCTTCATGACCCACCAAGTCTGGTAGCTGGCACCTCCCATGATGGTAATGTCTCTCAGAGCTGCAGTTCCGACGGCACTGATACAGTGCAGCAAGAGCCTCGTGTTTGCTTGAGGAAAGCGTGAAGGGAGAGATGTGAGGAAGACGGACCATCTGTCAAGAACGTTTTCGGTCGAGATCTGTCCTGACTGGTCGGTAGTTTGAGGCGGAGGTTGCTGGAAGGTAGGGAAATTGGCCTGAGCAAAGTCATATGCTTGATTGTCGTGAGCAAAAAGCGGGTTGTCGGGGAATGGGGGA
This sequence comes from Aureobasidium sp. EXF-10727, assembly GCA_023848595.1. Lineage (NCBI taxonomy): Eukaryota > Fungi > Ascomycota > Dothideomycetes > Dothideales > Saccotheciaceae > Aureobasidium > Aureobasidium sp. EXF-10727. The sequence goes on from SWBF01000008.1 coordinate 169,689, forward strand.
GAACTGAGAGGTTCCAAAAGACCTCTGATATCGCATGTCATGATCTTGTAGACTTCTTCGTAGCCACAAGCAGGAAGCTCGGCCTCCATGACACGCTTGGGGTTGACCATGGTGACCCATTCACGCCACATTTGCTCGCGGTTTTGGTCGACAGTAAGCAGGTTAGCGGCGGCGTGAGCAGCAGCGTTGACACGGATTAGGCGATGCAGAAGGCTTGCAAAGGTTGCAGCAGGCTTGAGTTTGGCTTGCAGGACGTGAGTGGGATGCGAGGCAAACGTCTTTGAGATGTGAGCGTGCAAGTTGGTCGAGATGTTGTTGAGGATGTTGATGACAACAGGCGGCGCAGCTTGGAGAGTAAGACGTGAGACGAAGCGAACCATCTTCTGGTACATCAGAGTATCACAGGCCTGGATCCAGGGTGCAAGGTTCGGGTGAGCCAGCAACTTTTGTACAGGTACAGTCAAGGTGCCATGGAAGGATGTAAAGAGGCGGAAGAACTGCTTTTCCTTGCAGAAGCGAATGCAGTCAATCAACGATGTGCAGTGCGTGCGGTACAGAGCGGTGAGGGCTTCGGCCGTGTCGGGATCCGTCTTGACAGGGCAGAAAGGCAGGATGTTGGGCAGCACGATCGTGTCGTTCTCTTGGAAGGGCGCCTCTTCCTTTGCAGGGAAGCGCAAGTTCTGGTCGTACATGATGGAGCAGTCGTTGTCGGCAACCATGCCACGCGTGTCCGGGTAGGCGAACAGGCGCGCCGTTGATGGCGGTCCACGAGGTTCGACCTGTGGTGAGGGTTGTGATTCAGCTGTCCCATCACTGCTATTCGTTCCATCGAGACCGTGAGTTGGGAAGGCAGCAGCATCGGCAGGAAGACGTGGCACCTGGCTAAAGTCTAGATGAGGGTTGGTCGAGGCACTGCGACGCATGTCCGAAGTCTCGGCGTGTAACGAGTTGGAGTTTGAGCGTTGGAGAGTGAGCTGCGAGTCCGAGTTGTCGTCGACCAGGCACAAGTCGACATAGTGGTACTTGGACTCACCACGGACACCAAGTCGTCTAGTTTGGATGCCCGGGAAGATGACTCGCACCAGCTTACCGAACGATGCTGGGTTGAGAGGCACCACACGTTCTGTACCGCAACGCGTAGCGTAGTGCGAGTATACACGGTTGCGCGGCACCGATGTTTTGGCCGCCTTGCACACCTTGCGAAGCCTAGTGTCGTGTCAGTACGAGACCAAGCGGTGAACAACAAACAAGACTTACCAGAGCATAGCGAACAGCTGTTTTGTCTTTTCGGCCTGAGGAGTGCGTTCCTTGGCGATGACTTCTTGGGCGACTTCTGGTAATGAGCGCGCCTCGTTCTTGGACAGCAACTCGCGCAATTCCTTGTCGTTGGTTGCAGTGGCCGATGACCCTTTGCGGCGACGATCCTCGGGCTCATGGCCGCTGAGCTGAGGGAAAGCGGCGAGACCCATAGGGACGGCATAGTCGGCGGGCTGGAACATGTACGAGCCATCTTGGGTCGCGAACTGCTGAGCTTGGGCGGAGAATTGGTCCATGGGTATGTGTTGATTTTGGAAGGTACGCTGCATCATCTGGGCGTCCATGTGCGGAGCGGAGCCCTGGGCATAGTGTAACAGCATTGTCTCGGGGTTGTGGTGGTTCAAGTATTGTTGTTGATGCAACATATCGGGAGCGGGAGAGTGGGCGCTCTGGGTCGAGGCGCGCGACAGCGGGCGATGTATCGAGTGGGTAGAGCGTGTTCGCTGCATGGTGGCTATGTCGATTGGGCTCTCTTGTTCATAATCCAGCGAGGTCGGCTTTGTTGATATGGATGTTGTTGACGTCCGAGTTATTTGTTGTTGACGTCCAACTTAAGGCCGCACGTGTAGACGTCTCAACAAACGTCGAGGTGCGAGAGTCCTGGATGGGCGAAGGAGCGCGCGTGTGGATTATGCGCTGGTATGGCACTGGATTGTCGAGGACAAAAGGCGAGTCGAGGATGCACGAGTAGCGATGCGGATCGTCAATGTTTGGCATGTGTTTACCAACAGCAACCGGGGCGCCGAACGACAGTCGCAGTCACGTGCAATGCGCAGGACCAGTCGACGTCACACCAACTAAATAGTAGCTCGAAAGCGAGCAGTGTTTTAGGTCGTTTGCTGCGCAAGCGAGTGGATAATGAGCTTCAATCTCACGGAGATTGGCAGTTGCTGGATGCAGCAGCCTCCTGCAACGTTGTTTCTTAAACCGTTGTCGCGTCGTTGGCAGGGTGTGGGAGCAGGAAGGCACAGCACAATGTTCGAGTAGCCAAAGATTTGCCGGCGCTGGGCAGGAGCGAGCGCTGACGTACGTGCTTTTCCGAGCTCTCGTCTCTCCTGGCCTCGAACCTTTCTCTCCCCTAAACCATCACCCAAATTCGCCCTTGTCGCTCCCATCTCATTTGCTTGCCGTTTGCATAGCCTTATTTCAGCCCGTTATCAAAATGTCTTTCCAGGAACGCGCCCAGTCGCACATTTCGCAGCTCGACAAGGAGGTACGTCTTGCAGAGCTCCACGTGCCTGTTCGCTCGCGCTGACGCACCTGTCTACAGCTGTCCAAGTACCCTGCCCTCAACAACTTTGAGCAGCAGAGCTCCGTCCCCAAGGTCTACGTCGTCCTCGGCCTCGGTGCTCTCTACTTCTTCCTCATCTTCTTCAACATCGCTGGCGAGTTCCTCGTCAACTTTGCTGGCTTCATCATCCCCGGCTACTACTCGCTCGAGGCTCTCTTTACCTCGACCAAGGCCGATGACACCCACTGGTTGACCTACTGGGTCACCTACGCCTTCTTGACCGTTCTCGAGAGCGCTGTCAACGCCGTCTACTGGTTCCGTGCGTTATCTTGTCCGCTCCCCTGAAGCTTGTCTGCCGTTTCACTAACATTTGTCTAGCCTTCTACTACACCTTCAAGTTCATCCTTGTCCTCTGGATGTCTCTTCCCCAGACTGGGTAAGTCATGCTGCTCCTTCACTAGCCCATGCGCTCATGCTAATATCATACAGTGGTGCCAAGATTGTCTTCAACTCCCTCCTCCACCCTCTCTTCGGCCGCTTCTTCAACCAGGGCCCCATTGAGAACGCAAAGACCCAGTAAACCTGTCGTCGCAACAACAGCATGGCAGTCTAAGGATACTTGCGTTGGGTCTGGCTTTCCTTGACTGGCTTCCTGCCTTTCTCAGAGCAGCCTTGTCTTATGGGAAACACGACTAATGCCCTTGGAAAATTGTTGGCAATCATGGAGATGAACAAGAAAGAAGTTAAAGTGTTGTTTTGAGTCGAGCCTTTTTAGGCCTCTGGAGATCATATGTGGAGGTTATAGGTATGCTGAAGGTATTACAATGAAAGAGTTTGTGTACACCCTCTACCGCCTTGTGGTGTTGCATTCGTGACTTTGTGCAGCAAAAAACATGCCTATTGGCCGTTATATCCCATATATCTGCTGATCTTGCAGTTGTGTCTATAGGCATTCACGTGTACACATCGCTCGCGTGTCATCTGCGTTGGCACAGGCTCACGAGTCTCTATAAGGATGCGCTTTCTGCTTGACGCTGCTGCCTTCGTTCAAAACCATCAACTTCCGCATGATGGACTCCCAAGCCAAGACCGTTGGATTTTTGCGTCTACCGCCCGAGATACGCAATCAAATCTACCATCACGCGTTGAGCGAGCCACGAGGCCTATTCCTGAACAATCTCCAGCGACCAGCATTACTGGCCACATGTCGCCAAATCCAACAAGAAGCGTCGTCCATCTTCTTTTCCAGCAATCGATTCGAGTTCCACCTCAGCCGGCCATACCCGGGCTGTGACCCGAATATGCTTTTGCGACCATGCACCGCCATTTTCCTGCGACACATGCAAGCGTATATGATCCGTATCGTGCACATCAATGTCCACGCGACCATACGCTACAAGGCGTGGAATGGCTTCTTCACCACTTTTCGCATCAGAGTCCACAGCGGCAATGTGCACGTCGAGCTCGATGTGACCAAATTGATTGGTCGCGCGAGATCTTTGTGTGTACCTATCTTGATGGCCTTGGATCAGCGTGTCATTCAAAGGGTTGAATCTGGCTATTGCAGAGCTCTTGGGTTCTGCGATCTTGAGACTTTGGTTGATGTTTTTCGACCGCATTTGCTTAATGGGATGGATGTTTGCTTTGCTCTCCGCTATCAACCATGGCCAACAGACTGATTGGTTACTCGAGTCGCCCGTTGGCTGATACCTCGGGTCTCGACGAAAAGCAAAATAATCCCATTTGCAAGGGAAAAACTTCTGCACACGAAACCACCCAGAGTTGGAAACTGAGGAGTGGTGCAAAGGATTGATTTCATTGATGCAAACAATCATACAAGGGTTTCTCACTTTGCTGGATCTGATGCAAGTCTCACCGCGGCTGCCTCGTCAAGAAAAGTCCAACACACCGCCAACAAGGAAAGTCATTCGCTGAGTCATATACTCTGCCTTACATACCATTGATCAAACTCTCAATCTTTGGTATTCCAGAGCAGATTGGAAGTAAGCTGCGCACCTCAGCTTCAAGCATCCGGTTTTCCATACACCTTGTTGCCATGGCACAGAACAGGTGACCAAGTTTCGCACATGGTACATCGATGTAAGAGACGACGCAGGTCATGTGGAAACCAAAGCCAGACTTGCCGAAACAAGCGAGTGTACGGGTATCTGGGCAACCAACACGACGAAAGGATTGACAGAATCATGCATCAGCACGGCACAAAACCGCTGGACATTCCTGAGCTCGAAGCTGTTCGTGAGCTACTTGGCCGCTTCAACCTGCATCAGCATTTTGCGGGCAGATCGGTCAGTCCTCGAGCACTTATGTCCAAGGATTCAGAGATAATTAAGCTGAAAGATACATATCTTGGTTGTGACCTTGAAGGCCATCCATGGGAGTTTTATACGAGGAGATTTTGAGATGAAAAGGAAGGCATGGAGATCCTGAAAAGAGCACACGATTCTTTTGACAGAGGAGGCTTAATTGGGGAAGCGACATGACTGATTTTGGACAATTTTACTCGAGAAGGCCATCAAATAGTATAGGTCGACGAACGACAACAGTCTTGTGCAAAGCACATTATTCTATCAAGTAGTCGATTGAAAATTCTACTCTTGTCACACTTAATCCTTTTCTGATTGCGCAACCACATACAGCCATCATGCTATCATGATGTACAGTTATTCTCAACGAGATATAAGTTTAAAGAGAACTGACGAGTTCATCACCTCCCAAGGGATGCTGCTCTTGATAGTGTCGTGCGACAACCTGGTGTATACACAAAATGATGCCGAGTATCGGGCAGCGCTTTTGTAGTGATCGAACATAAAGCCAGTGAATCATTTGTGGTGATGATATGCGTGACTAAGATGGAGGGAAGAAAGAATGGCGTCGAGACCGCATGGCCGGATATGGCCTTACGGTGACCCAACCAACCAACAAAATAACGATGATGTAGTGCAAAGACTCGCTCTGATCGAGTACAAAAGACCATCGTTCCCTTCTAACTCACGAACAAGAGACAGTAAAGAGAAGCGAACCCGAAGAATATCGATAAAAATGACATCACCGAAACAGAGCGCCGAAGTGGCCGACGATCGCGACACAATTTCCGAGTCGAAATCGCTACTACCACTGCACTCGCAACAAGAAGCCGTCGCATTAGACAGCGCCACATCCTCCATACGCGCAGACTCGCCCGTCTCAATCGCAACCACCTCCTCCACATCCTCGACGCAAAAAAAGAAGCGAAAGAAGGAGAACCGCAGAAACAGACAACAACAAGAACAAGAACCACCGCCTTCTCGCATCGACACCCCGCTGTCTGCTGCTGCACCCACGGACGAACCAGCAATGGCCTCTGGTCTTCCACTCCTCATCTGCAGTCTCGGCAACCCGGGCGCCGCATACGCAAACACACTGCACAGCGCCGGCCACAACGTCGTAGCCACATTAGCGACACTGCTGCAAACCGGCCAATTCGCAAAAGACCGGAACTATGGCAATGGCACCCTGACACGCAGCTACAACCCAGAAACACCATGGACGCTATGGCAGTCCCCAACGTTCATGAACGAGAGCGGCAAAGGCGTGAGCGCTGCTTATCGCACCTGGGCGCGCGAGAACAATGCCCAAGGCAGATTGGTGGTTGTGCACGACGAGTTGGAAAAGCCATTGGGGTCTGTGACGATACGCGACAAGGAAGGGCTTTCGGCAAGAGGACACAATGGGCTCAAGAGCTGTTTGGCGAGTCTGGGGGGTGTCAAGTTTGTGCGGGTGGGTGTGGGGATTGGGAGGCCGGTTAGTAGGGAGCCGAATGATGTTGCGAGGTATGTGTTGAAGAAGATGACACCGGTGGAAAGACAAAAGGTCGAAGGTGCGGCTGAGGATGTGTTGAACAAGTTGTTGGCCATCAAGGGCTGAAAAGGTCATGACTTGTTCGATGTATACAAATACGCACATCTAATCAGCATTGGCAAAGATGGATGCCTGCAGAAGAGCAAGAGGCTGATGGCTAGTCCATGGTTCTGCTTCGAGGTTAGTCGGATGCCCATCAAGCCACCCAAGTGCCAGACTTGATTGAGATACTGCTTGGGGCGAGTATTCGGATCACCAGACACTCATCATGAATGACTCGAGTGTCACCAACAGCGCAGCAGCATAGCCAAGCTCATAGTGGCTCTTTTCAGAATGGCAGCTATAGTGCAAGGCCGCCTCGTCCACAAAACCTGCCACGAGCCATTCTGATTCTCATCCTTGCTTCCACATCTTCTTTTCGTCTCGGTGGTAGAAGAGTTTTCCCGAGATATGGTAGAGCTGATTTTTCCATGGCATCACCTTTTCACTGGATCTGTATGAACACCAGGGTGACGAGCGTCGTCTCTTTAAAGACAACCCAGTACATCGGTTTTAGTTCTCGACAACTCAAAGTCAAATAAAATCCATCTTGCAGCAGCGAACAAGATAGACGCACACTTGACACATGCTTAAACATGCTTAAAACATGAATCGATTTGCGCATCAGTCCCAGCAGCATGGTTAAAGTATTATTCATGCTTTGAAGTGTCCAGGGGGGCGAAAAAGATTATTCCATGAGGCGCAGAGTTTCGGTACGTTGCTTGCCGGTAGCAACAGGGCTTCATACTTTCGGTGTTGTAGCACCGAGGAAAACATATCCTTTGCGTTTTCTTCGCACTTCGCTCCGGACCGGTAGGGCAGAGAGAAGGATCTGAGAACAGACACTTTAAAAGAGTTAAGGGTATCTGAGATGCTTAAGTTCGAATCTTCGTTCGTTGCTTGTCAAGAGAACGTGGGGAGGGTGGAAGTATGTCTGGTATACCTTGAGTTTGCTATATCGGTGCCTGAGGCAACTGGATGTGGTATGGGGGACCCTGTTCTTGGGGTTTTGTATCGTTTGATCCTTGTTGGTACTCTACATTCTTCTTGTCTTTGTCACGCGGCCGCAGGGGTGTCCTCCCAAGCTGGAAGTACACGGAAGTGATCGTTCGTCTCAAGGAACATTGAAACAGGCAAGATTGGGCAAATTTTGCTCCTTGTGTGTTCGGCCGTAGCACAGGCAAAGCACGGAACGTGGAAAACCCGTCGTGCAGGCAGGCTGACTTGCACAAAGTCCTCAGGAAGTCTCGAGGATCACAGGCAAAATATCGCGAACGACGCACTGAATGCCTTACGACGCGTGAGAGGATGTCATGATGTCTGATTCAAGCCTCGGACCGACGGTTCAGATCTCATCAAGCCCCAGAGGTTGTTGCAGCAGGATCTTGCGGAGACTGGATAGAGCGTTCAAGGAACCATGAAGCATGGACGAGTTGGCACAGCACGGAGCCGCATCACTGACTCAGAACCTACGCTCTTGCAGTCTGACCGCTTACAATCGGCTCCCAGTTTGTCAAAATCTCAACATAGTACCGGTAAGGCATCAACCTTAAAAATCTGGAGAAGGGAAGTCGTGGGTATCGACGAGGGGGGCTGTGAGTTTCTGCTGCCCCGTCGCGGCCGATCTATCGCGCCGTCGGCCACTCTCGACAATACGTTCTTTGAGCCCCAGCATTGCATGAGCGAAGTTGCCAGGTGCCCACGAGTCAGTCATGGACTTCAGCTGCTGATCAGGTATATTGATATTTCAACACTTTCTGATAGAAATAAGTCGTTTCGTAAGAGCTGGTGAGCAATTTCTGATCCGCGGACAGTGACAAGGGTCGGCGTCCGGCGGGTTGCGATCATATCTTTCTGGGTGCTCGCGATCCTGATCACCATCGTCCTTCGCTACATCAGAGTGCGTGCAGCCGTGTCTGCATCATCGAGGTACAAGACACAGTAGTATGTTCACTGCACTGCCAGGTCCCACGACGACAGCGAGATCGTGGAACCGACGTGATGCTGTCAGGGGTTGGATCGTTGCCCTACACGCGTCATCATGGTGTGCCTCTTCCAAGTCACAAATTAGATGCAGGGATTGTGTATGACAACCATTGCAGGATCGAGCCCCTGTCTGGTTGTGGGAGGTATACCATCTGCTCGTTATGAGAGCCTTCTTGACCATCTCCATGGAGTGCAAGCGACGTACTGATCTAGCGTAATAACGGTTTGCAATCAAAGCCCTCGTGCTGTAGGCTACTGGCCGCCAGAACGCGGCTTTTGCATGTGCATGCATGAGCACATTACCGAAGCAAGCGAGGGATCTTTCCACCGCAGTATGACAAGATACTTTGATGATATCGATGTCAGATAGGACACCTTGGAGCTCTCGCGTACAACAAGCCTCCCTGAGATGGTGGATACAGCACCGTGAGTTGAGTGATAATGGTTGAAATCTCAATCTCCTCATCCGCCAATTTACCACAAACCTTCAGCGACGCCAGCAATTGCTTGCTGGCGCCACCGAGCACCAGATTGGGCTTCGAAGCCATTGACGGTAGGTTAGTGCCGCGCATCTTGTCGAGACGCGACTAAGCTCCAGTGATACCCCGACTAATGCACCAGCATCAAGGGCAGCGACGATGTCAACTTTGACGATACGAGGACCGAAAGAAGAGGCCCACGACGCCCTGGACTGATCGTGAGATGGATTATGGCTCTGATCCCTGGACCAGGGCCCGATACTTGGTTACGAGGGCCTACGGCCTGACCCCGCCCGCCTCGTGATTGCGCAACGCAATCAACGAACGGTGTCAGATCTAAGCGCGCTGGTGACACGCCAGGAGGGTTTTCTTTTGCCCAGTACTTTTTCGGCTCTATGGATGGGCGTAGTGCGAGGAATTTGATGCGTTATTCAGCTAGTACGTGCGCATGAGAGGCTCCGTGGAGCATGTGCCTCGAGGTGGGTAAATCTCAGGCTTCGAGGATCATATCCCATCCTGTAGAGGAGTGATCTGCTCGTGGAGTCGTACGGTGAGCCCTCAAGTCCTCGACCAGTGGCGCAGCGCGTTAGGCGTGAAGTTTCGCAAAGTGTTGGAAACCCAAACTGAGCACAAGCTGCCGGGGAGCAGGCATCAGCACAAGCCTCGTGACTTCAACGTCAAAAAGCAACCCTGACCACGATTGCGGTTTTGCAACAACTGGAAGGATAGGGAGAATTTTGGCAACTGTCAGAGACAACTCACGACATCTTTGACTTTGTCTTTCTGTGATGGATGCGAGAAAACCGAGAGCTTATCCGTTGCAAGGCGGCTTTCACACGTGATATCGAAGTCAAATAGAGAAATTAGTCTGTCGATGCAAGATAAATTGCTCGAAGCATAAATCTGGAAGACGCTGAGACAACGAATGTACCTCACACACCACTTAGCAGTACTCGAGAAGGGTCTCCAATCCTACAAACCACAGTGCTGCAGGCGGATGTCCAATTCCGGTCAAGACGAAAGACAGAACACGTCTGTCTGAGCTCCGAAGGAAGCGATAGCGGGACACCACTTGAGCAAAGAAGGACACTCTGAATGGCTCTTGAGTCGTCATGGCCACTGGCAGAGACCAGATGACATCCTATCGAGTACGACCACTCGTATACTGGAGCCGGTCGGTACCGTGATTCTCAACGGGGCGCGAGCTGGAGAGACTGGTACGGAGGCGGTGCCATTTGAAGGGAAGACAACGTCAGGCGGCGGCTATTGAAGGGTTCGAGGAGCTGAGTCCTGGTTTATCCCGCGGGCATGTTTGATTTGCCCAGGGGGTGTGTGTTAGATGAACCAGGTTTAGCAGACCTCGTAACGGGGATGGTCCGCATCTCTTGCATTTGGCAATTCTGAGCTTCTCCAAAGTTCACACTCAGATTGCGCCCACTAACGTCAGAATGTCTCTAGCCAAAGTCACTTTGTGGCTGTGACCCTGTACACGTGGCCGAGGGGTTGAGTGAAATATACAAGAAGTACTCCAGTACAGCAAGTGATCAGAGGCGTTGTGAGATCTGGAAGAAGTTGAGCGGCGAAGGGTGAGATCGTTCTACCGCAGACCAGACGTTGCGAGCGGAGGTGCCAGAAGAGGTATAGACAGAGAGGAATGTCTGATCTGCCGGACCGAGTGTGAAACCAATGCTCGGGGCGGCAAGCCACGGTCAAGAGCGTAGATGTCAGTTGTTGCGCGACAACAAGGTTGACGGCGGCCGTTTGGCTGCGCCGTAATCGGCGTGGATTTCACCTTCGGCAGAGTGACCCTAAAGGCTGCGCGCTATGCTCTGCACCAGATTTGCTTCAAGGGACGATGCGCCCCGTAGAAGGATTCCAAAACGTGCGGCCGAGGGCTGCATTGTACGAAAGGGGGAGGTGCGAAGGGCTCAAGTGACCTCCCATCTGGTCAGATTACTGAACAATAGACAGGGACCGTGTTGCTCCGGCCGAGATTGAGTAGCACTCCATGAGTCCGGGGCCGACCGATCGATTACATGTCTCGATCTAACATCGAGCAGGTACTATTTGGAAATCAAATCGAGTATCACGATACACGTGCGTGCCTATTAGATAGCCCTGTACAAATACATTTTCCCGAAAGTATTTGCGTTTCGGTTCAGATCATGCTTAATGCTCCCATCGCAGGAGTTCTTCTCGGCCCAACGAAGAACATGACGTACAGCCAAGGGAGAGTGATACCTTGGTACATGTGGAATCCACAACGGTCACTCCGGTGGGCGGATGGATTCCTTGAGAGGTTCGTTCTACAGCCGTTTGACGAGAGCGAGCGTGGGCCATTCTGAGGCTTCGACCCCGACAGGGTGTGTCTTGCGCTTCGCCTGTTCGGTCATGAGAAAGAGGGTATGTCACATAGTCCGCACGTCACTTGCGTGTGCAGTATAGGTACATTGAAGACGTTGTCGAGTTGTATACCACGGCGCTCTCCGCGCATGATGATAGTTGTCGGCACCGCTCTCACCCTGAACTCTAATGGCACATGCGGGAAGATTGTCCTTTGACACCCACAGGTCTCCTGTCGATCATCACACTCGAGCCCGCGAGGTGAACGTAGACGAGACTGCACTCTGGCACATCTCCGAGACGGTCCAAGAAAAGCGCTCGCTATGTGCGCTCTTCGACTGGCTCGCAAACATACGAGCCTGCTGCGCGCTAAGGTCCTGCTAATAGCTATTTTTTCTCTCAAGCACCAAGTGGTTCCGCAATTTCCAAGGCAGGAACTGGTCTGTGTGCTGCTCAATCCATCTCGTCATATTGACTTTCGACCATCATCGCTCGGGCGTCTTCTAGAAAATGATGTATCCACTGCGCTGGTACGAACGTCTGTCCTGAGCGTTTGACTTTTCTCACCACTTGGCTTCCGTTATCATGTTCACTGTACGATTCTGGTCGTCCACGTCTTGTATAGCTTCGCCAGCGAAACAATGTCAGACGTTATGGTGTTGCTGCTATGCAAAGCAGGTTCGCTCCTTGAAGCAACTAGTCCTGTCGCCTGCCTCCGGAGAAGTGGCGTCACGCCGCTCCAAAGGTCTTGCCCGTTTTCGGCTGAGCCGCCTGGATCATCTTCATCATGTAGTCGCACTAACCAGCTCGTCGATTTGCAAAATTTCTGCAGACCATTTCACAGATCAAGCTGCTAGCGACCTGGTGGATTATTACACCACGATGGCGAGTGTTGAATACTAGGTTGTCGGACTTGGAAGGTAACACTTGTCTGAGACGTTCATTCAAATGACCCTGGCTTGTTCTCGGAGTGGTCTCCGTTCCAGTCCACCTTCTGATCCTTCTGATCCTTCTGATCCTTCTGATCCTTCTGATTTAGCTGCTGGTGCTGAATTTGAGCCTTTTGGCTGTGTGCAACAGCAATCATCAACAACCATTACTCACACCGAGCGCTAGCACTTATCTTGGTCATCATGCTCGCATATGTGATCGCTTCTGTGAACGAAACGAGAGTGTGTGTGAACCGCCGTATATGCCGAGGCAATCAGATCATTTGAGGTTAGAAGAAAACGCTGGGGTCGGCTCGCATGGCCAAATTCCACATGGCATACAGCCGCTTCGCCCTAGTCCGTCCTAGGGGCAGTTGCATTGCTTAGGGCAGAATGTGACGCAACCAATCAGACTGTGCGACTCGTAATGACCAGATTGACATTTGAGATGTAGTTCTCGAGTACATCTCGAGAGATACATTGTGAATCAATATTGCTTAGAGACTGGTGGCTGTGTTCTAAGATCCAGCGCGCCGCGGAGTGACGGACGGCAGCCGATAGCTAGTTGTTCATCCAGGTACATATCGAAAACCGGATAGACCAGGTCCGTCTGGCACGTACCATCAGAGACGCTGCGTGATCGTCATCCAATGAGTGGCTTGCCGTAGCGTTGATCCGAGCTAAGTCCAGTCCACCATCAGTCACCTTCAGTCGCCGCTTCGCAGTTTCAGAACACGGACAAGTGGACAGCGGACGTGTCGTATTGCTTTTGGGGAGCGCTCGACCGGGTCACCATACCGCGAGTCAACGTGCCAGCCATGGGGGCGCAGGATGAAGGAGACGCGAGATATGCAGGTCGCCGTCCTGTCGAATGTCGCATCGTTCAGGCATGCAGTTGCTCGCATGCAGAACGCAGAGTCTGCAGAAGTGCTCGCTCGCCGAAGCGCAGCGGTATGTACGAGTATGGGCTGGGCCTTGACCGGGCGGCTGGGTTCCTGGGATTGTCTCTGCAGGTCATCATCATCATCAACAATCGCTGCAATGATCCGGGTTCCCGCGCTACTGTGTGCCCTTACCCAGATAGGATGAGCAGCCGCGAGACTAGGGAGATGCTCCGTCCAGTCAGCAAACGAGCGGCTTCACACCCCCTTCCGGGGTCGCCCTGACAGACGTTTTTCATTTTCACAAGAACCGCCGATGCTAGCTCCGAACCACTCCCGCTCGACTGGCACAATTCTAATTCAATTAAAGACATCTGTGCCTGCTGTCAAGTCGACCGTTTTTCGGATTGTGTCTCTGACCTCTGTCCAATTCGATTTGCAAGTCTCGCCGAAGCCAAGCACGTCCGATCGTCACCGGCTCTCGCGTCTTCGCTGGACAGAAGCGTCGTCGCGCTGCTTCCCCTCTTGCTAAAAAGCGGCCCCTCCGGTGCTGCTATCCAGTGTGCACTTTTTATTAAAGCTACGGTTGCTCACCACACTACTTTTACTCTTGTCACCCTCTTCCCCACCGAGAGTCAATCTTCACCCTCCCAAATCTTAACCCCTCAAAACTCTCTCGCACTCCCGCCGCACGCCATTCGCCGGTCCAAACTCTGATCGTCTTGTCGGTGCCCAATTATTGGCTCACCCATCCATTTACGACTTTCGATCACTGTTTCCATCCTGATCTATCCTCGGCCCGAACGTACCTTGCCAGCGTGATCACAGCTCCAGTGCTGTCCAAGCTGTGCTCTGAAGCCAATTGCGCTGCCTGCTTGCTCGCCGCCGACCTCCCTCTAGGTAGGGGTCTCATCTGGAATTCCAAAACAAGGTCTTGAACACTTGTTGACTCGACACAGCTCTGTGCACTCAGTTCGCCAGCGTCATCCAATCCCGCGGACGTAGCCATCACGCTTGAGCAGAACCACTGACTGACGAACTGACCCCTCCTTCCGACGTCGTCGAGCCACAAAGCAATTGCTTGGTCGACCTTTGAAATCCCAGATCTCACCATCAAGCCATACCACTTGGTCGAAAAACGGGTGAGTTAATTCCTACTTCAGTCCCAAGAATGTCTCTCGCTCGATGACTGACGCGTATCAGAACATTGAAAGGTCACAGTCGGTTGCAATTGCAGTACCAGCCTGACTTGAAAACCGTGGTTAACTTTACTTGCCGGTAAGTGTAAAGTCTATTCCAACGCGTTGCGATTCTACGAGTCTAGCGCATACTCCCCAAAGCAATCCGTGCTCCCAGCCTGTCTTTTCCCAATATGCTATCACCGTTCTCTTCCCCTCATTCATCATAAGCCTTTCGCACCATCATTACCTTATTCCCCTGTTCCTACTTTGCTCCCTCAAACTATATCACCTGCCCTGTGTACCTACCGCTCGCAGCTCTGTCAGGCCATCGAAACATCCGTTTACCCCACTGCATTCTTGCGCAAATCCTCTCTGCTATCCAGTCACTCATTCATCGATTCGTTTCCACCTCACGAAACACTCGCTGACCCTTGGAAGAAGACAAGAAGCAACGAGGCCTCGAATCCAATACTGGATTTGCTTTTACTATCAGCTCTATCAGCTCCAACCTTGTCAACGATAGTTGACCTTTATATCGACCTCAATCCTCAAGACTACTGCCTTCGTTGAACAGTATGAGTGGCAGCGGCTCTGGTTCTGGCCCGCTCCAGCCTACATGGCATGGGTTCATTCAGAACAGCATGGACGGACTCGTCCTCTTCGAAGCTTGCTTGAGTGGAAAGCTGCATCACGTCCCTCGTCGACCTCACGACCGTGAGCGAGCAAGCTTGATCAAAAGTGGAAGCGTATTCATCTACGAAGAGAACGCGTCGGGTATCAAGCGCTGGACAGATGGTGTCGCCTGGAGCCCCAGTCGCATTCTAGGAAATTTCTTGATCTATCGTGAGCTCGAGAAGCCTTTCCCTCCTGGCGAGAAAAAGCGAGCAATGAAACGCAAACGATCCTCGCAAGAACCTGAGGGTCGCCGGGAATCTGAGGAGAACGAAGTCGCTGAATACAACAGACTGCCTCCAACACCCCCATCGCCTGCGAATCCCTCGGAATCCAAGTCCACCGCACCAGGCGCAACTGACAGCGAGAAAGAGATGGAGCGCCAGCTCATCGGCTCTCTTGTCGATAGCTATGGCTTCAGACCAAATGGTCTTGTCAAGAAGACTATGAGCATTTCATTGAACGGTGTCTCACACCACCTGGTCAGCTACTACACCGTGGAAGATGTCAAGCAACGAAAGCTTGGACGGCCCTTGAACGACTCGCGTCTTAACGGCATAGCCATCCGCCCTGAGCTATACCTGAAGCAAAACTTCCGCGCACCTGTTGAGGAGCAAGACCAGTTTGCCGTCGACCACAGTGGACACGCCTATCCACAACTAGGCGGCTACTCACACATGGTAGCACCTTCTGGTTACATGATGCGCCAAAGCTACGTGGCACCTGGCTACCCACCAATGTACGGTGCCGCACCAGTATCCACTGGAGCAGGCGTATACTCTAGCTTACCCGCTACAGCGCCAGCACCTTCCTGGCCACAGTCGTACAGCGCAGCACCTTCGCAACAGAGTTACAATGGTTACTACAGCCGCACAGATGCACCGACTCCTCAGACATCGACTAACTCATACACACCGATGCCGCCAATACAATCTCAGTACCAGTCACCAATGAGAACACCTGCTCAGAGCTACGGCCCACCAAGCAGCATGACTACATCATCTACTCCTGTGGCAACCCAATCGCAATACCAACCAACGCAAACTGCCACAGCACCGCAATACCAGCCAACAAGCTATGGTGTTCAAACAAGCTCCCACCAAAGTGCTTCACCTCAACAGCAGAGCATGAGATCGCCTCCAGTGGGGCCACCGCCTCAGTCGATGAACTCTTATCCCTCGCGCTCCAATCTCCCTAGCATGCCAGGCTACAGACAATTCACGAGCCAGAGCGCTGGACCGCAAAGTGAAATGCCCAGCATTGGAATGACTTCTGGATACGGCAGCAGCCACTCCCAGCCTTCTAGTGCAAGCTATGGGGCACCCAGCTACGGACCTCCAGGCAGCCTCAGCGCGCCTCAAAACTACCGACACAGTAGTGACGCAGCGCCTCCGGTTCAGAGCACGCAATACTACAACGACGGAAAGCCTGCCGTGAGCAACTATAATTGAGCGAATAGTTACCGTTCTCTTCAAGCTGTTTATGTTTACGATCATTTTTCTTCAGAGTCTTGCTGCGTTTGAGCGAGTTCTTTGCTTTCCATTGCTTTCTTCACGACAGGTAACCAAAGGCGAGGACCGGGCTCGAGTAGCTATGGCCGTGTTGGGCATCAATTGTTTAGCATTGTATCTAGTGTAGAATTAAAACAAGACAAACAATCATTATATCAAACGCTGTGCATCAATTTCAAAGTCTATGGCGATTCATCTACATGATGCAGTCTTTGTTCTTGGCCGCCTACAGTGAACGCTCGCGATGAGTTTGCTGCTCGCAACAGCTGGAACCGGGGGTGGTGAGCGAGATGTGGGCAGATCCTGTCCGGAGAGCTTTTCCCCAACCGCGACGCTCGTTCTGTGAGCACCAGCCAGTCTCAACCTTGACAAGCACAATCCTCCGTACATGAACAGCACTTGGATTTGAAATTTCGATGGTTGTTCATGCGTCGGCAGATATTTCTCTACAAATCAAGGACGTCCCTCGCATGACAGCCTGCCCTAAATCGGGGCTTGGGATGTGCTCTCGAACGTGTCGGACCTCTTGATCTGCAGCGTCTTCAAAATGACGATCACCGCGGAGCGTTGGCGTTCTCATGTGATTGTCTCTTTTCCATTATCGGCGAACGGACCTTTTTGCAAGCGCGCCAAACAAACGACATGTCGCATCCAACCGCAGCGGTCAACAAGACATTGTTAACCAGCCATGGCAGGTGGTCAATGGTGCATTCCAATATCTCGGGCAGGATGTCAGCTGCTGTCAGCTCCGCCGCAGTGACCGGCCGATCACTCCCTCTACTGTGCCGTAGCCGCACCTACGCCGCGGTCACTAGACCATCGGTATCGACATCAGCATCAAGCTCCGCGCGTCTTGCGTTTCGCCAGCCCATCCAACAGTACCATTGCGGTTTGCGGTACCGCATAACCGTGAGCTCCTCAACCAGGTAAGCATGATCGTGTTCGAAGCTATGGAGAGCATATGATCTGATATATGCAAATCATAGCGCATACTTCGCTTTACCATCGAGCCCACGCCGTTGTTCCTCAACTTCGAGGCAAGGCAGTCTTGAGAGCTCTGTAAGTCTTACCAGTAGTTCCATTGAGCACCTGTACCGTGATTTTGGCGAGACCATTTTGTGTTGAATGGCACGTGTGATACTTCTTCACCCCTCGCCTGCCTTGACATCTCGGCTGTAAGAGAAGTCTCAGACATTGACTGACAGGTGGTTGAAGGGAAAAGAGCATCCGCAGGCACCAAAGACAGGAACACCTCTCACACAGGATATCAATGGCGCAGACCAGAAATCAAGCCTCATTGGTGACAAGGTTCGCTCCTTGACACCACGCGAGCAGATTTATAACATTCCGAATATTCTCACAGCGACCCGCTTGGTGGCTGCGCCTTTTGTTGGATATCTGGTGTTGCACGAGCAGCACAAGTGGGCTCTCGCTCTTTTCGCATACGCAGGTATCACCGACTTGGTCGATGGATGGATTGCCCGCAAGTACAAGCTGCAGACTGTTGTCGGTAGTGTCATCGATCCTATGGCCGACAAATTCTTGATGACCATCCTGACTGTCACTATGTCCATGAACGGTCTCTTGCCGGGTGAGTGATCTTGGTGATGCATAGAACGGTCTTATCTGACTCGTATCGCAGTGTTTCTGGCGACCCTCATCCTGGGACGTGATGTATCACTTGCAGTGGCTGCTCTCTATTGGAGATATGCATCTCTGCCAGCACCAAAGACTTTCAAGCGCTACTGGGACTTCTCGCTGCCATCTGCCGAGGTGCACCCTACAACCATGAGCAAGTATAACACTTTTCTACAGCTGCTGCTGATCGGTGCCACCTTGGCATATCCTGTCATCACAGCCGACAACCACCATCTAGGCGTGATGCACGATATTGGTCTTGAGAAACTGGACCTCGCTCAGTTCATGACCTACTTCCAGATCCTGGTGGCTGGAACCACAGCATGGAGCGGACTTAGTTATGCGTTCCTCAAGGATGCCGTCAAGATACTGGGCAAGGATGAGCAGCTGAAGCTTAAGCAGGGAAGAAGAGGTAGAGCGATCATCGGCGTCACTTTTGGCAGTGTCGTTATCGCTGCTGCATACCTGGCCTTGACCAAGGATTTGCCAAAGAAGAAGGAGGAGGGAACGATTGCTTGAAATTGCTTTGAGACGTCGAGAATAGGAGTCTCTAAGCACAATCAGCACTCAAAACTGCATCACTTGTTCTGGTAGCTCATCCGCCATATTTCAGTCAGATCAATTGCGGCAAGAGAACGCTTAAGACGCCACTTCCTGTTTTGTTCTGTGTATTCCTGCCCCTGGTTCTTGGTCCAGCTCATACTCGCTCTTTCTCGATTTTCTTACTTGCCGTTCTTGAACTCTTGGCTTGCGCTTCCTTTTCCATCTCGATTTCCATCCTGCTTGCGTCCATCGTCCATCATCCATCGTTTGTAACCTGGACTCGTCGCTCGTTCATCACAATCCGTTTTCTATATGCATCATCGACGAACGCTTGCCTGCCGCCTCATCATCAGTACCCATCAAAATGCATTATTTCTCGTTGGTCCATCGACAGTCCATCCTTTCAAACACTCACCATCTCCTCATCTCCCACCAAACATATTGTGATGCTATCAGCGACGGTCAATCACGCGAAACCCATGCTCCTTTGCTCCCTCGAGGAGACCGAGACCCCGACTTCACGGTCAGACACCTCTCTGCTAATGCCATGGCGCTGTTGCACGCTTACTCCTCTACATTAAATTTTCGCGGCGGTGTTGAAGCGGAATATCTGATCGAACCAGTGGACTCTCATTTCCTGTCAGGTTTAGTTTTGTGTTTCAGCAGGCAATACTCTGCATGAACATGTGATACGCTGACGAGCTCATACAATTCGCAGAATACCAAAGCTCCATGGAAACAAGATGACTAGAAATCCTTACAACATTACAGGAGACCAGAACCTGCTGTTGGTTCTCCTACATCGACTGATGATGCGACATCAATTCAATCAAGTAGTACGCCAGGGTCACCATATTATCACCACCAGAACGCTGATCTCAACGAGTCGCGATACGGCACATACCACAACTGCTGATATGGCGTAAGTACGGAGTACAAAAACAAGATGCCTACCATCCGGCCAAGCTACGCGACTCCCCGTACACGTTCATGCACAATGATTTGAGAAATACAAGACAGAAGAAATAATCAGGCCTCCACATGCGTATCGCGTTTCTTAGCAGCATGCAACGGCTTTTTTTGCGAACAACATTGCAGACACGAGCTTTAGCACGATCACTCTTCGTTTGAACGCCGTTCCCTTCTGTCAATTTGGATGCAAGGCATGCGCGTGGCGGTGAGTTGAAAGAGCAGGACAAAACAACAACGCATGCATATTGCCAGCAAGTCAATATAAAAATATTCAGTCCGGGAATTACCCTCATCTGCGGGAATACGGTGACCGCTCTCTGTGTCGGAGATGCTCAAATGAAGCTCAGCCTCTCGTTCATGTACGGCGCTTTGTGGCACACAATTTCACATTCGTGCGATGGCTTGTCACAGCATACATGCTCGGGATCAACGCTCTGAGTGGAGATTCCAAAAAGCACCGAACCCTCGATTGGGGAACCAAAAAAAAATCTGCCCCAGCAGAACGGAACGGGGACTTTTTTTTCCTGAGAACGAGGTGGACTAGATGGTCTCAGCAGACCGTTTAGGGGTGCGTTTTTCAGAAGCAGGAGTGTTGTTCTTTGACGTCGTTTGTCGCAAAATGATTTCCAAATTCATCGGCCATCAACAGGCTGGATGAGGTTGAATTTGACATTTAGCCGATTACGAGAAAGAACGACGAGTGGATGGTGATCTGGCTCAATAACGGATACTAGTCGTCTCATCTATTGCTGACAATCATGCAGGGTGGATTGAGTAGAGTATGGCACGTTTGACCAAGCGGCCTACCAAGGCGACGGTACTTGTACCTGTATGTCCAACCCGCCAGGCAGCGTGCAGGAATAACCATAGGAAAGAAGTTCAGGCGACGAACAGGATTTGGAAGAAACATGCTCTAGAGTAAGAGGATAGTAGGAGGGGGAAAAAGGCATTCTTATGTTAATAAGTCTAACCCAGATATGGAGACCTCTCTAGCAAAGATCTAGATACTTTTAACCCCTTTATATAAACCATTCTATTGTTAGACAATAACTAGGCTAATAAGACTAGAAAAGTTTAGATTTATTAAAAATAAAATAAAACAACTACCGGAAAAAACATTTATTAGCATAATAGTATCTCTATAATGCTATATCTACTAACTAATAAAAAGGCATGATAAAAAAACATATAATAAAAAACAGATAAGACAAGAAATAGAAACAGACCTGCAGGACAGTCTAACAAGAAGCAAAAATAATAAGACATTAATAAGAAGCAAAAACAATAAGATAGAGCAATAAGAAGCAAACATATAAGTAGGCAAGATAGAAAACAATAAGCAAAAATAGGCAAGACAGAGCAAAGAAGAACAGGAATAACAAACAGGACAAAGGCAAGACAAACAGATAAACAGATGGAAAAAAAAGACAAGGACAGAGCAACCAAACAACAACCCTATAAACCCGGACAAAACCAAAAAACCGCTGATGTAACTACAGAGTATAAGCATACACGACTTAAAAAAGAGAATGCTATATAGCATCTTGAGAAGAAACAAGAAATCAAACCCAGAATAGACAAATCCAAAAAGAGAAATCAAGGTCGACCAAACTAAGAAAACATAACAGCAGGTAAATCAACCAAGAAAAGAGAAAGCAGGTAAACTGACCAAGAAAAGAGAAAGCAAGGTCGACTGACTACTAAAAGAGAAAGCAAGTCGAACAACCAAGAAACGAAAAAAAAAGCCAAACATCAAGTAAACCAACCAAGAAAAAGAGAAAACTAAGTCGAACCACTAAGAAAAAGAGGGAGCAGAGGGAGCAGGTAAACCGAATGACAAGAAAGAAAGCAAACTACGAGCACGAGGGAAGCCACAAGCAAGGGGGAAGTGACGAGCATAAGGGAAGATATAAGCAAGAGGAAAACTACAAACGAGAGAAAGGCTACAAACGAGCGAAAAGCTACAAACGAGAGAAGAGGTACAAATAAGAAAAAAGCTATAAGCAAGAGGCTTTCAAAGCTACGAGCAAGAGGTAAGCTACGAGCAAGAGGGAAGCTACGAGCAAAAGGGAGGCTACAACTGAGAGACACATAAAGGAAGTGGACAATCTGACATGGCGAGGAAGGAGCCACCGAGTTGATCAAAAACTCATTCAAGTACGAGTGAAAAAGTAGCATTCAAAAGTCGAGTCACAGAAATCGAAAAAGAGACAATCGCAGCTTGGGGAACAGTGATCGCTTCTTGGATATACACGGAGGTTGATACGAAAAGGAAAAGAACAGAACAAAAAAAGAGAAAATTATCAGCAGTCCCCAGGCTATCCTCGTCTCTTTTCGTCGTCGCTGTCACATGGAGATAATGTTTACTGAAATGCAAAGAACTTTTATGCAATGTCGTGGTCTTCTTGTTCCATGTTGGCATCGGCAGGTTGCTCAACGGCAGCAGCGGCAGCGACCTCGGCTGCTTGTGCCTCTGCCTTTACTCTTTCGGCCTCTCTGGCGACGTCGGCAGCTTCGATGGCGGCCTCGCTGACAATGGCCTCCTCGACAGCCATCTTGCGTCTCCAGACGCGAGCCCAGCGAGCACCCCACTGCTGTAGCAGAGTCTGCTCGGCACTGTCGCCGTCGAAACGCTCAATCATGTCGTCTTGGGCTGCGTTGGCAACCGTCGAGACGGCCTCGATGATGGCGTTGAAGAGATCACGCATGGTCTGACGTTCGCGTATCAGAGTCTCGTCCAACAAGCTCTTTTGCTCTTCGGAGAGATCGGCCTCGGCACGAGCGCGTACAATCTGGCGCATGCGGTTGCTGACCTTGAACATGGTGGCCGAAATCATTTCGTAGATGTGAGTCTGTGCGAGTGCGCGGCCGTGCTGCATGTGGTCGTGCAGTGCCCACTCGATGACGCTCATGGGTGTGATGATGGTGTAGTTGAGCAGTTTGTCGATAATGTTGACAGCAGTGCCTGGGTGGTCGGCCCAGTATTCAATGACTGACGTGATGATTTGACGACGTGCAAGCTCAGACTGAGGACCGATTGCAAGAAGACGTTCCTTGCATCGCTCAATACAAGACAGGACGTGAGAAAGCGACTTGCTACCGACTGAGCAGATGCTGGTCATGTATGCGTCGGTGCTGGGCACGAGGACGTCTTCAACACCATGTTCGGTGGCCAGGGTCTGAATCTCGTTGATGACAAGCTCGATTTCTTCTTCAGAAGCCTTTTTGCGGATCAGTGCATGCATGGCATTTCCTTGCTGAGAGTAGGGAGTTTGCTCGTTGAGATACTTGAAGTCAGGGGTATCCTTCATCTTGCCCTCGGAAATGAGAGGTGCGTATGCCTCGGGAAGTGTCTCTCTGATACGCTTAGCGAAAGAGAGACGAATCTCCTTGTCCAGCGAGCCAACGATGAAGGCCTTTCTGGGCTCCAGGTCTGAACGCTCGAGCTCGTCAATCCACTCGGTCCACTTCCAGCGGAACTCGAAATTGCTCAGGTGGTGGGCGAACCAGTCCATGTAGCGGTACTGAAGCTCGAGGTCCATGACATCGAGGCTGCGGAAGAGGAAACGGATGGCTCTACCCAGACTAGGGGCGACAGCAGCAGGGGCGATTTTGCATGCCTCGGTGATGACGGAGTGGTAGTAGACGAGCTTGTGTTCCGAGGTAGGGAGGCGCAGGATTTGAGAGAAGACAGCATCGACGACCAGATCTTCGGGCTTCCAGGTCGAACGTCCTTCCGGAATGTCCTTGAGCTTGTCGAAGGCGGTGGCACGCTTGACAAAGGTGTTGGGGGCCCAGTAACAGTCGACATCGATAAGGAACTTGGCAGCAGCGTTGCGGTTGAAGTCGAGGATATTGATGGTGTCCGTGACGGCGTCTCGTAGCAGCGATGCTGCAATGTTGGAGGTAGGAGGAACAGACTCGACGTCTTGGTCGGCAAAGAGCGAAAAGCAGACTTCGGGGAAGAGAGCGGTGGGGCCAGGGTTGACGGGAGAAGGCACCGAGAGCTGGGGGAATGAGTGCTTGGTGGGCACAGCCTGCTCGCCGTTCTCGCCGTCGGCTGGTGCTGGCGCCGTGACACGGGTGAGGCGGGGGATGCATGCGAGCTTCCAGCCCGAGGCGGCTTCACCCTGCAGCTGGCTCTGCAATGCGCTGAGCACGCTGGGGCAGGCCATGGGCTTCTGCTCGCCCTCGGCGGTTGGGTATGGGTCGACCAGGGCCTCGAGGGCGTGCGGTGTCGAGGCAACGATGTCCGTCTTTTCCAGCAGCTCGGCGGCGCGCTCTTCCAGGCCAGTGTCGGGAGCAGCCAGGACGTAAGGGATGGTGAGGAGGATGATCTTGACCAGCTCGAGACCGACAGCGTCGTCAGACGAGGCAGTCTGGAGGTCCACAGCGCGATCGAAGAGCTCGTTGAGGATGCCAAAGACACCATCGTCGCTGAACAGAGGCTGAAGACAGGCCAGGAATCGTAGTAATAGCTTGACACTGCGCCATTCGCCAGCATCGAGGTGACGCTGCAACAGAGTGGTGGTGCGAGCCAGCACCTCGGCGGCAGCGTCGCTCTTGTCCTTATTGGCGCACAAAACAGAGGCTGCGACAAAGGGGATCTTGAAAGGTTGCTCGAGCACCAGAGACAGGACCAGGTCGCAGTACGTCTCCTTGACGTAGTTGTCGTGGTAGTTTTCGGTGACGAGCTTTGCGATTTCTGTAACCTCGTCTTCGGGGTTCTTCATGGGGCTCTCGGCCACGCCGAGCAGTTGACGGCGGAGGCGCGTGCCAGGAGGAGCATCCTCGTATCTTCTGCGCTGCGGTCTGCGGTCGTAACCACCCTCGTCGTCATCTGTAAACAAAGCATGTTAGCCGCATTGTCGACCAAGGTGTTTTCTGTTGTCGGATACCTCTGTTGTAGCGTCTCTTGCGGTTGTAGCCGCCGCCGCCTCCACGTCTGTCGTCGGCCATGTTATCTGGGTCGTGCAGTCGGACGCGTTGATGGATTTGGTCGCTGGCAATGCTTTTGTTGCTCTGTCTGCACTTCCCTCTTGGGCGCGGACCTCTTGCTCGGAGGATCCGACGCGGAGCTGCAGGCGGCGTCTTGGCAGTTGCCGAAATGCTCAATTGGGAAAGCACCTGTGCCGCAGCTTCGTCCTCGTCGTACACCGGAGCTTCTTGCATCTCGACATCTTTCATGTCAACATCTGCCTGTGTTTTCACTGGTATCAGTTCTTCGTAGTCGACCTTTTTGCGGGCCATCAATAGCTCCTTCTCTGTCTGCCTGGCCATGACTGCCTATTTTGGAAGACGATACCCAAAAGTATCCTGACTCGTCTTTCCAATATCCACGAGATAAGCAGTAGATCGTAAGGATAAACGATAGAAAAGGAGATACTGGAAGTAGTCAGGCGAGAAGGAAAGAGGAAGAGGGGAACAACAAGGCTTGATTGAGATTGAAGAAGTGGATATATAGTCGACTAAGGACTGTGACTGTATGACAGCGAGGCAGTGATATGAGAGAGAGAGCCAGTCGACTATCATGGGAAGACAGAGTCTTGAGAGTTCTTAGTGAGGGCGAGTTTGTTGAAATTGAGAAGACACTAATGTCTTGTACCTACCGAGCCAAAGGCATATGACGCCGACTGGCTCAAGTGATAGCAAGCATCAAGGAACGACTGCCATATCTCTTGTTAGTCGTCAAAGTTGTGATTGAGAAAGATGAAACCTGAGATTCCTTCAGTACGAAGCATAGCAAGGCAAGGAATAAAGACTGAAAGAACAAAATCAATTCTGGTCTACTGCAAAGTGATTCGCTTTTCGCCCACGTCTGCTTGACTATGCAACTCTCGTAAGAGCGGGAGCTCTAGGCAACAACAGAAATCAGACCGAGCATGATGAAAAGGAAAACAAGAAACACGAAGATGAAAGAAATTTCCCTGCGTTACTTAATCCTCATCAGAGCCTGTTCCAGTCCGCTGTGTCAAAGACGGAAAAGGTCACCATTCCTCTCGCGCGCATACCATCAGATACCCTCAACCTCCATCATGACTTCTTTTTTCTCCAAATTGTTGACTCTTCCGAGTCATCGCTCGCAATCCCCAACCCAGGGCGCAAAAGCAAACGAAAACAAAGTCGTGAGAAGCTTCGATTGATCTGACTGTTCATCTCTGCATTCAGAGACGGATGCAACGAGTGTCAAATCTGTAAAAGAGAAATTCCAACTCAAAGATCTCTACCTCACCACACTTTGGGTGAAAAAAAAAAAAGGAAAAAACAAAACTTGCTCGGGCAGCCCATTTGGCGTATAGAATAAGAGAAAAAAAAAGGGACGAGTAAGAGAGACATCCACAGCGATGCCGCAGCGGAGGCGGCGGCGACATTAGCAGCAAAGCAATTACTCCGGGAAACCAGCTTTATTCGACGTCTTGTTATCTGTTCAAGCCAAGGCTTGTTCACTGACCCTTTGTCGTATGCGTGAAATGATTTTGAAAAGACTCCAGGGTGGGACGCCGGTAAAGCAGACCGCTGATGGGTCGATCGAGGTTTTTGGAAACTTGAAAAGAGTATGCATCGCTAATTCATGATCTGTGTATAGTTTTTTTGCCGATGGTTTTTGTTCTTTTTGTTCTTCTTTAATCCAGTCGTGCCATCATAGCATCCTTGGTCAGAGGCGTCAAGTTGTCAATGTCAAGACCCTTTGCTGCCAATTGGGGACGAACGTGTGGGGGAACGAGTTGGTGGTTCATGTGGGGTGCAATCGAAAGTTCTATAATCTGTCAGTATGTTTTGTCACATGGCCAAGAAAATCATCTTTCTTACCGTGATGGTTGAAGTTGAACAGCTCAGGCATATCCTTGGTTGCACCTCCAGGGTGGCGAGAGTCAGGGAAGCGAGTGTTGGGATCTCTCAGCTCATCGAAGAAGGGGTGAACCATGGCTTCAATAGCGGACAAACGTTGTGTCGGTGTGTACTCGAGAAGCTTGGAAATGAGATCAATAGCACTAGGGTCGGCCTTGCGGAAGACCTTTTAGAGATGTAAGTAAGAATCGAGAACAAAGTCAGCGGAAGCGGAGTGAAGCTTACCTTGTTGAAGGGGTGGGGCTTGATCTGGGGGAACTTGTGCTCCATGTAGTTGGGGTTCATGGTGCGGATTTGATCGCGAGTAGGAGTTCCCAGAACCTTGATGATCTCGACCAGTTGGTCGATACCCGACTCTCCAGGGAACAAGGGCTGACCAAGCATGAGCTCAGCCATGACACAGCCCGTGGACCAGACATCTAAAAGGCAAGCGGTCAGCCTAAAGCCACCACATGACGCGGCGCAGTGTACGTACCAATCTTTGTCGTGTAGTTGGTTGCGCCGAAGATGAGCTCAGGGGCTCTGTAGTAGCGGGAGCAGATGTACGAAACGTTGGGCTCGTTTTCAATGAGTATCTTGGCACTTCCGAAATCGCAGAGCTTGAGGATGCCGCTGTTGGGATCGAGAAGCAAGTTTTGAGGCTTGATATCTCTGTGGCAGATGCCCTGGCTGTGAATGTAGGCGAGCGAGCGGAACAGCTGGTATATGTACAGCTTGACCTCGAGAATGGGCATGGTTGTCTTCATCTTATTAAAGTAGCGGGATGCGCGGTAGACGGTTTCGGGAACAAATTCGAGCACGAGATTGAGGTAGACCTCGTCCTTCTGACCGGATTGCGTTAGTGAGTGGATCGGGTGATCAGATCAACAGGCCTGGAACCTACGCGATCGCCGTTGGAGTAGTAGAAGGCCTTCAACTCGACAATGTTCGGGTGTCGCACTATCCTCATGATCTGGAGCTCTCTGTTCTGCGTGGGGTCAGTCGAGGTGGTAGAAGAACAGGAATCGGGGGCTGGCGACCTTGAAGCGCTTGTCCTGGAGCACACGCTTGATGGCAGCATCTTCGCCGCTGGGAGACAGCTTGGTCTGGAAGACGACACCGAAGGAACCGTTGCCGACGATTTTGCACTGGGTGTACTGCATCTCTTTTGTCTCTCCGGTCAAGCCATCCTGGACCTTTTCGCGAATGACCTCTGTAGGGCGTCAGCACGTGCAAAGCACAAGAACGGGCCAATGGATGGAAGGGTGGGAACGGCGAGCTCCATGGGCGATGCGCAGATGGCAGAAGGAGAGGAAATGAACAGCGCGGGGGAGGGGATGGTATCCTTACCGCCCATGCGTAAGCTAGAGAACGCCGAAGGCCTGTTCTGCGACATGATTGCGAATGATTTCGAGGAGCAAGGCGAATTGAAGCGAGATGGCCGAGGAGTCGGGGGCAGGCAGATGTCGAGAGAGTGATGTAGCGGTTGTGGTTGACGAGGACGGAGGATGCGTCGATGCGGGCCTGTGCTCGGAGCTTGTGTTGACGGGTGTTATGCAGCGATGCGCGACTGAGGGGAATTGAGATCTGAGACGGAACCGAAAGTGAAGTATGCCGCGCCAGGTGCAGAGTACAGGGGTGGTGCTGTGAAGGAGGCTTGCGGTCAGTGTGTCGTCGAGGATGAGGTGCGAGAGCGAGCAGGAGCAGGAGCAGGGCAGGCGATGTGTGAGGGTCGAGAGTGTCACCTGCGCCGCGCTTGAAACGAGGAACACCAGCCCGCACGTGATTCGATTGTCTTACCTGAGATGGTCGTTGTTTCTTGTTATTTCCAATTGCCCGTGGCTGCGCAGACGAGGACTCGACGATGCTGTGATGGATGCTCTTTCTGCACAACAAGTCCGAGTGGTGGTTGAAGACCTCAGCAGCTCTTTCCCTAAAACGTTGGTTTTGCCCATCCGCTGCGCACCGCATCCCTCACCCCGCTTTACTCCTCGCCCAATTGTCACTCATCTCATCATGGAGCTAATCCTGACCATGTACGCATGACCTGCAGTCCGCTTCGATGAGGCTGCCATCATCATCTTGCCTTGCACAATTCCTATTTGCCCGTTGCAGACTCCAATTGGCAAGCTTTCATGCTCTATACAGCTCAATATCCTCACGCATACACATCTTTGTTTACCTATCCAAAACGAGCCCATTACCACAGTCACTGCTCTGCGTCTGGCCCTCAACGGCTCCCGCCCAGGAGTTCAATCTCTGCAGTCCATGTGACTTGCTCGGTCGCTAGCGTCGGGGCCCAGGCGCTTTGCACTTTCGCTGATTCGTCAGGCTTCTCAATACGCAAGTGGCTGACATGTCTGCCGGGATCCGCACTTGACCATCTCTCTTCTCTCACGAGTTTTGCCCAGCCTGCAAATGCATCATGGTTCTGTAGACTTGGAGAGAGAACCAATTGCAATCTCCTGCCTTCTCCCCGCAGCCGTACAAACGAGTGCGGCAGCGCCTTGTCCATGTTACCGCATTGCGTCAAGCTGCCGTCGAGCAAGCCAGCGTTAGCCATTGCCATGCCCTTGTCTATTCGCAAGTGCTCGATCTCAACACTCTCTCAGCCGAGCATCACTTCACTTGCTGACTATCGAAGCCGCCTTGCCTGAATTACAGACTGATGCTTAAATTCACATGAGATTTGGCTGGTGAAACGGACAATAATTTCTTCCGGTTTTTTTGTTGAAGGACGTCGCTGAATCAGAGTTCGCACTACATCGCAACCGCATGTTCGTTGACTTGTTGTCTGTTGCTTGTCCCAGACTTTTTCTCATTTCGCCTCGTCCCGCCGCCAATGACTACCAATTCAGCTTTTCCCACGCCCATCTTGCTTGTGTTGAAGACTCAACGCTGAAACAATCAAGCCCAGATCTGCAGCCAGACATTGTCGCACTTGGATTGGCGCACGTCCGAGAGCAGAAACGAACCTGATACCCGTTCTCGTCTTGAACCGTTGTCATACTTGTGGTGAACCACAATCCCAGATTAACGGAACATCATCGCTCCTTCGGTTCGAGTGGTTTGTTGTCGTCCCTCGCTGTCGCGCGGCATACTTATCGACACACCGAGCAATTGCAAGACAATGTCGGCCGGATCGCACATCCTGGCATGAGAGTGCTGTCATGCTTCGGCTGTGTATTTGCTTCTGAACTCGTTGACCTCGTGGCTACACCCGTGTGCATAGCTGTAAGAAGTCGATGCAAGCCCTGGTGGCCGCATCAGTCGACCTGCAGGAACATGGTTGATGATCTCGCAAGCCAACCAATCCGCTGCCTGTCACGATCTTGTAACTCAACTTATGCCTCTGCGCTGGCCTGACTTCGGTAGTTCGTCACAAACGTCGACCCCGCGCCCTGTCGCCATTCATCGCTGCTCGAGAGTAATAGCTATACTTGTACGCCTTGCGCTCGCTCAGCTCTACCGAGAGGCTGGAGCTACTGATTTTATCTGTTCATGCAGGTAAGCGAGCAAAGAAAGCACACAGTTCAGGGCACGACCATTCACGGCACATCTTTAAGGGTCACGGCTTTTGCATCCTTCAACGAGCTTAATATCGGTGCCTCTGCCAATCCCCCACGCTTGCTCCTCATGACCAGATTTATTTGGCACCTGCAGACGGCTGGGAACACTCCCAACATGTTATCGCTCTCACCCTGCATTGACGACACATCACGAGGTATTGTTTCCTGAGAGTCACATATCCTCTTCCGTGCCGTAATCGCTTGTAAGATGAACACAGAGCTGCTGTATGCATGCGGACTCTTTGGCTACATTCACATGTTTACTCCCAGTCATCCTCTGCCCATCTCGTTACTTGTTCACGACCATCACCATCCGGTCAACTCGTGTCGCGTGTCACTGACCTCAAGCACGTGCTCACTACATTGGCGGTGAGTGTCCGACTCGTTCTATATCGTACGTACAAGGTGATTCTTCAAGTCTCACAACAGTCTGGGCACTGCATCTTACTATCAAGCAAGGCATGTGACTCGAGTCTCATCGACGACCTTTGTCTTGCCTTTCAACTAGATACCCTGATCTCGAGGGCACCGTTCTCAGGGCATCGTTACCTCTGCATAGCAGGAAGCATTATATAGCGCTTCGAGGAACTAGCGAGCAGACCATTTCCTGCTTCTACAGCCATTTTCCACAGTGCAATCATCTCTCAACCCTCGAGAGAAGAATCATCGTTCATACTCGGAGTATCTTTGAACCAATTCCTCGACTGCCGCTCCTCGGAACCCAGCATACCAAACGCACAGAATCCCAAACTCCCAAAAACTCACATCTCCACCTCGTCTTGATACAAACAACCAGTATATCCACTCTCTCGATCCGACATCGAAAGCGATCTTCACAAAACATATCCCGACGTCGAGTTTGGCACTTCGGATGATCGGCACCGAAGAAACAACGAAAACATCTCGGGACAATTTCGAACAAAACGTGGGTCCTTTCTATAAAAGGCCCAGCAAACATGATTCAGGGAAACGTCGTTCGCTCCACTTGGTAGAAGATCGAAAATCAGAAGTGATGGCTGACGTAGGTGAGGTTGGTGTTTTGCCGGGTGTGTATTTACATCATGGATCATGACGGGCGATTGTCAGGATCACCACTCGCTGTCGTGAATTCTTTTTTTTTTTCTTGATTTTTAACATATGGTCAACTTCAGGTCCATCGACACCATATTCTAGAAACTGTACAGAAAGATACTTGTACGAGCACCCCAATTTCACCAACCTTGCATACTTACAAAGTGGCGCCCACAAAACCTATATGTATCTGAACGCCTCGAAAAGTATTGCACAAGATACAGCAATATCATGTTAAACATACGAGTAGAGTTACAGAATATGATGTATACAAACAAGCAGTTATAAACCTCGATAGAACATGCAAAGACAAGACCCATCATCTATGCTTACATTTCCTTTTCAATATCCCTTTCGCCTTCGGAGATATACTGAGGACAGTCATTTTAGTGCTATGTTTTGATTCGGTTGCTTAGTCCATCTCAAGACATTGATTTCCTAATCATGTACAGAACACGGCATACACAAACAAGAGTCTCGATGCTGAACACAAACTGCAAAACATCGCCACAGCCAATACGCTCGGTCGATGCTGATAGTACAAGTTATCGTACAGGTAATGTTATAAAACAACAAGAAACAAAACCAGAAAACCGCTAATGGCCCAAATGCAAAATGCTGCGCTATGCCCCTAATCGAAACAAAAACTTTTGTGCCAAAAACCCACAAAAAACAAGAAGCCACGACACCCTGTTGTTACAAAGCTCCCTTTCCATTGAACCTCATTGAGTCCAAATGAGAAGCCCCGGACCCATCCAAAGTGAAGAAACTAAGAAAACACACCACTACGAAGCCATCTTCTTCCTAATCGACCCCGAGATATGTCTCAAAATCTTCGGACTCTTGTGCTGCGACGCCTGCTCAATCCCCGTGACAGCACTACCCCTCCTACTCAACCCTTCACTCTTCAACTCTTTGCCTTCCTGCAACGCTTCAAACCTCTCAGGCGCAATAGAAAAATCCATATCTGCGTGGTCGTGGTCGGCTGCAGCGCGAGCTTCCGCAGTCATGGGCCGTACACTGCTCCTTCTGCTGCTTCTGCCCAATGTACTCGCTCCGCCTTCGCTAACAGAATGCGAAAAGTATTCTGGACGAGATGAGGGCGGTGGTGTAGAGACTACACGGTGACCGGTCGTGTGAGGACGCGCGGCACCAGAGGCCGAAGACCGAGAACTGCGGGACGAAGAAAATGGCGATGACATTTTGCCGATGAATTGCGAGAGGCGGCTGTTGCTGGGTTTGCGGCGCAGGGAGCCGTGGCTGGGGTCGGCGGAGCCAGGGCGCGACAGGGAGTTGGAGCCGGCGGGTGATTCTGCTCGTGTAGGATGGTAGGATTCCATGGTGCGGTAGAGGTGCTGGGGGCCCTGGAATTGATCGATAGAAGTCATTGACCGCAAAGGTTTGTGGCGGATGGAAGCCGGGCTGTTGGCTGTGCTGTGCAAGCGGTCCATCTGCTCGGACATCTCCTCGAAGCGCTCAGGTCCGATGCTAAGGTCGGAGTCTAGCATGTCTTTTTCGCCTAGGAGTTCGGCGATCTTCTTGTCGTACTCTTCGCTCAGGGCCTGGAATTGCAGGTTGTGATGGTGTTGGACTTGGGATTTGCGGTTTGCGAGTCGCTCTGAGTGCTCCAAGATCAGTCGCTTGTCTTGTATCTGGAACTCGTCGACGTGCCCGTCAAAGGGCGTAGAAGTCGAAGTCTTGATGCCAGTATTGTAGAGAGGTTGAGAGTAGTTTGCCCTCAGCTTGTTGCGAGCAGCCTCGAGTTCAGTGTCGTGCTGAGATTCGAGCTGCTCCTCGCGTCTTTCCCTCTCGTCGACCATGGCATCAAATCTCTGCTTGTATACGTGGTTAAGCTGATCCCTGGCTTGCTCCAGACTGCCAATGTGCTTCTTGATCTTCTGGGTGAAAACAGCTTCGTTGGCAAAAATGACCTTGCCCATATCGGAAAAGTCAGACTCTGAACGGCCAAAGTAGTCTTCCGCACCTGATCTCTGGCTCAAACTTCCGACCGAAGCTGACCTGCCATAGGAAATCGTCTTGTTCAGAGGCGTCGTGGGTCTGAGTAGTTGGCTTTGCTTGCTGAGCGCCGCATTTTCCGCTAGCGTTTCTTGGAGTTGTGCTTGGAGGTCCCTGAGCTTCGAGTCTGAATCAGTACCATTGTCGACCAGGCTTTGCTTAGTTTGTTCTAACTCAATGGTAAGGTTTTCCAACCGCGATGTCAAGACATCAAACTCCTTGGAGCTGTCGTCCTTTTCGGAGGTCAGCTGTGCAATGGTGATAGCGGCTTCCTGTCGTTCGTTTTCCACAGTGGCCAGTTTGGTTTCCAATTTCTTCTCCTCAATCAGTCTTGTATTCAATGTCGTAGCTCTCTCCTCTTCTGTCGCAATCTGTCGTTGTTTTTCACTCTCCACCTCCTCTCTCAAAGCGTCCAACTCGTTCACCAACTTCTGTCTCTCCCCAGCGAGGTTCTGCATATCCGACTCCGTCTGCTCGAGCTTTTGATTGGTGATCGCAAGCTCAGCTCTCAACCCTCCGACTGCGGATTCATGCTCCTCCTTGGCCTGAGCTAGTTGTCGGATCCGTTCTTGCGTCTCTTTGATACTATTCTCTTGAGCCCTTGCTTCTACTTCGGTCAGTTTTTGCTTTTCTTGCTGGAGCTCGTCTTGGAGGGTTTGTTGCACACGCACGGCCGATGATTGGTTCTCTTTCTTTTCTTGTTCGAGCTTCGAGAGTTGTTGCTCATGTGACTGGACAGACTGAAGTCGTTGGTCTTCGGCTTGTTGGCGGACGGAGGTGATTTCCTCTTGGTGGCTCTGCTTCAATTGCTCAAGCTTCGTCTCTGCTTCTTCCTGGCTGGTCGTTAGCAGTTGTTGAACCTTTGCCAGTTCTTGCGAATGGTTCGAAGCCATTTCTGTAAGTCTGGTTACAGTCTCGTCGGCTTGAACTTCCAGAGCTTTTTGGTGGCTAGCTTCCAACTGCTCAAGATTGGACTGTAGCTCGGCTTGGGTCTTATCGGCGGTTTGCTGTACCTCCGAGAGCTTTTGCTCGTGATGCTTGTTGACTTCAGAGAGCTTGAGATCCGTGTCAGCAGCCTGGCTGCTGAGCTCCTGTTCGTGTTGTTTGCGAAGATCAGCAAGCTGAGACTGCAACTTTGCTTCGGCCTCCCCTGCGACCCGCTGAGCATCGGCGACAGCTTGCTCATGACTGCTGTTCAGTTCTGCAATCTTGTTGTCGTTTCCGGCAGCGTGATCGTCGAGATCCTTCTTGTGCTGTTCGCGGAGGGCTTCTAGCTGTGTCTCCATCTCTCCAGTCTTGGCCTGCTCCACTTCTTGACGGACAGTGGTCAGTTGGGTCTCATGAGTACGCTTGAGCTCAGAGAGCTTCTCATCAGATTCGGTGATGCGGTTGCTCAGTTCTTTCTCGTGATCTTGACGAAGGGCGTTCAACTGTGTCTGCAATTCAGCAGTCTTGGCTTGCTCCACTTCCTCACGAACTGCAGACAACTGCGCCTCATGAGAGCGCTTGAGCCCGGCCAACTTCTCTTCAGATTCGCGTGCATGAGACTCAAGTTGGCCCTGGTGGTCCTGACCGAGTCTCTCAATCTGAGCTTGCAAGTCGTTGTGTGTTGCTTTGGCTTTGCTGGCTTCCTGGCGAAGAGTCTCAACTTCCTTTTGAATTTCCTGAGTCTCCGCAGCCTTGTTCTCGACCTCTTCACGAAGCGAAGACACCTCGGTCTGGTTATCCAAGTGGAGTTTGCTGAGCTGCTCATTAAGTTTCTCCACTTGCTTCTCGACGTTTTGAAGAGCTTCGGCGGAGCGCGCCTCGTGGAGATCGAGCTTCTCACGATGACTGTTTTGCAACTCTTCGAGCTCCTGCTGGTACTTTTGAACAACCTCAGAAGAAGTGGTCTCAGACGCCTTCTTGGCCTCGTCGAGCTGTTCACGATGCTTGGCTTCTAGCTCTTCAACTTCTTGCTTGTGCTGTTGCAGAGTCTCGGCGGATGTGGTCTGGGAAGCCTTCTGAGCCTCATCAAGCTGAGCTTTGTGTTTGGCATTGAGCTCCTCAATCTCCTGCTGGTGCTTCTGCATAGTCTTTGCGGAGGTAGTATCGGAAGTTCTCTTGGCTTCTTCAAGTTCTACGCGAAGCTTGGCTTCTACGTCCTTCAGGGTAGAACGATGAGTCTCCTCAAGCTGGCTGAGGCGGTCCTCGTGGCGCTTGTTGAGCTCGTCACGAAGAAGACCAATGTTCTTAATATGGTTGGTCTTGACGTCCTTGAGGGCCGAGGCATGTGTGTCCTCAAGCTGTTGGACGTACTCTTTGTGGTCTTTGGCGGCCTTCCCAAGCGCATTGTCGAGTGCTTTCGAGTGCTCTTCTTCAGCCACCTTAGCGCGCTTCTCGTGCTTGGCCTCGACCTGACGGAGTTGTTTTGCGTGTGACTCATTGCTTTGAGTCAAGGACTCTTCAGCAACTCTGGATTTGTCTGATGCTGCATCGAGTTTCGACTGATACTCCTGCTGCAGGCGCTCAAGTTGCTGCTTCAATTCAGCTTGAACCTTCTCAGCAGCTTGCTGAGAAGCACGAAGCTTCTCTTCATGTTCGGCTTTCAAGGCTTCCAACTGATCTTGCAATTGACTCTGAGTTGCTTTGGCCTGTTTGTTGTTGTCCTCGAGCTTTGCTTGGTGTTCTGTACTCAAAGCATCCAGTTGCTCCTTGAGTGTGCTCTGTGCATCGTTGGCGTCCTTGACTGACTTTTCAAGCTCCTGGATCTTCTGTGCCGATTCTTCTCTGGCAGCATTTTCGGCATCTTGGCGGTTTTGCTTTTCTGAAGCGAGTCGTTCCTCGTGAGTCTTCGTCAAGGCCTGTAACTCGCGGTCATGCTTGGACTTGGTGGATTCGAGGTCTTTGTTGACTGTTTGGTATGCGCTCTTAGCTTCTTGGACTTGCACTGTCAGGTCATTCTGCACCTCGACAACACGCTTCTCAAGTTCACTCGCACGGTGCTCTGCAGCCTCAAGAGCTTTTTGGCTCTCCTCTTGGAGACGACGGCCTTCTTGTACTTCAGCTTCAAGCTGGCTTTGAGCCTCGGCATTTTTTTCCTCGTAACGAGTTTTGACAGCCATGAGCATAGACTTGTGACTTTGCGCTGCATCTTGAAGTCGCTTTTCCAACGTAGCATATGCGGATTCGTGAGCTTGCTTGGCGGACTCAATATCTGCGAGATACTTTTTCTCTCGCTCGTCCTGCCCAGCACAAGCTTCCTGAACTTGACGCTGAGCGTCTTCCTTGACTTGCTTCAGCTCGGTCTCGTGGGATGTCATGACTGATTTCAGCTCATCGAGGTGACGCTCAAGCTCAGAGACAGCAGAATCACGAGCTCGCTTGATCTCGTCCAGCTCAGCATTAGACTTTTCCGTAGCGGCCTTCAGTGCATCCTCAAGTTCATGGCGTAATTTGTTCACGGCTTCCTGATGATCACCCTCTGCTTGTGCACGGGCAGCTTCGTTGGACTTTTCGACCTCAGCGAGTTTCTTGGTAGCCTCCTGCAATGCTTCCGAGGCCTCTGTCAACTCCTTGTCCTTCACCTCACGCAGATTTTCCAAGCTCTTGCGAGACTCTTCGAGATGAGCCGACAGCTGCGATAATTCTTGTTCAACCTGAACCTTGGATTTGCGTAGTGTTTCATGCTCCTTCGATGCGGAATCTGCTTGCTCTCGAGAGCTGACCAATTGCTGTTCAACTTCACGCTTCAAGTCGCGGAGCTGCTCGAGCTCGTGAGCGGCCTGTGATGCTTGCTGTTGAAAAGCAGCGAGCTGTTGCTCAATCTCGTCCTTGGAGCTGCGAAGTTGCTTAATTTCTGCCAACAAAGTAGACACCTTCTCACGGAAAAGAGTAAGCAATCTCTCAACTTCGACCTTCGATTGTTGCACTTGAGCAATCTCATTGGACAGGGCAGTTGTCCTCTCCTCAGAGGCGGTCAAACGCTGCTCGACGTCGCTCTTGGCTTGGCGAAGCTGTTCGTGCTCCTCGTTGGACTGGAAGACTTCTTCTTGCAGAGATTGCACCTTTTGCTCGAGATCATGTTTGGCTTGACGCAAATCCGCAAGCTCCGATGATGCTGATGAACCTTCCTTGAGAGAGACAGCTAGTTGCTGTTCGACCTCTGCCTTGGAGTTGCGCAAAGATTCGAGCTCGTTGCTTGAAGCCGAAGCTTGCTCCTGAGAAGACGCGAGTTGCTGTTCAATCTGATCCTTGGACTCGCGGAGACCTTCGAGCTCTCGCTTGGAAGAAGTGACTTGTTCTTCCAACGAAGTCAGCTGTAGTTCGATTTCGTGCTTCGATTGGCGGAGTTGTTCCAGCTCCTTGCTGAGCGATGATGCATGATCTTGAGAAGTACTGAGTTGAGACTCAATCTCGGCAATACGTGCTCGGCTTTGCTTGTCGTCCTCTTCTTTTTGTTTGACATCTTTCAGCGATTTCGCGAGTTTTCCTGCGACCTCTGCAAGTCTCGTCTTCAAGGTGCTGTCCGATTCTGCTGCATTCTGGCGGACAGCAGCCAGATCTTTGAGAACAGCCTCGTGTTGTTGCTTGAGGTCATCATGAATCTTCTGTGAAGATGACTTGTGGTCGTCAAGTTGGCGTGTGTGATCGTCTTGAGCCTTCGAAAGCTCGGAGCGGATAGCATCCAACTCCTTAGTCTTGTTGGTAAGAGAGTCTTCGATAGCCTTCTGGGCCTCAGTGTGTTGATCTAGGGCTTGTTGGAGCTTGTGTATAGCATCTTCTCTTTCTTTTTGAGTTGAAGAGAGCTGTGTCTTGGCATCATCGAGCTCTGCGACGACGGTAGCCTTCTCCCCCTTGAGCGATTGCAACTCTACTTCAGCTTTGCGCTTCTCTTCCTCGCGCTCAGAAGATGCACGTTCCAATGCTCGAGTGGCGGCTGCCAGTTGCTTTTCCAATTCGGTAGCCTTCCCCTTGAAAGTTGCAAGCTCGGCGTCAATGTCGGCCTTGGAAGACTTCAAGCTGTCGAGAGCCTCGCCAGCCTCTTTCTGCTTGGTGTGGCTGTCCTGAATGGACTTTTGAAGGTCTTCAGCAGCCTGAGCGTTCGCTTGTTTGAGGGCGACAAGCTCGTTTGTCTTTCCCTCTAGCGACTCGCGCAAAGTGGCTTGAAGTTCTTCCAACTTCTCGATCTGTGACTTTGCTTCTGCAGCGGTGGCTGAGGCCTCGGTGATGTTGCGCTCCAGCTCTTGAATCTTGTTATTGGCGGCCTGGAGAGAAGTATGAAGACTCTCCTTGTCTTTCTCGGCGGCTCTGGCAGCCTCTTCGAGTTTGCGGAGCGACGCAGTGGCCTCTTGGTGCAATTTCTGGGACTGTGACAAGTGGCTCTGGCTCTCTTCCTTTTCCAAAGTCAAGGCCTTGTTCTTTGACGCAAGTTCGTGAAGAGAGTGCTTGATTTGATCTCGTTGTGCCTGGCTCTCTTCCAATTCTTTGACAATGTGTTTCAGCTGAGTAGCAACCTGCTCTTTCTCATCGATCAAGACGTCGATGCGGTTCTCGGCATTCTCGAGCCATTGCTCTCGTTCGCGCTTGACCCTTTCCAGCTCTTCTCGGACTTGTGATAGCTCTTGAAGGTGCTGGTCTTGTGCTCGCTCGAGGTCGGCATCGGACAGAGACTCATCTTCAGAGTCTGGACTGGGGTCGCGGGTTGAGGGTCTTGACTTGCGTAGTCTTTTCTGCAGAGATTCGAGTTCTCTGAGAATGTGTTCTTGGGTGATGTTTGCGTGGAAGGATCTTCGGAAGACCTGGTGGCTGATGTTGGAGCCGGAGGACAGGCGGACGAGCTCCTTGATGCGTTCTACATCTCCCGAGAGAGCAGAAGGAGCTACCGGCGACCCATTGGCGGCATCCACGGGCGATGACATGGCCGTGATGTCGGTGGAAGTGGTGTGGTTAGATGCAATGCTCGGAGCGGCCAAAAATCATAACGAAGGCTAAAACGCAGAATGCAACAAACGCAGCAACTCAATTCACAGAGGAATATATACAGAGAGGAAACAACACACGACTGGCGTGACACGGAAATTGAGAATTCAGGCCTTGGGCCGGATGCTCGATTCAGGGTCCGACGCTGCCCGAAGCTTTGGCTGCTGTTCACCGCTCACAAAGAAGAAGACAACAAACACCGTCCATTTTTTTCTGAGACGCTGAAACAACTGATTGAGTGCGAGCGTATGTTTTGTTTCAAATCACCATGCCCATGTTGCGAATGCGTGAACCAGTCGATCGCGCACCGACCTCATGCAGCCACACCGCCGCTCCTGCATCCATGTTGAAGCCTCAACCTGTTGACGATGAAGTCATGGCACTGCAACGTTGAGGTGCGAAGACTTCTCTTCCTCCAAACTCGATTGAAAATACTTCACTTGCCATCAAAAATGCACAATTTGTGTTGCCTGGAAGCGACTGCCCATCGAGAGCTTGAATTCGTGTCTACTGAGGCCAACATCCACCGCACCATTATTTTTTGATTTGCATCCTCCATTTAGACCAGGCTGGATTCGGTCTTTTCCTTCTTCGACTTTCCAAACGACATCAAGCGGTTGTAAGCCCCAGGAATACCCATCCACTCTTCGTTGATCGGACTCTCTCCCGTAAACATGAGAAGGTCGTACAAGAACCCACCGAATGTGCAACCAAAGAACGGCGCTACCATTGGAACCCTGTATCAAGTCAGCAGATGGCAAGGAAGAGACTGCTCGAAACTCTCACCAAAAGTAATAACCACCAGCGCTCCACACTCCATGACCGTACCCGAGGAAGTACGACATGAGACGAGGTCCGAAATCTCTGGCAAGGTTGATAGCGTAGCCCGTCTCCCAGCCCCAGCATGCGCCGATACCGAAAATGATGAAGAAGAGTCCGAGTGGTGTAAGATTGCCCGAGCCAAGGTTGGAGTCATCCTTGAGAGCGAAGATCAGGACTGTTTTGCTCGTTAGCATGTTTGACACAAACATGGATCTCGACAATACTTACACATAAGAAGAGCACTGGCGATGAATTCTGAGAAGAACATGCCCGTCCGCGTCATGAACTCGGCAGGATATGTGCAAAAGATTCCGGCTGTCGAGTTGGGACCGCCCACTGTTCTGATACCAGCACCTCCCTCGAAGACGTCGATGGCTGACTTGTAGTTTGCATAGACAACGCCGGCTGCACAGAATGCTCCAAGGGTCTGAGCCAACGCGTAAATCGGGAACTTCTTCCAGGGGAACTTTCGGAACACACAACTCGAGAAGGTGACTGCAGGGTTGAGATGGGCTCCAGACTTGCCGCCGGCGTACACACCCAGCATAACACCAATACCCCATCCCCATGAAATCGATTGGTAATCGCCTTTGGTACCCTTGGACAGGACGACTTGAGCCACGACACCATCGCCGAACATCAGGATGATGAACGTTCCGATGAACTCGGAGAAGGCATCTTGCAACGTCAATCGGATCCTGGGCCATAGGAATTTGGGATCGGTCTTGTCGAGCGCAGCAGCCGTTTGACTTCTGTTGAGTGGAACACCAGTCTCGACGAACTTTGGCTGGGATGCCACAGTATCATCTGAGCGATCCGAGTCACTCCTGTTGTGTTCGATGTCTTTTGGACGTATGATCAGCAACAAGAAATCATGTTGTACATGGGCATGGATCACTCACGTGAGATTTCAAGGTCTGAGAGCTTGTCTGAGAAAACTTCAGGGTGTTTAATATCTGCCATGATGATGGTTGAATGCAGAAGATTGAAAGAAGAAAGAAGATGTTCGATGGAATGATCAAGACATCAACATGGCCTGGGAACGGCCTTTATTAATGGTCTGAGTACGATTGCTTTTGATCCTACTGCATCCCGCCTCCTTGTCTTGGACCGATTCTAAACAACATCCTTGGTTGTTCGGCAGTCGGACTCGATAGCACAAGTCACGCTATCATCACAGATCTTGACCAGCCCAACCATTCAGGTGCAAGCGTACCAGGTCCCGTTACGAGTCCGCCGTTGCTTGCATGGCGGCGAGTACTGTACCTTTGCCGCGGCCTGCCTCCTGCGAGGTAAGCCACCACCTGGCTACTCATGGCTTCCCTGCAGGATTCCAGAGTGCCATTGCTGCCGACGGGTTCCAGGTGGTGGAAAAAGCATCCCAGGCACTCCTGTACCCTACCAACGTCGTTACCCCGCTGCAAGAATAGGTTACATGGCACCGTCAGTGCCGCTGATTTCCGGTGTCAAAGTCTTGTACGATCTCACTTCTGGCGCAAACCACTAGACATGCCGAGAAAGTAAGAATCCGAATGAGATGCCTTGGAACAAATATCGCTCACAGGAGCCTCGCTTGCTGAAAGCTAAGGCCCATCCCCATCTCCCCAGCTCTGCCCCCGGTCTTTCCGTGATGGGGCATATTGGAAACGGACATGGAGCCCAAGCGCAGCAGACATCCCAAGATACGGCCGTCAACAAAGAGCCAACGCTTGGACTTGTACCATTTAGGAATCTGGAAGGCGTACTCTTGCCTCCTTGCAACCCCACACTTGTCAGACATGAGCACGTACACGGAAGCAAACGTAACAGGCGCCATCTTGTTTACAGGCATTGGTCAGAGCGGATTAAGTCCGCTGGATGCCTAGTCAAAATCGGGACAGATATAGGTACGTATAGCTTCGTGGCGCCAGACGCCACGAAGCTCAATACTACGACGCGGCAACGCCGGTTGAGTTTGGTATGATCGCGCTTCTTGACCGTTTGAGGGCTTTTGAACCTCGCACGACTCGCGTGGACATGGCGCCGGCGTGATTGTCGGCAGCCATTTCCCAAATTCAACACTGTATGTCCACTCTAAAAACATGGTGGACATTATTGCCTGTCCAACTGCGCGAATATAGTTTATCGGCAACGAGCGACCGTGGGGATGCCGGAGCCGAGGGTCAGAAAGGAGACCTCTCATATTCCTTGTGCGAGTACGCGCTTGAACGTCATGCCTTGCGACATTTTGACGGGTTCTATCGAGATCACCAGAAGATCCAAGAACTTGGGTATAGCGTCTAGAGCTCTCGCCCCTAGTAGGATTGAAGGAGCTGCGGTCTGTAGTTGGTCGAGCCAGAAGAATCGATCGGCAAGCGGGGAGGCTGCCGAGCGTGGGGTATCGTCTGGGGTCAGCACAGGACAGCAACAATAATCGCAATAATCTCAACAATCTGATCGGCGAGAACACCGTGACAGCGGAATCCTTCGATACCCGTGGCGCTATAGGCTGGGGGGCATGTGATTGTCGCGATAATGCCCTGATGCAGTCTAACGACCCATGGCGCTAAATTACAGCCGCATCACAAGTGAGCTAGCATCGTAGGATGGAAGTCTCGAAGTATTGGCATCGTTCGGCCTTGGAAGATCAATGCGGGGCTCCTCAGTTGCGTGCCCATCCGTGCACGTCCAGCAAAGATTTTGAGAAGGATTCTGCTGAGACGCAGGCATCACGAGCAGTCGTTGGTCTGGTGCGGGACACGTTGTAAGTAATCGCGGCAAGTAGCATTGCTTTCGAGGTCCAGTCCCCTTCCCTCGGACCTCGCGATAGGAGATGTGGAGGCTAAAGGGACGGCCTCGAGATTTTCCGTGTTGGCAGGCACGTGAAAGGTACACGCCGGTACTTAAGTATACTCACACCTGCCCAAGATCTTCAGAGCTGTCATTCAGAAGCCAGAGTCTATTCTTTTCCACGCGCGTTCGTCTTCTTTCCAAACAGCACATCATGGCCGAATTTGTTGGTAGCATTGATCAGGGAACCACCAGCTCGAGGTTCTTGATCTTCAACAAGGCAGGAGAGCCAGTCGCATCTCACCAAGAAGTACGCATTCAGTAGCTGTTTCCCCGGCTTGGTGAGCACGAGATTGACAGTCCACAGGAATTCTCTCAAATCTACCC
The DNA here is from genome assembly GCA_023848595.1 of Aureobasidium sp. EXF-10727. NCBI lineage: Eukaryota > Fungi > Ascomycota > Dothideomycetes > Dothideales > Saccotheciaceae > Aureobasidium > Aureobasidium sp. EXF-10727. The sequence continues at coordinate 212,692 of SWBF01000008.1, forward strand.
TCAGCCTGGATGGCATGAGCACGACCCCGAGGAGATCGTTTCCTCTGTACACAACTGCATCGAGGGTGCTGTCGAGGCCTTCAAGAAAGACGGAAACTCGGTCGACAGCATCAAGGCCATTGGCATCACAAATCGTGAGACAAACTCGTTCATTGCCTTGAAAGACTTCTCACTAACATCTATGTAGAGCGCGAGACCACTGTTGTTTGGGATATCGAGTCAGGAGAGGCACTTTACAACGCCATCGTCTGGACAGATACTCGTTCTCAGGCCATTGTGAAAGAGTTAAAGTCTCGCAAGGGCGCCGACGAGTTGACACAAAAGTGCGGTCTGCCGCTCTCCACATACCCCAGTGTGACCAAGCTTCTATGGCTGCTCAAGAACGAGCCCAAGGTGAAGGAGGCATATGAAAAAGGCACTCTTGCATTCGGAACCATCGACGCGTGGCTTGTGTACAAGCTCAACGGTCATGAGAAGAGAGTCTTTGTCTCTGACCCCACCAATGCTTCTCGCACAATGTTCATGGACATCCACACGCTCAAGTACAACCCTGAACTGATTGCCTTCTTCGGCGATGAGGAGTTTGATCTCTCCAGAATTCACATGCCCGATATCGTCAAGTCTTCGGACGCAAAGGCATATGGCAAGATTGGCTCGGGAGTCTTGTCCGGCTTTAGCCTCACCGGATGTTTGGGTGACCAGTCTGCTGCCCTGGTCGGCCAGAAAGGTTTCGATGCAGGCAGCGCAAAGAACACGTAAGTCGAGCTTATATGGTGTGTGTCACAGAGCAGTAAACTGACCAGCAAACAGATATGGCACAGGTTCCTTTATCTTGTACAACACTGGCAACAAGCCCGTCATCTCTACCCACGGCCTCCTCACCACTGTTGCATACGACTTTGACGGAACACCAAGCTATGCCCTGGAGGGATCCATTGCAGTTGCTGGTTCAGGTGTCAAGTTCCTGATGAACAACTTGGGTTTCAGCTTTGATTCGTCAAAAATCACCGAGCTCGCGGGCACGGTGGAGAACAACGGCGGCCTCGTTTTCGTCACAGCATTCAGTGGTCTCTTTGCACCATACTGGATCACCGACACCCAGGGTACCATTTTCGGCATCACCCAACACACACAAAGAGGGCACATTGCTCGCGCTACACTCGAGGCTGTCTGCTACCAAACAAAGGCCGTACTAGACGCCATGGAGAAGGACAGCGGTCACCCCCTTCAAGAGCTCAAGGTCGACGGCGGCATGTCAAACAGCGAGCTGTGCATGCAGATCCAAGCAGACATTCTAGCCGAGAACAAGATCCCCATCGTCAGACCCAAGATGCGCGAGACGACCGCCTTGGGAGCCGCCATCGCCGCCGGCTTTGCCGCTGGCGTCTGGAAGGACTTTGGCGAGCTGAAGGAGGTCAACACTGCCGGTCAGACGGTCTTTGAGGCCAAGATGGAGGCCAAGGACAGCGCCAGGGGAGTCAAACGCTGGGAAAGAGCAGTCAACATGTGCCGAGGCTGGCTTGTTGACGACGAGTAAAGATTTTCTTCTACTCTTGGACAAACACGTCCTCTTTTTACGGCCCTTGTTCGCTTTTTTTCTTGTTTACACATCTTTTCGCAGAGCTGCGAGCAGCTGCTTAGATACCACGAATAAATCCTTTTTCAACTTTCCAATTCCAGGAACCTTTGTTGTTTACGATCTAGTGATGCTCTGGCGAGAAGTGTGAGGGCTGGCTGGCCAAGAGCTGGCTGCAGATGTGTTGGTCAACACTCGAATAGACTCTTCTTACCCCAGAGATGAAGGAAACTTTATGTCGATCATCGATAGGGCATTTGACGTGCCATAGCCACATGTATCCTCACGTGGTCCGCACTGGTTTACGCCATCTTCTTCCACCCGTTGCATCGATGTGTGGGAACTCAGCCACGAGCTGAGAAAGCGCCTCTTCTCTCTGTTTGTTTGTGTTTCAAGTTCAATTGCCGCTCGGCGATGTCTATGCCATGCGTAGTATTTCTCACACCTCTAGTCTCGTAGATAAAAAAACGAAGCAATAGAGAAAAATGGCTGTTACTAAAGCGCGAGAAATAACACTTATCTAGGCTATAAGTTGGACATAGTCGATATATATGCTAGACAACTCAATTATCCTAAGCCAGAATGCTCGTGTTTCGGCAGTTAGACTTTTGCTAAAGATAAGGACAATATAGCCGAGATCTCGTCTACCATCGCTAAAAGGTATAGTGTGCCGACAGAGTTTACAGTTTGCATTTTTACCTTTCCAAGGCGTCTGGGGTTAAGTTTTCTCTTTCGTGGAGAAAGGAGGGGAAACAGAAGGCATCTGGGGACGGGCAAAAGGGCAAAGGACAGGTTACAGTACAAGTAGAACTTAAAAGGATTGTAGTGCTCATGTGACATCTTTTTGAAAGGTACAGTAGGTGCTGAACGGAACCTGGTTCCGCTGGCCTTTTTGAATTCTGGATGACTAGTATGATTGCAGAGTGTGATTAGCGGTTAATCGAGATTATCCATGTCTGTGATGTTTCTTTCTGTTGATTCTGTTGATATGCGGTTAATTGTGATACCACAGAACAGATATATTTCTGTGACTTTGTTGGCCTGTAAACGCTTTTCTGTGTCGTAGAAGAAGGAAAGGAAAAAGTCTGGATTCACTTTGGCTTTGAGATTATGGCATGGGGTTTGGAGTGGAGTGGAGTACTGTACGTGGAGAGATGTCTTGCATGTCTTGCATGTATATATGTAGATTTGTATATATGTGCAGTATAGATCTAGATCTAGATCTAGATGCCCTTATGTATCTACAAGAAGGTGTCAAGAAGTTGTCATGGGATTGGTTTGATGTAGTGTTGTCATGGGATTGATCTGATGTAGTGTTGTCATGGAATTGTCATGGGATTGATCTGATGTATGCATGGCAAGGCAAGGGCAATCCAGACTGTAGTGAATGGTGTGAGAGACTTGTGCGAGGTAGAATAGCAGCAGCGACGAGAAGGCAAGATTACTTCCATGAGATCTAGAGCTTTGAGTAAGATTGAGCGGTGCATCTTGATGGCTGTTGCAATGGTTGTGTATTTTGACAGCTAAACTGCGGCCGTCTTTAGTTCATGCTGAGGCTAATTTGTTGTTCGAGAAGGCAAGCAGGAAGAGAGGATACTTTTGATTTTACATGTTTCGTGAGAAATTTACCATCACATCAGTATATCAACACTTTTCACCTCAAATCACGATACTTGGCCTCCTCCTTCATTCTCTCTTCAACCAGCCGAATAACCTTTGCATCATAAACCTCTTCAGGGGTCTTGTCACCCTTGAGCACCAGCTTCTCATGCTGCGTAACCTCGTCCTTGGTCATGCAGACCAAATCCTTGACTGCAATGTTCGAGCTCTTTTGCCCGGCGATGCTGGTATCGATGAATTGGCCTTGGGGCTTGCGCCAGCGGACGAGAGCGAGACGGCTGGCAAGACCGCTGACCACACTGCGGCCACGGTAGACTTCTTCAACCACGTAACCCACATCTTCCTGTGTGATTGGGATGCGTAAACCCAGTGGATCCAGAGACATGTGGCGAGCTACACGCTCCTCTGAGCCTTGCAAGCTAGCCAAAATGCCATCGTACATTTTATCCCGCGACTTCGAAGGCAGGTATTCGTGTGGGTAGCCGCTGATGGCCAGCATGACGTGGTTGGCCACACAGAGGCCAAAGATTGCGGGCATGGTGCCCAGCACGGGCAAGATCCTGACTCTAAATTCTGGAAGCACGCCGAGTTCGCCAACACTGCCTTTTGCGTGTTCTTCGTCTGAGAGAGGCAGCAATTGGGCTTTGCCCGGTGCGGTCTTTTCGCTGGAAAAGACGACGGGGATGCCGTCTTTGACGCCTTGGGCACGCAGTCTTCGTCGTGTGGAGCGCGAGAGGGGGTCGTCTGTGCTGGTGGAAATGTCGCCGAGGAACACGCGAGTGGGATCTGATTTGCAGCCCGCGCCCATGGAAGAAATGACCTTGATGTTGTGCTTGTGGCAGTAGGCGAGGAGATCCACCTTGCTGTCAATATTGTCGATGGCGTCGATGACAAAGTCGGGCTTGTGGCCGTCGGCCCAGGGCGCCAATTGTGCTTCTGCCGTCGCGCCGACGAAGAGTTCGTTTCTGCAGTCAAAGTGCGTCCAAGGTGTGATTTGCTCGAGGCGCTTGCGGAGACAGTGGACCTTTGGCGTTCCCACGTCTGCTAGAGTGGCCACGGCGTGTCTGTTCAATGAGGAAAGAGTGACCTGGTCGAAATCAATGATTCGCAGTTTTCCGGCTCCGGATCTGGCGAGGGCGGCAGCGGCATGAGAACCTACACCGCCGACTCCGACGATGATGATGAATGCATTGCGCAGCTTTTTCAGGCCGTCGTCGGTGAGAAAGACGCGGTTGCGGGCCAGTTGTTCCAGAATCAATTCTGCATATCTTTGTCAGAAGTCTTGGTTTTGTACTTTGTGAGAGATACCCGCCTTCATCGTAGTCTCCCAAACGAGCTCTTGCAGCAAGAGCAGCACCTCTCTCATCCTCCTTGGATAGCTTTGAGCCATCCTGCACAGCACCACCAAAATTGTTTATCTATGGCAAGAATCAGCATTTCCAATACCACGTAACTTTTCGAAGATACATACTTGAACAACATTCTCGTCCTTGTCAAGATCAGGAATCGAGCTCTTGAGATCAGAAACACGATACTCTTGCTTCGCCTTTTGCAGCCCCAGAATCGCACTGCCAACCAGCAATCCAGAAGCAACTGCCGTGGCTGCCAGTTGCAGGTTATGCGACGACCTGACTTGGTCAATCCAAGTCGACGACATTGTTGTGTGATGCACCACCTCTTTTTCAAGGTTTAATCTTCGAGTAGAGAAAAAAGAGACAGAAGCACGTGAAAGCAATGATTGACGTTCAGATTTCCCTGTCTTGTGGCTGGTGTGCTGTGGCTGGTGTGCAGTCACACGTGCAGATAAGATCTTCCATATCATCCATCGAGTCCTGCTCGAGTCCTGCACCTCTACAACAGTAAAAACCCTACCCAAAGAAATTGGCAAAGCAAGTGGTAAGAACACCCAGACCCTTTCTAAACGCTCCACAAAGGGAATGTACTAACAACACAATCGTTCCAGTCATGTTTTCCCATCCCCCCAATGCCGAGAACCAATCACACACAAAACAGTCTCAAACCGCGTGCCTGCAGCCATGCGCTTCTTCCCGGAAACGTGGTGAATGCAGCGCAATGCGCACACATGACTGAAACAACGAACAGAGATCGTAGGGGCTGGTAAGGCATTTACTTGACTCTTTACTTTCCAAACTCTTTTGGTGAGGTTTCCCATCTTTCTTTTCTCAAAACCTTTCCTTTACATCCACCAATATTTCTCGTCCTCTGACCACTTTTTGGTTTGCATCGTTTTACCTTTTTTTGCACACTGGATCACTGGAACAAGCACCATTCGAAACTGCATTGCGCAATCAGACAAAAAAGGCCAAAGTGTTCAGAAAAGGACAGAAAAAGACGTGTTTAGCATTCCAAGGCGCTGCTTGACGACCCCCAAATTCTTCGCTCGAGCCCACTCGTATCACTTCAGATACAGGCAATGAGAAGTGAAAACAACGATAGTTTTCAATCGGATGGCGCTGGCTCCGTCTTCTTTTTCTTTTCTGCCCTTTGCTCCTCTTTTTGGCTCTGGCGCATTGCATGCTTCGATGGTAGTTTTTACTCTAGTGGTTCTCAGCGGCAAAGGAAAGCAGATGTTTGTAACCTAAAATGAGGTAACAGGATGATGAAACTTGGAGACAAAAGAGAGCAGTGTTTTGGGGAGAAAGGGTGTTTCTTTGTCCTGTGATGAATATTCAAAAGCCAAAGTTGACATGGCAGCCCGCTTGTGCTTGACCGCACAAGATCTGTGGTTGTCCACTGTGAGAACATTGGAGAGACACAATTCTGAGGACACATAAACACAAAGAAGAAAAGTCTGGGAGATGGCGGCTCTTGGATGGATGCATGAACTTATGAAGAATATGTAGTAGGGGAGTAATTCGCAGTGCTTTCAGTGTTTCCACAATCCAGCAAGTTGTCTGCTTTTTTCTGCAAAACGCTTTTTGTCCCTCTCTCAGATGATGATGATAAGATAAACACAAAGAAGACGAGCAGAATACAGGAGTATCATCCTTTTAGAATCTGTCTCGCCTTCTGTTTGCGCGGAACACCGTAAACCCAACATAGGCTCCCGTCAACACCAGACCAAAAATGACAAACTTGAGGAAGAACCAACCCCAGCCGCCGCCCTCCTTCTTCGCGTACTGGTTCGGTCTGTAGGCGCTCTTGCTGTAATCCTTGGGTGTGCCGGCCGCGCCGCTGGGACTGTACAGGTTCTTGGTCTCGACCTTGATGATGTCGTGGTTGTCGGACAGCTCGCCCGTCTCGGCCGAGAAACCGAGGTAGGTGACGCCGGGCAGCTTGATGCCGGGAACGTCGAAACAAGGGGTCCATTCGTCTTCTTTTTTGTACATTAATTCGACTTTGAGTGACTTTTCTTGGAAGTAGGTGACGCGGGCTTTGGTGGGGATGTTGGCGTTGCGGAGACCGCGTGCCTATAGATAGAAGATTAGCGAAGAAGCAGAGGATGAAGATTCAGGGGCAGTAAAAGACGTACGGAGCAGCCGGCGAGTTCATTGGCCTTGCCGTCGTGGCCTTGGTCGTAGACAGTCTTTCCGTCACCCAGCATGGCCATGACATAGGGAAACACAACACCAGGCCTGTTGTTCTTGTACGTGTCGAAAAAGATGCCCAAGCCCTCAAACATGTCCTTGTTGCCAAAGACGGGACCCTGCTGCGCCCTGTCGGTCGTCACCCACATGGCAAACCCATCACCAAACAGGTTACCCTGGCCATTAATGTCAAACTCGACCTCGATCTCCCAGTTGGTGGCGGTCAGGGGCACGCGCGAGTAGATCCAGCCGGATTGCGAGGGGCGGTCGGAGCTGAGACGGATGTGCTTGTCGGCGCGGATGATGGTGTCGCCGCCAAAGTCCCACCACCTGCTCTGCAGGTCCGAGTCGAGGTATGGCTGCACCAAGGAATGCGTGCGAAGCTGCGGCGCGTGGTCAGAAACAAGCTCGGTAATGTTTTATCCTAGGGGTCGCATGTCATACGGGGATGCTCTTGACATCAGATGTGTCCTGGGCATTTGCACCGGCGAGCCACGTCGCCGCAGCGGCTCCAAACAGAGACAAGAACCGCATGGTGAATGGGAATAGACAAGAGAAGGAGGACAGCGATCCGTTTCTATTGTTAGCATCCAAGGGGAATTCGTGTCATGATCTAGAGCTCCGCAAAGCCAAACCGTGCAAACACGCCGAACGGGCAGGGCAGCATGACGGCATGGCCAACTTTTGCATCCTATCACTATCATTTATCACACACATCACAACTCAACATGTCTTTCCTCGGAGGTTCATCTGCCGCTTCAGGCGCCAGCCAGACTCAGGCCATCAAGCAGCAAGTCGCACAAGAAGCCGCCGTCGCCAACGCAAGACAGCTCGTCGAGGTACGCATGCAGCCAATGCAGCTTTTCCCAAACCACTTTTGCCCGCACACGGCGCTGACCCTCCCACGCGGCGCATGTAGAAACTCAACGAACACTGCTTCGAGCGCTGCATCCCCAAGCCCGGTTCTTCGCTGTCGTCTGGCGAGTCGACCTGCTACTCGCAGTGCATGGAGAAGTACATGTCGGCATGGAACGTCGTCTCCAAGCAATACATCAACCGCATACAGAGAGAGGCTGGTGCAGGAGGCATCATGTAAAAATTTCTACATTTTTCACGACAAAGCACGATCAAAAAAGGACAAAAGAGCGAGGACGAGAAGAGACCAATTGTACGATATGCATAGCAAGATGCCCGGTCCAAAATAATTGTACATTATCAAGACATTTAAAGGTTCGCCTTGGGAGGTGGCGGAGGGTTGGCCAATGTCTTTTGCCTTTGCGAGTAATCCTTGACAATGATGGAGCACTTGATCTCCTTGCACAGCGACTTTCTTTGAGCCGGAGGAAGGAGAGACGCAAACTCGAGTCCCGAGGCTCTGCAATTCTTGTCAGCTCGGTTTCAGTCTGCTCACTGCCAAAGCAAATCAGATACCTCTCAACAGCCTCGAGGGGCACTTCAAAGTCTTGGAGGGGCTTGTCGTTCGCAATCTTCGCATTGGGCAAGACAAAAGCACCCAGACTGACACTTCCGCCAACCTTTCCGTCTTCGGCAAAGATGACCTTGTAGAAATGCGTGGGCACGGCAACGTTGGGAGGGTTGCCAATGACCTCGTAGCTGACCCTCCACTTGCCATCTGCCTCCTTCTTAGGGAGGTACAAAGGCCCAGTCACGATGCGGACCGAAGGGTACCGTCCGGTGAGACGACGGCAAAAGTCCTCAAAGTGAGCCCAGTAATCTCTGTTGAAGCCCTCGCCGACCTGGGGGCACATGTTGCTCAATGCAAAGGTATCGTCCATGGCTTGCTGCGACCACTTGGCATCGGCAGCGGGCACCTGGTGACCTCTGTCGTAGCCACTGCGGAAGTAGTCCTTGAGCTTCGCGCGGAACTTTTCTGGAATACCCTCGTCCTCGACAAAGATAGAGTGCTTGCGGTCGGCGTTGCTGTTCTTGAGCGACTCGGGCGTGATGTGCTCGACGACCCAGGCAGGGTTTCTTGTTCTGCGGTCGTATGCAGAGGTCAAGGACGCGGCGGCTCTCAGGTCGGACACAGGGCCAGGAAAGCCATACTGGTAGAGTCCATTGGGGTCGACGGGTCTGGCGGCAGCAGCAAGAGCTTCTTGGACACCGGCAGGTCTGCCAACAGCCAATGGCGGGTTGACAGGAGTGGGAAAGGGCGCGGCGGGAGTGTTGACGCTGACCGGGCTCGCCGTCTTGCGAGGAAACAGAGCGGCCGTGGTTGCTGCTCCGAACGCGGCGCCGCCTGCGGCAACGAGTGCGAGCGTGACTTTGGACATGATATCTCGCATTCACTCGAACGATACCGAGGGAGACGGCCGAGGGAACCAACAAACAAGACGTCTGTACGCGCGCTACAAAAAAGTGCTCGTGATGCTCTACCTAGCGCCAAACAATCCGCGCCAAGCCATCAATGTACAAAGTCTCCTAGCAGCATTCATCATGCAGGAACGTCTAATTACTCTATATTATATCAGATGTAAGAGACCTTTACGCCCATGCCTATCGTCCTCTGTACTTTATGCAGACCGTCCTGAAAGCTCCGTTTGATCCTGTCCCTGACATCTCGGCGTGCAAATGCCAAAGTGAAAGCCATCAGAAAAAGTACAAACCGGAGCAGAACCATCGGATTCTGGCTGACAGACTTCCTAGCGTTCAGTACGGCGGCCTGCATGGTCGCAAATATAGAGCGATAAACGCGAGGTGAGGGAGGCGTGGCTTTCTTCTGGGGAGGTTTCGCTCTTGACGCAGGTGGGTTTCGGTTGGTCTGCCCTGCTCTCGAGGTGTTGTTGTTGCTGCTAGAGGCAGAGGATGCTCTGTTTTGCGAACCTGCTGTACGAGGCCTCTCATCAGCTTCTCGTCGCCTCCTTTCCTGTTCTGCTCTGGCCTCTTCTTTTCGACGTCTCTCGTCCTCGATACGCCTTTGTTGCATCTCTTCATCTTGACGGCGCTGAAGCTCCTTCTCCCGTATCCCATCGAGTGCCTTCTCCTCTTTCAATGTATGAAGTGCTTGCAGGAAAGCATCCCTTCTCTCGTCGTCTAGAACTTCACTCATACTGATAAAATCACGGGCATAGTCCCACTCGTCGTTTTGGGGCAGGACGTGGAGAGTGTAGAGCTCGAGCAGCTTGAGGCGAGTATTCAGGTCGCGTGGGGTGCTCGTTCCGTTGTGGTGAGACGAAATGCGCATGGATTGCTGCGAGGCTTCGAGGTGGGCAGCAATGTCAAAACTAGGGTTGGACAGGGCGGACAGGTACGTTTCGAGACGCTGTTGGTTCAGCTTTTGCGAGGGCATGTGTGCCAGGAGTAAAGTCGCACTATGATGTGTCAGGCGATGAAAGTGAAGTAGCGTGGTTCGCTTCTTACAGGTTGACGACGACTTCAGCATCCACGGCACCCTCATTCCCTTGATAACCCTGCTTGACGACAAGGTCCCAGATGGTGCCCTGACGAGCGTACGAGGCCAGTTCTCGCCATTTGGTGCTTCCAAAAACCAGCTTGCCTTCCTCGGGACCCAGATCTATAATGGCGTTGAGCAAGGTCAAGTAGAAGCTCCACACCTTGACGCGACTAGTCTTGGACGCGAATGCGACAGGTGCAGCGTTGCGGTCCGTTTGGTCATCTTTGGGGAACGGCGAGTCTGAGGCTTCGGGCGAGATGATGGGATCAATGGTAGACAAGGCTTCATACAGCCTGCGAGTGAGAAACAATTGGGCGGCCTGGCGGTAGGTTCTGGCTATTTGCGACGACTGGGCGCGGGCCGACGAAAGCGACGAGATGGACGAAGCCAAGTATTGCGACGAGAGCGAATCCTCATACGACATGGTTGATGCCGTCGAGTCGGTGGGCATAGCGCTCAATGCTCTGGTCTCGAGCAACAAAAGTATGGCCCCTTGACCGGCTATCAGTCGTGTTGTTATCCTCACCTTTCCCCAGTCATTCCTCCTTCACCGGCTTCTGATCGCGAATGAACCGAGGTTGACCGACGCTCGGTCCTCCATCTTCACCGCCTAAGCATCATCGTTTCCATGATGCATCCAGCGCGTCCAGAGCCCTCTCACCATCTCGCCTTTACATCTCTATCATCAACGCGCTGCTTGGCCGGTAAACATAGACAGAGGCATAGATCACGAGGTATTTGCTCCAGATTCAGAGCTTGTTGCGTCGAAACAATTAACTCAGCGCGGTAGGTACTCGTTTGCCTCTCAATTGTTTGTCTCTTCTATTCATCATCGCAAATAACATCGATCTGCTGCGATTTGCCTCTGCGCTTTTACTTACAAGGCTCTACACGGCTTGTCTGCCACCCTCTCATCATTCTTCGACATGGACATAGATAAAGCATCTTTTCCTTCTCGTCTTCTTGACGTGATCGAGGCTATCGCAGAAGCACATTTTGTGTCGTTTGATCTCGAACTCTCAGGCGTGCCTGTCAAGGGACAAGCAAAGGAGAAGCCTGGCAAGCCTTCACTTCAGGAACGCTACCTCGAGACCAAAAAGGCTGCTGAGCAATATCAGATCTTACAAATAGGCCTCACATGCGTTAAGGACGATGTGCTTCAGGGCGCCTATGTTTGCAAGCCTTTCAACTTCAATCTCAGTCCGATAGTCGAAGAGCGCCTGGACGTTGATCGTACTTTTTCTTTCCACAGTGGAGCTGCCGAGTTCTTGCTTGGAGTTGGCTTCAAGTTCGACCTTCCCTTCACATCTGGAGTCCCCTACTTATCCAGAGATGAGGCTCAACTCGCTGAACAAAGAGCGGCCGCACGGAACGACAAGTCATCATTCACCGACATTGAAATCAAGCCGGAAGATGTTCAAGCTCTGGAGTTTCTTAGAAGGGTTCGATCAGAGGTCGATAACTGGCTCAAGACTGGACAGCCCAGCTCACATTCCGTTGTCATTGGTCCTCTAGATACGAACGATGATGCCAACCCTGAGCTAAATCGCTTCGAGCGACGACTTGTGCACCAGATCGTACGTGCAGAATACCCCGATCTTGTCAGCATCCCCAACAAAGGCCTGGTCCGCGTATCTAGACTTGATCCCGAACGCGAAGAGTACATCCAAGCTCAGCGTAAGCGGGAAGTGCATGACCGTATCGTCCGACAGACTGGATTCAGATGGATTGTGGAAGCTCTATGTGGAAACCCTCCTGAAGCCATTGATGTTCGGTCATTTGCCACCACTCCTGGAGGTGTTCCTGGATTCGTAGATCTTGACATGCTCAAGTCGCGCTTCAATCGTGCTAAGCACATGATCCGCAACAAAAAGACTGCTCTCTTTGGCCACAATCTCTTCCTCGACCTGATCTACTTCTACAGAACCTTTATCGGAGCCTTGCCCGACACTGTGGATGAGTTTGCCAGTCTAATCCATGAGCTCTTTCCAATCATCGTTGACACGAAATACATGGCCACTCACAACTGCGGAGACATCAATCCTCAATCCTCTCTTGAACAAATAGCAGAGAAGCTTGCAGAACAACAGAAGCCTAGCGTCACCACACATGAACAGTACAACAAGTACACCGATACTACAGCATTCCACGAGGCCGGCTATGACAGCATGCTCACAGCTGAAGTTGGTGTGCGTCTTTCGGCAAAGCTCGAGCTTGCAGGAAATTATGATAACGAGCCACAAAACACGATTCCACCCACACCACCTGATGTTGACGGTGGTGGCGTCCAGCTCGACAGCAATACACCCTCAGTGATCAACTCGGCCATCGACAGCGTCAAAGGCCTTCTTCAAGCACCCTTTAAGGTCTTGGGAGGACAGACCAATACACCAGCTCAGCCATCAAAGCAATCAACAACAAAAGACTCCTTAGCCGAGAAAACCGCCACACTAGACATTACCGAAGACGAATCAGGCACAACGAGCACAAACTCCAAGAAGAAGAAAAAGAAGAAGAACAAAAAGTCAAAGGCCTCCGCTCCGACCCCTCCAACACAACAAGGCGGTCGCTTCGCCCACGCCACAGCCTTCGACCAACTCCGAACTAGCCTCGATGGCTCCGAAGAAGAAGAACCAAAAACGTCCGAAGAAGTCCTCGAATTCGATGCCCTGCCCTCGGAAGACGCACATGCATCTGATCCCGTGGTTGCAGACACGGACGGTGTTTCCGACCCTCGGGCTGCAGCATCGTGGGACACTATCCCTGCATTGACCGAAGAAGATTTGGCATGGGACGCGCGTGAAATAGGTACTGTGATGCCGTCTTTCGAGTCCGGGTTCTGGAAGGTCTATGGTAATAAACTGCGTGTCTTTGGCACACAGGAGGGTGTTGCCATGCTGGACTGAAAGCGGCAGTGACTTGTGCCTTCATGGGATATCAAGGAAATGGGCTAGGGTCACTGCGGCTAAGGAGTCTCGCCCATTCGCCTCTGGAGTTGGCTCGATGGAGACCTGACGGGCAGCAACAAGCGCGACACTCGTTGTTATGTCGAGAGCTCGAGGAGCAAGACTGATCTTCAATCCCGGTCACATTCTTCAATCAACCATTCGCGCCCACTCTATCACAAGAGTGTATTCGCCTTCATCTCCAGACAGTAGGACAAGGTAGATAAAGCACTTTTGCAAGTCAAGAATACAAAAAGATCACAACCCTCGAAAATTGGCCTAACATGACCAAAGTACTCTGACGTGAATTCCTTCCTTTGACCAAGATTCCCTGCTGACAAGGCAGTTTTGAACTGTTCTTGTTCTTTTTCCAATCCGGGTAGCACTGTTCTTTTTTCTTTGATCAGGTAGTCTGCCTCGTGAGACCATGCGAACTAGCTTGTTTGCCTTTGGGTGACTCTATCTGCCTCTATGCTTACAATGACAGCTGATCACGCTGTTCGGCTTGAAAGAACGGTGCACTGGGCGGGACAAGTCGTAGTGTAACCACAAGGCATTAAAGAACAAAAAAAGGAGGGACAGTGGTGGATGATACATTAATTACTCGAGACAAGGCCAAAGATAAGAGATTTCTGGTCAAAAGGGAAAGAATGTGACAGAGCTACTTAGTCGACTGCAATATTCTAGAGAACCCCTGGCCCCAACAAGTAGATGCTGGAAGAGCATGTGAGGGTCAAAAGACAAGACTCAAATCAAAAGACACCATCAGGATTCGAGAGTATACTGTGTAACTACGCCGAAGAGACATGTGAATTGTGGCAAACAGACTTGGACTTTTTTGATGATCGTACTTTTCGAAGAAGGAGGGTATGGCAACTACGAAAAGCTAGGAACCGGACGCCTTCATCCCCATCCATGACCACTGCATGATGCAAAGTGGTGGTATCTTTTAGACGACGCCGATGCGTGTTGTTTTGCTTGCGCTGTTGCGAATGCACACAACCGCAGAGCCTTTTTCCACAACCCGGCAAGAAGAAAAAGAAGACGACAAGTTGGCAGATCACTACGAGGAGCGATGCGCTTATTTGTCCTTCTTGGTCTTGGCACCCTTGACCTTTGCGGTACCGGTGAGGGTCTTCATGCGGTTCTTGCGCTGCTTGCCTGTAATGGTTGTGAGTGGTTGATTGTGAAAAGAGGTAAAAACGGCTCAAACATACGCTGCTGTCTCGAGGCCTTCTCGATCTTGTTGGCCATGCCAACACGGACAAGGCGGTAGTGGGGCTCGAACTTCTTCATGGCCTCGTTGGAGTCGTAGATGAGGGCGAAGCCAGTCGACTTGCCACCACCGTACTGGGTGCGGAAACCGAAGACGGAGACCTGGTCCTTGTCGGCCTTGTAGAGCTCGGAGAGCTTCTGGCGGAGCTCATCCTTGGAGACGTTGGGACGGTTGGGGTGGAGGACATCACTGCAAGCAAAGGAAAGAAGCCCTAGTCAGTACTGGATCTCAATATAGAGGAGATCAATCGTGCCGGCTGCCTCTGCCGCCACTGCCGTCGACCATTGTGTCTGCGCCTTGCCCACGAGAAACAAGTGCCTGAGAAATGCGGAGTGGTTGGAGGAAGAAATTTTCCTTTGCTGATCCTTTTTTTCACGCACGGCGGCGCAATGTTGAATGTCGTCTGGTCCTCCTCTTGCTTCTCGTTTCCATGGGCGCAGGTTGACATGCAGTCTTTGGCAGGGCGGCGTCGGTGCTCTAGCGGTGGGAGAGGGGGCGAGAGACTCACACGACCATCTGCTTGCGGGCAAGCAGGGGGTTGCGGATGAACTTGCGGGTGCGCAGAGTAACTTGAGCGTCGGCCATTTTTGCGGTATGGGGATGGGATCGATGGTCGTCGAAAAGTTCTTGTCGTCTCAAGCAGAAGTAAAAGCAGATCAAGGACGGCCGCGCAAATTCGACGGGCAGACTGGCGTTTGTGCGTGGTCTGTGCTGGGGCTGCTTGGCGCGGCCGTCGATGGATGTTGAGCCGCTTCTGCTGTTCATACTTTGTGCATCTTTATGCATTACCGACCATCACTCGTGAATTTTGCGTCCTTGCTACTCGCATCACTGCCATTCGCATCGCTGTCATTCGTACGCACATAACATGATTCAGGACTTACCATCGGAACAAGCACTGCATCAGATTTGCCTGTTCCGCAGGCAGTATCTGCAGTTGCTCGACGCCCAAAATCTGTCCTGGCCCTCTGCAGAGACTCTGCGCTCTTCTCAAGCCCAAGAATGGATATATGAGAATCTCTTCCAGACAGACAATGTTGCACACTTTTTGCCTCCAGAAAGATATCGTCTGCGTATCTTGAAGCTACTCATGTCCAAGATCGAGAATTCCATTGTAGATCCAGAAGAAGATGTAAGAGTGTTCTCGTCTGTTTCCTCTTGTTTGTCTGCTTTTCTGATGTTTGGGCCGTTGTTGTAATCAGGAAATATCGGATAATCTCATGTCTACACTGGCTGAGCTCATGTTCTCTCCTATGCCCGACGACGCGACTGCTGCTCAACAACGCAATTGGGTAACATATACACCACTCGCTCCGGATGCACCAATCTTGAGCAAAGAGCCTGAATTGAAGTTGCTCGAGAACCGTGCAGTCATCTCAGGTGCCGGTACCACCGGCTTACGTACTTGGGAAGCCGCCCTCCACCTCTCTGCATATCTTCTTTCCTCGCCCGATTTGTCGGCAAGTGTCAAAGGCAAGAAGGTGATCGAGCTTGGTGCTGGCACTGGACTATTGTCCATCCTATGTGCCAGCCATCTTGGTGCTGCCCATGTTACAGCTACCGATGGCGACGAAGGAGTTGTTCAGGCTTTGCAAGAAAACGCGGCCTTCAACGATGTCAAGGATGCTATGGATATTGGTGTTTTATGGTGGGGTCGAGCTCTGAAGGGGTCTTGGATGTTCGAGAAGGACCCTTCGTTCTCTTGCGATTTGGTCCTCGGTGCCGATGTCGTGAGTGACACATCATTCAGCTCTGCCAAAAGACACTAACGCTCTTCCCAGACATACGACAAAGCTGCCATCCCAGCCCTGGTCTCTACCATGAGAGACATGTTTGAAGCCTGGCCTCATGTCCAGATTATCATTTCAGCGACTATTAGGAACGCTGACACGTTTGCTGCCTTCGAATATGCTTGCAGTACGTTATCAAGACGATCATGATAGCGTCCTGTATACTGACATTTTCATCTAGCACACAACGAATTTAACGTCCATGAAGTGGATTATCCCCTGATTCCCATGGAACGACAGGCTTCTCTCTTCCACTCGACTATGGTTCCCATCAAAATCTTCTCAATCACTGCACCCGAGACGCAAAGAGACCCTTATGCAGTATAGATGGTTCCTGAGCTAGTCTGCTACGGTAGCTGCAACGAGGACAGATTCAAGCAGTATCAGCAATCCTTCGAATCTCTGCTCTCTCTTCGGCAGTAGTGGTGTTTCTCGGCACCTGCTTGATGACCTTTGCTGGGTTGCCTGCTACAACTGTGTAGGGCGCTACGTCCTTGTTTGAGAATGAGCACACTGTGCAGCACTTAGATGGATCTGGAGATTGTTGGACTTACCTTGGTCACAACACTACCCGCACCCACAGTACTGCCACGTCCGATCGTCACACCGGGACAGACGGTCACATTACCGCCAATCCAAACATCCTCCTCGATCGTGATTGGCTTTCCAGACTCTGGACCGTTTGTTCCGTTCCTCAGATCAGGATCTAGAGGGTGGGTGCCAGAGTACAGGCTTACATTCGGTGCCAAAAGAGACCTCGAGCCGATGGAAACAAGACATGTATCAATGATGGTGCAGTTGAAGTTGATGAAGACGCCTTCTCCTAGACGTACGTTGGTGCCGTAGTCTGCATGGAATGGAGCCTCAACCCATGCTTCGGAGGCTAGTAGCTCTTCGTCTTCATCTTCTGTGCTGCCTTCTTTGCGAGGTGGTAATGGTTTAGTGTCTCCCACGATGCTGTTGAATATAAGTAATGGTGCACATAAGAAGATATAAAACTTACTCTTTCCATAATTCGACCTGACGTCTTCTGGTCATTGACTCATCCTCTCCTGCTTTATTGTACTTTGTGCAGGCGCGTGCACACCGACGACGCTCTGCAACCAGCTCTGGAGTGAATGCATGGTAAAGTTCCCCTCTGAGGGACCTGGCCTTGTTCTCGGAAATAGGCATGACGAAAAGAACAATATGTGCGATATTTGTCTTTGTCTTTGCTTTGGAATAGGTGTTAAGATGGTGAGATGGACGCCAAGAGCCGCATCCAGTGAGTGACGCGGGGAGACCCTGGCATTGATATTGTTCACATGCATTCCAGAAGTTCGGGACGTCTACGACGACCATCTGGGTGTTTTTACCAGGCGCTGCCGCCGACCAGTGTTAGCATCTTGCTCATACACAGCAAATCGATATGGCACACCAAGGCGACCCCAACATCTCTGCGCCGTCTCCCACATCGCCAATCGCAAACAACAATGGAGCATCCGCCGAATCTCGCACATCCCTGGTCGACCCAACCATCTATCCCGGCAACTCGCGCTCCATCTCGTCAATCGCCCTGCACGCCCTCTGTCTAGGCCTCACCCTCTCAGCCTGCAGTATCAGCACCATCCTGCTCGCTCAGTCCGGCTTCCGTCTCTGGCGACTCACAGAGTTCATCGCTACTTTGTCCCTCTTCCACTTTCTCGAGTTCTGGACCACGGCGCGCTACAACACGTCCAATGCAAAAGTGTCCTCGTACCTCCTCACCTCGAACGGCGGTGCCTACCTCGCCGCCCACGTCGCCGCAATGATCGAAATCCTCGTTACTTCGCTCTTCTTCCCCGCCCTGCAGGATCGCTACAGCAATATCTATACCATTGGTGCGGGGTTAGCGTTGGTGGTTATGGGGCAGGTTGTGCGCAGTATTGCCATGGCGCAGGCGGGCGTCAGTTTCAACCATATCCCCGCGAAGAGCAAGAAGAATGACCATGTGCTTGTCACTCAAGGTCTGTACTCTTACTTTCGCCATCCCAGCTACTTTGGCTATTTTTTCTTTGCCGTGGGCACGCAGATTGTGGTTGGCAACAAGATTTGCTGTGTCTCTTATTTGATTATTTTGTGGTTCTTTTTCAAGGATAGGATTAATTGTAAGTGGTGTTTTGCATTGCTCTTTTTTGCTGTGCTGACTTTTGTACTATAGATGAGGAACAGGATCTGGTCAAGTTCTTTGGTGACGATTACCGTAGTTATCGCCAGAGAGTTGGTACTGGCATTCCATTCATCCCGTAGAAACTTGTAATATGTGTTCTTGGTTACCACACAATGAAACATAAAAACACAGTCTTTACACAAAAACATTTTCTTATCCACTTTGTTAGGTCATTGTAATGTTTGCTCAGATGTCGAGGTGTATCAACAAAGCAACCGGGTATTCGCTAGCTTTGATGTTTTTGAAGCTGGCGGTTTGATCTCTTGAGCCAAATGCTCTGCTAGAGACGCCATCAAAGGTGGAAGCTGAATATATATTTGACCAAAGTCTCTGTCAAGGTGCAGCTTTGAGCTTGGCGCTCAAGATCGTTGTCTTGTTTTCGCAATCCTTTGGGGTCTGCTCAGGTTCCTTTGAGGAGGTGATCGAGACTCATTGGTTTAACAACGAAACCTGTGGTTTGTTGTTGCCTCCGCTACTGGTTGTCTTTTAAACGGAGTCTTCATGGAGTCAATGCTTTTGACAGAATACTCTAACAGCCTGATCATGGGTGTGAGGAAGTATCCTTGTTGGTTATCTTCAGATTGATGATTTTGAGCAACCAGCAATGACTGAGGAAGCAGAAGGTCATGGTAGCCACAAGAGGAAGTATGCCACAAGGGGTTTGAGAAAGACAGCCCTGAATGCTTTCTCAATGACACCGTACTAAACTGTCCATCCAACAGTTAATGGAAGAGAGAAATTAGGATCGTATGCTTTGTAAAGCTAGAGGGTTTGTCTGGTCTTGCTTGCTGAATTTCATCACAGGTGAAGAGTTCCAGTGTCTCGAGGATATCATAGTTGGAACCACACAGGAACAGGAAGCCTCATACCTTGGTGTCGTTCGTCGGTTGTCCATCTGTGAACGGTCATCGAAAGGATGTAAAAGTTCTAGACCAAGGCGTCGACAACAAGCCCCTTTAGCTCAGTTGGTAGAGCGCGGCACTAGTATCGCTAGATTATGCCGAGGTCGCCGGTTCGACTCCGTCAGGGGGCATAGCAGTATGCATTTATTTTGTTGAGGTCGATGTGGTTGAGAATAATTTTTTCTTGTTGGTATGGCGGTGTGGGAGTTGTTGTGAAAGCGAAGCCTGCACAAACTTGCACAACATTCTGTGCACAAGCGCTGAGATGTGGGGTAAGCGCCGGTGCGACGTCCACCGAACGCCCAAGTGCTCTTTCTTTGAACGGAAACGTAAACTCCCAAGTCATTCACATCATTTTGCGTCACCCTGGAGAGAAGGCTCCTGAAGGTCACAGACGTGTGGGCATAGAGAAGATTACTGATCTTGTGTGAGCCATCCTCCATGTTCTGCTCAGTATTTTGGAAGGACTGACCAAACCGGTATTGCGACGTCCAACAGGTAGTGATCGCAGATAGAGTTGGAGTATAAACCCGGCCATCTCATATCCAGCCTCGGTGATACGCCACTGGATAAACACCACTCTGTAACAACCTCATGTTTCTCTGTACCGTGTAGTGGTTTGAAAGTTTGTAGTAGTGTTGTCCTGTGGCCAGTTCACTGTGTCATCAGACCACCGGTCAAGCGGTTATCTGTGTACTCATTCAGGAAGTCTTGCAAACGCGCAATGGTTTGCAGAGTTGCAGGACCAGACTTGCAGGTATCCAAGTACCTTGGACAGAGTTCCGACCGTAGGAAGCTTTCGCTGACAGGCGCAAGGGAGCACGGCAGGGTTTTGTGCATTCAAGCAACAATCCATGTCGTCTGTCCGGATGCGATGGAGCAAACGATGACAAGGACTCGGCCAGGTTTGTGCGTGATCGTCAGTATCTCCGCATGTTCTCGGAGTGGGGATAACCGTTGGCAGAGTGAGTCCGTGCTTCACTTGCTTGCATTGCATGTTCAGCACCAGCCTTCCCTCTCCGCCGGGTTTCCACCTGAAAGGTCACAGCCACAACTTGGAAGACTTGGACATGTTTATGCGCGGCCGGTAGATCCTGGCACCACGCTTAGTGACGATTCGCTGGCACTGGGCGGACAGCAGCCGCTCGTGCAGTCGGTGCCGCTTTTGTTCCTAATCCAACCACCTCTTTTGAGACACGGTGGAGTTGAGTAGAGCAGACATCCAATCCGGCGAGCGGCAAGAAGTTTATCTAAAGCTAAACGGGCAGCCCGACGCTCATCACTCTGCATGCTTACTCGTTGTTAGAGTTCTTGCATGCATTCACCTACACGTACGCCCGCGGGCCTCGTCCTGCTTGATACGATGCGGAAGTTGCGAGACATATCGTTCCTGCCATATATAGGCAATGCGAGTGTCCGCAATCTTTGCACTGTTTCACCCCGGGCAGGGCTTTTTGCTGTCTGACCCCTCCATCGATTGTCCCTCAAACTCGCATATTTCCCTCGAAGGTTTCTCAGAGTGCTATGGACTAGTTCTTGTTACCCTGAACTAAAAGCATAATACTTGATGATAGTGATCACATTTCCCCCGCCGTTTCCAAGACGAACGTGAAACACCTGGCTCGTCATTGTGCTTAAGTGCATCGATCACCCCTCCTCTGCGAATGCCTTTCTGAGAAGTGAGCGAAGCGGCTGAGAGAGAGAAACACCAGCACGAGTTGGCCCAGAGTCTCACCGTGCTGGTCTTCTCAGTCGCAACTGCTTCTGTCCTGCGACCATGACTTCTCTCAACTCCACGAGTGGACTCAATTTCACCATCGGATTCAATGCAACGACACCTGCAGGTTTCAATTCTACGGATGGTCTTAATGCCACAGCAGTATCGCCAGGTGCGCTTGACTGGACTCAACTCAGACCATGTTTGACCAATGCTAACACACAACTCAGCCACTCCAACTCGCGATGGATTGCCTCTCCAACCACGTCTTACACCCGCATTCGGCGTGGCCGGTGCCTTGCTCATCCTGACTGGTTTCGCATACGCCTGCGCCAGTATCAAGATCAAAAGGTTCTTTACAGTATGACCTCGCATATGTTTGCTTGTTAACCAATGATCGCAGGCTCTACAAGTCTCTCAGTTGTGTCTACCTCGTTAGCATCTGTGTTACCGTATGTGTGCTACCCCGTCCGTTCCACCATGATGCTGATCGCCGCGCAGGTACTGATAATCTACGTAATGCCCGCGCCAGATGCAAGCGTTAGCGATGGAGTTCAAGGCGCATACTTGGTCGGCATAGTCGCGCCTGGCATCATACTTGGCGGAATCTGCGAGCGCTACGCCGAATGGCTCGCAAAACGTTCTGGGTGTATCGTAGGAGGCTTCTGCATCGCCATGTGGATCGAAGTGCTGGTCCCGGGAGGTCTGATCACATCATCTCCAATGCTCGCTGTCTTTATTGGAATCATGTGTCTTGCTGCTCTCGCACCCTCGTTTCTCGAGAAAACGGAAGACCCGGCTTTTATTATCTGTTCAGCATTTTCTGGCACCACGGCGTTCGTGCTAGGAATTGACTGCTACAGTCGTGCTGGGTTGAAGGAGTTTTGGGTATACACATGGCGTACGTCAGAATTATGATATGATGTTTTTTCCACTGACTCGTTGCAGAATTTCACAGAGTCGAGCTCTTTGGCTTCGGGACCAAAACCTACCCTTTGACGAGAGGGATCAAAGCCGAGATCGGTATGATTCCTGTCCTCTTTCTACTTGCAATGGTGTTCCAGGGTAAATTCTTCAAACCCATTCGCGAGCAAAAGGAAAGACAGGAAGAAGCGTTTGCTGGCCTCAGACAGGAACATGAAAGGCATGAGCTCGACACGGGACGCGCCGTTCAAAGGACAGCCGATAGAGAGCGTGCCATCTGGGAACGGACATACAAGGATCCGGAAAAGAAAATGCCTGATGTCGAGCAGAGACAAGTTGATCCACCATCCCCATCGAGAGCTGGAAAAAGATTCCACGCCGCGGCGGGCTTTGTCATGGACAAATTGAAGCCTGATACTCGCACCTTGCTTATAACAGACAACCTCGAACGGCAACGCAACGAGAAGCCCGCTGCTGGAAGGTTGGTAAGATCAAATGTCCAAGCGCAGCATCATGACGAGATCACTCCCATCGAGGCCCCTAGGGAGAGCACCGAAGCGGCACTGGACACCTCACCAGCATCGCGTCCATCGTCTTTTCAGCAATACCCTAGTCTCAGGCCAACCTCGTATCCACCTCCACCCATCCTCCCACAAACAGGTTACGAATGCGATACACCTTCGGATGGAGTAGACTACGTAAACCTGGGTTCCTTGAACCCTTCGTTGCCATGTCTTACGGATAGAGTCAGCTCTCTGGGCTTGGCTTTGGACATAGAAAATATCGGAGCATCTGTAGTGCCTGATCAAGACGAGTTCGAGATTGAGGCTTCACCCCACCTCAGCAGGCCGCAAGCGGACGAACAACTTGCCCCTACACCGATCAGACAGTCCCAACAAGTTCTATCGGGATGGGAGCAGCAGATTACTCAAGAACCACTTGGCGAAGACGAGGCGGCCGGGGAGCATCTAGCTCCAATAAATCACGAGGACACGGACGAGCCGCTTAGATACGCCCACCTCGGGTCAAAGAGCTCAGATTTGTGCGAGATTTCAAAAACCCATGGTCATGTTGAGTCTCCTACACGCGACGCCGAGTCTGCTGCAACTAAACAGCAGCAGAGGGAAGACGTAATGAGCAGGACGCATGAGTGGAGCAAGACATTGATTCACGCAGAGCTGAAATCGAGACCCTCCAGCATTCGGTCGTACGACGCAAAAGAGGAAACAAGCTTGTGGTCAGGATTCGAGGGCACCCACACAACTGAAGATACCTTTGAGCCTCTGGAAGGACAGGAAGAAGCATCCGCTAAGCCAACACAACATGCTCTGTCGAGAGCAGGTCCTCTCAAACAAAACAAGCGCAGGTCTAGGCGTGTCTCGGTCGTTGAGGGCAAAACAGCTATTCTACCCACACCAGTCAAGTCTGCAAGAGTCGATGAGCGCAATTCATCGCTTCCGATGCTCGATACTGGGACCACCCTCATCGATGAACGTCGCACAATCGCAGAGCAAAAACAGAGGCAAATGTCTCTCACAAACAACTTCATTACCGATGAATCTCAAGGCATCGTTGCGAGAAGGAACTTCGGGTCGCATGGCAAATTCACCAACTCAAACGATGTCGAGTCGACGGACCTTGACGACATAACACTTTCTCAAGCACGAACGACACTTCACGCAAGAAGTATGAGCAACAGTCAAGTATCTACGATATCGTCTCCCGCGTCTCATGCACCTCGCACATCGAGCAGCGTGGGTTACCAGTCACCCGCCCTCACGACAGCAAGAACAACTCCGATAACATCCTCACCTGTTCATACATGTCCCCCGTTCATGATGGTGGCCCATCCGCTACGAAAACCTTACCCAATGCCCCCATGCGAAACCTTTCAGCCCACAGCCCCTCCGTTCCGGCATTCAGGTGGAGTCTTCACTCCGAATCCAGCTTTCACTCTTAGTGGCGTGAATGACCCAGCTACTGTCATGCAGAACAACGATCCATATACACCCCGTGCACCCAGACGGGCTTCTGTCCCTGTCGGTTTTGCTGCAAAACCTACTCTGATGCACCGCATAGAGTTCGACGAGAGTCTCAAAAAGCAGAACCAAGAAGCCTTGCTCGAAGGTCAGAGAAGAGGCGCGGCTGAAGCGACTCAGAGCAAGAAACAACAAGACAAACAACGCCGCAGAACACTCGAAGCTGAGAACATGATGAGAAGGGGACACCTCGATGATGCACACAGAGAGGCCATGAGGAAGATTCAGAGACAGGCTAACAAGAGCTTCCAGCAAAGTTAGTCAAGCCAGAAAGAAAGATATACGAAACCACTGCAAAAAAGAAAAAAAAAAAAAAGGAAAAATACCCAACAGAGGCTAGGAAATCCCTAGTGGCTGCAAGGATCAGACATTCATTTCACACCATTGCTGGAGGGTGCTATCCAGGCGCTTGAGGCTATTTGCTTTTTCAACTCTCATATTTTCCTTTGTCTAATATGGGTAATAATTAACTTAACAGCTCAGGAGGGGAGCCACGAAACTATGATGCATGAAGTATGAAATATGATACCCTCACAAAATCAAAACTACACTCTCTGCACGCCTCGATCAAGTAATGTGATGATTTGCTGTCTTTACCATACCAAGAACGTCAGCTATCGTTTCTCGTGCCTCTTTTCGAGTGCCATCCATGTTCGTCCACCGTACAAATGAACTCCAAATAAACTTTTCGTATCCAAAAGACAGGAAAAGGACAATCAAAGGTAAGAAGGTTGGAAGCGTAGGATAAAAAAAAACATTATGAATTCGTGACACATCCTTAACTCTTCGTTATATACAGAAAAACAAGCCCATCGGACTCAAAGAGCCGGCAGTTAACTATCTGTGGTACTGAACATTGTTGTCAGCAATCAACTTGATACCCTCCGCTCTCCAAGTATCAGGCTCAGCATGACTAGTAACATTGGCATCAAACACCATATTCTGCGGCTCGGCCACACTATACACCGGCCAAACCGGCAAACTCGAGTTCTTGCCGCTATACCCATTCGGATCCAAGTCATGCACAAAAGTCACCCAACTCTTGCTCATAAAGGCCGAAAGCTGAGTAAACGCAGCAGACTTGTTGGCAAAAGGGTTGATGGCATAACCAAGACCGTTTAGATTATTAAACACAAAGGCGACTTCTTGGAAGTGGGCGACGTAGGTGGAGCCAGTGGGGATGGCGTTGAAGCGGTAGGAGTAGGCGGAGACGTTGTTGGCGGCCCAGGTCTCGCAGGTGCGGCGGCGGTTGGCGATGAAGACCTCGTCGCCAAAGTATGCGGCGGAAGCGCGGTAGGAGGGGCCGAAGCGAGGGCCGAGTGAGCTGACGTTTTGGCCCAGTTCTTCGGAAGAGGGGATCAGGTAGTCGGGTTGGCCGGAGGTGTAGACGGCGAGGAGGTCCTGCACGAGATCGGGTGTCAAGGCGTATTGGGTGGAGGAAGTGGTGTTGAGGTATTTTTCGAGGTCGGCGGTCGAGTTGACGGGGGCGGGGCTGAAGGAGACGCCTTCGTCGCTGTTTGCGCCGTTGATGATGGGGACGTGGACGAAGGATCCGTCGGCCAGCTGTTCGCTGCCGTAGCGAGCGATGAAGTCGCCGTCGAGAGCTGGGTTCCAGCCGCTGTTGAAGTCGGTAGTGTTTAGGATGTTGTTGAGAACGGTAAAGGGCAGAGCACGCAGGCAGTCCAGAGTGTTGGTGGAGTTTCCGCATCCGGCTGCCTTGGTCAGAGCAGAGTATTTGGGTTGGTAGGAGCTGGTACGAGTCAGTCGTGAGCTGTAGGACTAAGTGAGATTCTAGCTTACTCTGAGCCGTTCAGGGCATTGTAAGAGATGGCGTTGCCGGATTCCATAATGGCACCACGGAACAGCTTGTCGTCACGGCCGTTGTATGCAACCAAGTGGAAACCAACCGAGGCCGCGCCAGCTGCACTCGTTAGAACAGTAACGATCGGAAGATCAAGTAGACGAACCAGATTCTCCCATGATAGTGACCTTGCTTGTGTCGGCGCCAAAGGCGGCACCGTTTTCTTGAAGCCATTGCAAAGCCTTGCGTTGATCCTTGAGTCCGATATTGGTCTGACCAGCACCGGCAATCTCATCACCGTTGAGGAAACCAAAGGGACCAAGTCTGTAAGCAACACTGGCAGCCATGATGGGCTTGCCAATCTTGACAGAGTTTTCTACGAGGAAGGTCAAGTTGTATCTTCTGTCAACTGCACCACCCTATAATAATCTTTAGAATAGTAACCATCTGAAGATCAAACAAAAACATACCATGTAGAAGCCACCGCCGTGGATCCAGACAACCATTGGCAGGCTGGCGTTCTCATAGCCGGAAGGTCTGACGACGTTCAGGTAGAGACAGTCCTCGCTCTGTTGGTAGCCCACCTGGTCACCTCCATAGCCTACACACTCAAATGCATAGTTTGTTGCTGGCAGAGCTCCAGTCCAGGACGCATTAAAGGTCTCGGGGTTGGCGAAACGAAGCTCATCGAGAGGAGGCTGTGCGAACGGGACACCGAGGAAGAAGTCCTGGTTGTATTGGCTGTTGTGTGTACCATAGTATGAGCCGTTCTTCAGGTTGACGACAGGTGCACCGACGGGTGCTCTGCGCAGTAGAGAAGGGGCAGCAGAGGCGGCAGAGACCGCCAGTGATAGCAACGACCAGGAAGAATGCATGTTTGGCTCGATTGACAGTGCTTGCTGGGAAGGGTACCTACTCTGGGCGGAGCCCTGACTTTATACAGCCACCATACCATTGCCACCTACCGAAACATTGTACCGAAGGTCACATTGGCAACGACGGCAAGTGGTTGCATCTACCGTGCAGCGTGGATGTGACATGAAAGTCCGTGGTTGAAGAAAATCAGGACGTGCAAGCGGGGCATGATGGGGAAATGTGGAGTGTAGCGGGGTCTATGAACTGAACCTTGCCTGAAGAGGCAGGGTGTGCCTGGGGAATATTGTCACTGCTAGACCAAAAACACGGCAAGATTGACAAGCCACCTTAGCCGACAACCCGCCATCTGCTGGAGATGGAATGGAAACTTGAGCGATAGGCTGTCATGACGTCGGGCATCTTGACTCAGAAAGCGACATTATTCAGTTGAGGAGTTTGCTGGAGACGGGGTGATTCGGCTAAGCTCTGAACTGCCGAATTGCTCTGGACTCTATACCAGCCTTTCCCGAATCATGCTGAGCATAGCAAGCAACGCATACATCAGCAACACTATCTCGGAGGCTGTGCTCGGTCTCCAGACGGCACCACAGCCGACGGGCGCCGGGCCCGATGTCCTATGTCTTTTGATTGTTTTTGGTGTGCACTTACAATCGATACACTGTCCGATCGCCTTCCTCAAGTAGAAACCCGATGTCCTGAGAGCGGAGTGCATATAAGTGATTTGGCATGATACATATAGCATGTATCTAGGTGGCATTTTATCCTCTCTGTGAGCAATAGACTGTCACAGTATAGTTTGAGGAAGGCACAATATTTTACAGAACAAAGCGAGATTCGCAGAAAAGTTGGTAATATTGCGCATATCTATGGACATGCCTCTGCTTGAAAATAAGAAAGCAACTGTGCATTTAATAATAATGCTTGTCAATACATGAGAGGGGACATTCGCGAGCTTGTGACTGTATCCTGCCCATGAGGAAGGCTGCTCAAGTTGAGCCGCAACACGAGCTAATGCACTGTACAGACGCTTCATCACATTCGTATATCCACTCCTGAACGTACTCGCTAGTAAGAAATATCTTCATGGACTCCATTGGTGGACATGTCTGGAAATGAATATAATGTCTCATGGGGAGTCTGCCTTCATTGATAATGTACAAGGTTTATACAAGGGTTTTCTTCTCGTCT
Source organism: Aureobasidium sp. EXF-10727 (assembly GCA_023848595.1). Classification (NCBI taxonomy): domain Eukaryota; kingdom Fungi; phylum Ascomycota; class Dothideomycetes; order Dothideales; family Saccotheciaceae; genus Aureobasidium; species Aureobasidium sp. EXF-10727. The sequence continues at coordinate 240,497 of SWBF01000008.1, forward strand.
CCAATTTATCTGCCTGTGAGCATGTTGGCGATAGAGCTCCAGTACTTGGGGGTGACGATCTGCTGGATCTCTTCGCTCGAAAGCCACTTGAACTCCTTGTCGCCATATGTGTTGGCCTTGAGGTTGGCCTGACCAGCCATGATGCGAGCCTTCATGAAGAAAGTACGCTCGCCGACCTCCTCGACCTTCTTCTCTGTGTTGGTGATGGTCTTCTTGAAGTTGCCAGAGTGGTGGCCAATGGGTGCGTTTCCAACAACCCATGTGTTCATGTTGATGCCTCCCGCTTGTACGATAATACGCTCAGCAGCCTAAAAATGTCAGTGATATGCTCTATGAAATCCCACACCTTATCCTGCTGGAAGGCTGAGGGTGTAAAGTGTGCGACTAACCTGGTCCAGACCCTCGGCTCCCTTGATCTCGTCCTCGGGGAATCGCCAGACGCCATTCTTGTTCTTGACCAGCAAGTACAAGGTTCTGTCAAGCAGTCTGTTCAAGCTGGAGTGGTCGCCCTTCTTATCTTGCTCCGTGACTCTGGGCAATGGCCGTTGCACGACAATGTCCTGGCTGGTCTCTCTCTTGGCTCCTGCTTCGCCATCGGTTCCCTCGGCATCTCTGATCAAAGCCTCGACTTGCGACTCGGGCTCGCTCGTCTTGTCGTTGACCAGAACCTCGTCGTTCCAGCCCGACTCGCTGTACGCATTGTAGACACCAACGTCACGGGCAGGAGTCTTTCTTAGCAGCATCTTGCGCTTCCATTCGCGGTCTCCGGGAGTTCCTTGTTTGTAGTAGAAGTAGCGCGTGAAGGGCAGTGCCAGACGTTCGTTCAATCGTTTTTGGTAGAGGAAGAAGGCTTTTTCGAAAGGGTGGAGAGCGCGTGTCAGAACGGGAGGTCGTGATAGTACTACGCCGGTGCGTAGCTGGTATGCTGTTCGGGTGGCTGGCGAGGCGGATGCATCCTGTGTGGTTTGGGACGAGGTCGATGCCTCAGGGGCGACAGCGGCAGCAGTAGATGCTGAGCGATATTGGGATATCCGGGCGAGGCAAGAGTTGCACACAGATTCTGGTGTCGAGCGAGCTGGACATGGGTCAGAGTGGCCAACTATTAGATATTGTCAGACTTACTCGATGATGCGACCAGCCGCCTAGCAGTTCTTTGACCCGAGTTCATAGCGAATTGTATCGTCTTCCAGTCTGTATCGCCAATGCGAATGCGCCGTCGCTGCTGCAACTTTTCGAGACTTGTGCTTGGCATTGGCTCCCTGCACGGGCCTGCCGGCCGCTCCTTCTCTTTAAAAGCCTGCCCTCTCTCGCTCCTCTTCTTTCTTCTCTCACGCGTTCCTTATCATCAATTGCCTCGATTCTCAACCGCATATTGACCATTTTTAAAGCGCGTAGATTGAAATCGCAAGACTTTTTCGCTAGCCGTAGCTTTCAAACATAAACCGAGCTCCAGCTAGATAGTTTTTTGCAATATGTCTATATTCGCATACGTGAGGTCTTGTCAAGGGGTCCGCTGGCCCTGTCCTATGTTCAAGCCCCACAGGCTCTTAGGACAAGCATCTCCGTACTCCTCTGCTTCTCTCTACCTACCTCTCCAGAAGAAGGCATCGATGTTTTGCTGTCACCTGAGATTCTCAACAGACGTGCTGATGGGACAACCCTGACTCGTTCACCGTATCCTCGAAGGTGACTCCACGTCCACCGCATAGCGGTGTACAGCTTCTCACTGGATACTGACCTGGGTGTTGCTCTGTTAAGATGTCTGGCAAATGGTCTGATTTCGGCGGCAGAGCAGAAACATGAACAAGTTGTCTAGTCGAGATTAGTTGCTAGACGTGCCGTAGCAACCGACCAAGCATATCAATCATCTTCCAGCGCTGCTCAGAACACAGGATGAATCCCGAGGCTCAGTATTGAGAGTGAAGAATACGTGTGGTCAAGTTATTGTGTGATACCTCAAAGGACCATAGGGAAAAGACCTACCTATGCTTCAAGGCAGATGGTCTGTCTGCGTAGGAGGCTTCAAGTCAAAGGTCCGGACCGTTGGCACGGCGCGTCAATGCAGCTTTGGGGCTTGCTTGATAGGCGAGCCTGGGACTGGCGACTGCCCTGTCATCGTCATGTGTGATTTCCAGGGACTTGGACATGCAATTGAAGCTGCCATGCGCTCCTTCTTCTTCTGACAGGCCACAACAGGAGTTCCTTCTTCTAGGGTCTTTATCCTTAGCTTTCTTACCCATGGACTACGAGTAACGCACTGCATGCATGACATCTCCTTTGTCACATCCACCACCACTACCATTGTTGTAATCCTCCGACCGCGCACACCAACACTGGCAGCATGGCCGAGTGAGCGACCTCATTCTTTCGCAAACGAACTCTCTCTAATTGTATGACTTAGATATGGCTTCCTCGTGGCTGGCGGGCTGGCCACGCCTACTTCGAGTCACGTCCGCTCTGTGACGCCTTCTCCCAATATGACCAGATCGGACTCGCCGACTCTGGTCAAGGCCAAATCCGCTTCGCATCTGTCCACCATGAAGACCTTCTCCACTCCCCCTCGTGGCCGCTCGAACTTCGACAATGACGACGACTATCTTAATACCATTCCCGATCCACGAACACCCAGTCCAAATCCGCCGCGAACCAGTGCACCAGAAGACGAGCAGGACCAGCATCCCGACCTTAGTAACGAAGTTGCTATGCTTAGCACAAAGCTCATAAACGCCATCAACTACCAAACCAACCTGGACGACTCGTTGCAGCACGCCCGCCATGAGCTTGACGCTGCGAAGCAGCGCATAGCTCAGCTAGAACAAGAGACTCAACAACACAAACTTCTGGTCACAAGCGGCGCTCTCGTCACCAAGCAACAAGTGGACTCATTAAGACAAGAATTGACAGAGTCGCAAAAGCAAAGAGATGTTGCCGAGAAGGGCAGGAAGGAGATGGAGGTCGAACTCGAGAACCTCACCAGCGCCTTGTTCGAGGAGGCCAACACTGTGAGCGACCATCACCAACATTTCTTTTGAAGAACATGCTGACATCCACCAGATGGTAGCCGCTGCACGCAAAGATGCCGAAGCTGTCGAACGCAAGAACACGCAGCTGAGGGCCCAGCTCAATGACACTGAACTTCTATTAGCCTCACAGCAGGAACAGTTGCAGGATCTGAAGAGTGTCATGGAAAAGATGACCGAGGACCGAGACCGCGACGAGACCGACACCATACCACGTTCTTCGACCGCTCCATCGACGCCAGGCGTAGACTCGACCAAGATGAGCACCATGTTTGACTCGCTTCCCTTCTCTCCCAACGCCACAAACTTTAGCGACGTGCCTCCAGACCAACCTCTGCGATTCTCGCATCTCATCGTCCCCGTCATGCGTAGCGACGTCGTTGCTTATGTCGACTTTGCCGATCTGCTCAAGTCCGCCCGGGCAGCTGCTCCTGCCCATTCACGCAATTCTTCGGGCATTAGCTCGAGTATGTTTGTCGCATCTGCCTCTTCGTCCTCGCCAAACATCCCAGGCTCCTTCAGCTCTGGCGCCGCTGCATCGCCTCGTGATACGTCATTCCAATCATCTGTACCACCGCTCAAAGATAGCAAATTCTACAAGAGATGTCTTGTCGAGGATGTAGAACCCACGTTACGTCTTGATCTCGCCCCGGGTCTGTCATGGCTGGCTCGACGTACAGTCATCGCTGCCGTGACTGGTGGAAATCTGGTCGTGGAGCCCTTCATACCACAATCGCGCTTCTATGGGAACGCTTATGCATGTGCGCTTTGCGGAGAATCTCGCCGAACAGAGGCTCATGCTCGACGCCATCGATTCCGGACCAGTGAGGACGAAAACGCTCAACGATATCCTTTGTGTGAATTCTGTTTGGGTCGTGTCCGAGCAACGGGCGATTTCCTGGGCTTCCTGAGAATGGTTCGTGACGGACTTTGGAGAGCATCGACCGACGAGGATATCAAAGCCGCGTGGGAAGAGAGTGTACGTTTGAGAGAGAAGATGTTCTGGGCCAGACTCGGAGGTGGTGTGGTTCCCGCAATTGCCAGAGAGCCGAGCCCTACAGGAACTCAACGCCGCGCAGACGCAAGGTCGCTACGCAGAAACAGCACCGAGTCGAGCATTCCGAGGTTCTCGAGAGACTCGATCGAAAGCATCCACTCCAAGACACTGGAAGTTCCGAAACTAGGTGAACCTCGACCTCCGAGTCGCAACAACAGTACGTCGGCTGCCAACATCAGCGATGGCAGTACGACCTCTCTACACACTTCGGAGAGTTCGGACACGAGAGACTTTGCGGACGCGCAGACCGATGTGGAACACTCGGGCAATACACCAATAACGAGCAGCCATGAGAAAACAACGAGCCATCCAGATCACACGGACTCGCAAACACCACGACTAGCGCAAGAAGATGGGCCGAAGGACAACATGGACCCGGTCACCGAGACACATCCACCGAGGGAGCAGCATACATCCGTCATAGAACCAGAGAAGGAAACCCAAACTCCCGCGCCGGACGGTCAGAACGACAGGGAGAATGAGGCCTCAGTCGAGCAGTCACTGCAGCCAGACATGCCTGGGTCATTTGATTGAGCTTTGCACCGACCACCTCGCGCTTTTTATTACTTTTGTATACCCACACAAGCACAAGACCAGACGCGTGCAATGCACCAAGGCCATAGCGATACAAATACAGTATATATATGTATAAACACCAATCCTCGACGGTCTTGTAGACTGTTTCACTTTTATCACACAGCAGATACAGAGACGAAAATGTGTTGTTTTTGTCATGCCATGGTACCTCGCCATTTCTATCGTTTATGTAGATATCCTTTTCGTCTTTGGTTCCTTTGCTTCACATGATAGCTTCACCTTTGTCTTTGCAATCACCTGGTGCCTTTTCGTCTGTCCCTCAGTTTGCCTTTCCATCTGCGTTATTTCTCTAGCCTGCCATTGTAGGATGCAAAAAATTGTCAAAAAATGCGAAGAAAAAGGGGGACGACAAAAAGACTATGCATAATTTTTTCCCTCTACATCCACGCGTTTCTAGTAAATGCCCTGTGTACGGTATTGGAACGTGTCATAACTGTTCAAATCAAAAAAAGTCAGCCATCATTGCATCACACAGAAAAAGAGAAGGAAGAAAAGAAGGAGACAAAAAACTCACAGCCTGGTATAATAACTCCCTGCACTCTTGGCAACCAACTCATCCACATAGGCCGCTGCCTCGGGCACGCTCTTCTCCAGCACAAAGCGTTGACGCAGCGAGGCAACAACACTCACCACGCCGCCAGAGTAACACGGCATCTTGGAGTCACGGCCCATGAGCTCGACGAGCATGACTATACGCTCGGCGTCGCGGCGCAGCGCCTGAAAGGCAGTTTTCATGTGCTGTTTGAACGCGCCAAAGGGTGCTGAATCCACACCGCCGAGCACGTCAATGTACTCTTGGGTTAGTTTGAAGGGGGCGGCTTCGAAGCCCATGCTGCCCGGGGTGTTGGACAGCATGAAGCCAAAGTCAATGTGCACGATGTGGCCGACGTGGTCGATGAGGATGTTGCCGTTGTGGCGGTCCTTGAGCTGCAGGATGTACGAGATGACCGAGTAGGCCGCGAGGCTCTTTGCAAAGTTGTCGACGGCGCAGAGGTAGGTGGCCGAGTCTGGCTTGCCGAATGTGGTGATGAAGTGGTCGTGCAGCGTGGCGATGCGTTTGCGCGGGTTGGCGCCCGAGGCGATGGAGGATAGCGTCAGGGAGCGCTTGAGAGAGTGCAGCGAGACGCCGTTGGTGATTGTTTCGATCAGGCCCGAGGACTCGCCCGTGACGAGGATGCGCATGTTCTTGACCCAGACGTCGCAGTTGGCTTCGGCCCAGATCTTGGAGCACACGGCGATGAGTTGGCATGCAAACGCCTCTTGCCGCAGATCGGCCCCGGTCTTGACAATCATGGAGATCAAGTCCCAGTTCTTCATCCAGCCGTAGGGCGAGGAGCGGCGTATACGCTCTTTTTTCATTTCCCAGGCTTCGCCAAAGGTTGCCGCCGAAGGGTCGTCTCGGTCGCCTTTGCGCTGCACTCCTCCCGTCTTGATGTCATTTTCCATGCGTGCAGCGCCTGCGTTGGAACTCAAGTTGGGGTCCGCATCGGCTGCCTCTAACGCAGGATCTTCGATATCCGCCGGCTCTGCATGCGAGCCAATGTTGTTCGCATTGGCCATGATGGCGTCGAAATTGGTGGCGTGTGCAGTGTCGTCGGTATAAAAGCTCTGCTCTTCCAGACTCTGCATGCTGGCGATAATCCTGGCCTTGATGGCGGCGACCTCGGCCTTTGGTCGTTTCGAACTGCTCAGGTCGAGCTGTGAAAGCATGGACGAAGCAGCTCGCATATGGGTTGCCAAGGCAGAAAAGTCGGGTTGATCTGGTGCTTGCGAGCGGCCAGCCGCTGAAGCAAAGGGAGAAGGACTGACAGATCTACTCATCGGAAGATCAGAGGTTCGAGGGGTCGTCAGGCTTATTGACGACAATGTGCTCACGCCGCTGGACAGTCGAGGGAGCTCTCTCAGCATGGCGGCGTTAGAAGGGGTGTGTGATCTGGAAATGTTGCGAGGGGTGTCGCGTCCATCCAGTTCCTGCAATAAAGCAGGGCTAGCCAAATCGCCGGATGCAGGCTCAAGGACGCTGTCGTTCTCGACTGTCGATTCACTCTGATAGCGAGCGGATTCTCGTGATGCGTCTGTGATGTCGAATAGGCGACGCTTGGGCTTCCCCTTTTCGAGTATCAGTTTCGTAAGAAGTTGGGTATTTTGGTCAGACTCTGGATCAAAATCAAAATCCTCGCGCAAGACCTCAACCATCAACAGGTAAGGCACTCTCTCGGCACTGTTCAGACTCGTGGCCTCGGCGGGGTTAAGCCTGACAATACGATGATGTTGGCTACGGCTTGCACTACCGTCAGGAAGGGATGCGGGACAGAGCAGAGGCACGTCGACCTCTGCAGGCAGGTCTTGAGCGATCAGAGCGAGCTCAGCACGAAGAGCACTCAATCTGGCAGGCTTCGGCACAGCGACCAAGCGGTTCGAGATGTCCTCGAGAGCGCTGAGGAATTGCGTTTGACTACGGAAATAGTTTGAACGAAGCATGCGGACTTTTTGTGAGCGTGACATGTTGGCAAGGTTGATTGCTTTTGTGCTAGCGGAATGACGACGGACCGAGTGCTCTGTATGTTGGCGGGACAAACGCGGCGGTTCGGGAGCAGGCTGTGAGGGAAGCTCTGGAAGAGACGATGTGCTTGCAAAAGCCTGGTTGTTTTGTGTTGCGCGCAAAGCTTCAGCCATGGCGCTTCTGCTAGTCGGCTCTTTCGTAGGAGTCGGACTATCCTTGGCTGTCATTGACATTGGTCGCGAGGCTCTTCTGGGTGTCGAGGTTCCGGGAGGAGTGTGCGCATCCTTGGTCGCTTGCGGAGGACGCGGTCTTCTGCTTCGTCCAGGGGTGCCCGAGACAGTATGACTCCTAGATATGCGCTGTGGTTGTATGTTGTCCGAGATGGTCTCTTCTACAGGACGTGGTCTCCTGGCTTGTGCGATGGCCAGCGGACCAGCATGGCGAGGGAGAAAAGGCGCAGCTATGGCACCGAGCACAAGACTGGACAGTAGAGTGACGGGCAAGACATTGTCGGTGATCTTCTCTCGGCGAACGGGCTCAGATGAACCAAAGACGATGCGTTGGACTCGATTGTAGACGCGGCGGCACGTTTTGAAGGCGTTCGAGGTGGGCGTTTGGGCGAGGTCGCGGAGGTATGTTTGTAGGAGCCAGAAGGTCTGCACAGGAGCCGTGTTAGGAAGTTGCAAGTGTCAAGGAAGGATGTAACAGAATAAAGGAAGGAACATATGTTAGGAAGGTGTGCCGTACCAGAAGAGCGCCATTCACCGACTCTTCGCACAGATCTAGGATAAAGTCCTCGAGCGCCATGCTTTCGTTGTCCAGCGACATGACCAGGTGGCATAGCTGCGGCAGGAAGAATTCAATGTCCTCGTAGCTAAACTGGCGTAGCTTGGAGCAGAGGACGTATTGGATGCCAACATGGTCGGCATATCGAGCCAGATAGGCCACAGTCAACGACGGGTCCCTGTTGAAGTGTTCCGACTCGATGAAACGCTCGAGCAAGTTCCAACTCATCGAGGCCAGGCACTGCGCATGTTATGGAGAGCAGGATTTAGCAAGCGAGTGTCGCACGACTCGAGTTTCGTACTTGTATACCACAAGAAGACACCGAGGCTGTCCGAGTTGCGTGTGCTTCTCCAACAAGGGTCCAGCCATCATCCCAGATCCACCTTCTCCTGAACTCCATTTGCCCATGCACCAACGACATCAACATCAATCAACAACGGTTGCACAATACGAATGCCCCTAATATTCTCCCCCATCACCGACCCCTTTCTCGTCCGCGACATCTGAACACACGAGTTGACGGATATAAGTCTCGGAAAAGACCGATACGAGTACGAGCAAATGCACCATGACCACTACCCCTCATCCCGACCCTTCATTCATGTTCATGCCGTGATTGTCCTGCAACAAGGCATTATAGCTCTACCCGCTCTACTACATCTCTACCGCTTCCTGCCATTACTTCCTCAATCCACGCCTGCATACAAATCGACCACGATGTTGATGACGGCCACCATGATCTCGGCTGCGATCAGCACAATCACAATCCACTCCAAGTATTCACCTGCATCAGATATTAGCCTGGTTCAGTCATGTCTTTGTTGTCAACTTACCATGTGAATGTGTTAATTGATCCTTCAGCACTGCTAAGAGATCTGCGATGACGTCCAGCCGTTCCGTCAAGAGACTCACTCTCTGATCCATCTCCAGGTAGCTCCTCACGGCCTGGTAAACCGGATCGAGTTGCGGTTCTGCCCACATAAGTTCCGGTGCATCCAACACTGATCCCTGAAGATGAATGTTGATTCTTAGGATGAACAGCTCTCCGATCTGCATGTTGATTTCCTTGCGTGACATGTTGACTTTACCCGTCAGTGCGATTTGTGCTGGAATCTCCTTGTTGATGTCGATGGTGTTGTCTACCAAGTCCTCATACAATGATGTCTGCGATGCGAGTTAGTTCCGTGTCCGCTTGCTATTGGTTGATGTGCAAACCTTTGTACTCTGCGCCAAAGCATGACTGATGGCCAGCTTGGTCATATAGTTCTTCTTTTCTCTCAAACTGATAAAGTCGTTGTAGATTCGAGCCTGATATTCCTTGGTGTAGTAGAAATTGAAGTTTTCTTGTTGAATGTCGTCTTTTGAAAGCTTTTCGGTCTCGAATTTGGCCAGTTCCTTCAAAAACTTCTGCTCGTGCTGGACAGACATGCCCCATATCACGACAACTCCGTACTCGAAGCAGAAGACTTCGGGAACGTGGACTGTCGTGTCGAAGTCGGGTTGCGGCATGATGAGGGCTTCATTGGACGTTGATGCTTCGTGGTTCTCTAATATGGCCGACTCTCCATTCTCGTCGTGCAAGTCCAGCAGATCCTCACGCCTCCTCTCAGCATTACCTTCGACCTCAATAGCGCTGTCTGAAAACCGACGCTGAGCGGTAGAATGCACGACCTTTGCGTCTTCGATCTGCGGATCTGACTTGGCGTGGTATTGGTATGGGGTGTATATGCACTCGTCGAATTGCTTTGGTGCAGCCTTCTTAAGTTTGCGACTCTTTAGGAAGCGCAACAGATCTTCCATACGGTATGAGCTGGCGGTACAGTATGCTGTGACACGAGGCAACTTGTCTCTGTCATCCTTGCCTAGCCTTGCGGCATCACGGCGGGCAGTCGGGTCCTTTATCCTGGTGAATTGCGAGTAAACGTCGCGACCACTCTCCTCGTCGGGGCCGTCGTCACCATGTTCGGGATTGGGTAAGAGTTTTAGTTTCTGTGCCGTCCTTGTTGTTCGTTGGGGGCCAATCTTTGCAGCGGGAACAGCGGAACCTATTGACAGTGGAGCGCCTTGACTATTTCTTCTGCGGAGTTTGCTGTTGAGAGCCGAGAGCATGGGCTGGCTCCCGTCTCGCGGCGGAGTGTTTATGGTTGCAACAGAGCCTGTTGAATGTGCGGAAGCCGAAGGGAACATAGGTCTACGTGCCGGCGGGCTGCTTGTAGCGATGGTGGGATTGAAGGTGACGCTGCGCGCAGGACGATCGGGCTTCTTGCCCAGCAGTGGAGTCGACTCGGCCGTCGTCGCCATGATGAAGACGATGCGTCTGGGTGTGTTGTAAAGGGGTCGGCGATGGGCTCGAGTATCGACACACGCCTGTCTTTTCCAGTATGAATGGTCGAGAGTGACAATGATCCTAAGAGTCCCAGACGTCTCACACCAAGCACGCCGTTCCGTCGAGGGCTCGGCGTCGCAACTTCCTCTTCTTTTCTTGAAGTCAACGTCATCAACCGCGTCCGAGCGCTGTATATTGACCAACCTGCATTTACTCCGTCTTCTTACTACCTTTCGCTGCACCAAAACAAGTTTTGAATTACCGTTCTTATACTGTAATCTCTACCCAAGTCTAGATGTCTCTACAACCCTCTATTTACTGCTTCCAAGCCTCGGCGTTGTCCCAGGACGGAAGCACATACGGAATACTGTCGGGAGCGTGCTCTGGCAGTTTCTCTGTGATCAACTTCATCAACTCTCTGTAGATGATCTCATATCCTTCAGGATTTAGGTGAAGCCCATCGTGCAGCATTTGCGCCAAAGTCTGGTTCTGTTCAATCTCGCTAGACCCGGGCAATGGCTCGCCCTCCTTCCAACCGGCTTCCTTCATGAACGCGGCCCAAACGTCGAGGACAGGAAGACCAAACTCTTGACCGAGTTGCCGAACCGCGTCTGCGTACTTGGCTGTGTTTGAAGCAGTACGTCTCATGACATTGATGCCATTCGTCTTGTCGTGCGCAAGTGCCTTTCTCTCCTCAATCGGCGGTGGAGTGACCAAGATGAGCTGAGGCTTGTGTGCTTGCAGCATAGGGTGATTGACGATGTCGGTCAGGTTCTTCTTGTACTGTTCGAGATCGACAGTCTGCGAGAATCCCGGCGTGTTGGGTAACCGAGCATCATTGGCACCCAGGAAGATGGTCTGCAGATCTCAGTGAGCAAAGGCTTCTCGCTGCATCACATGTCAGACTAACCATCAAGCGGATACGGCCTTGCTCGGGAGTTGGAAGAATGCGAGGAAGGACACTCAAAGCCTGAGTGGTGTTGTATCCACTGACGGTATCTTGTGAGATGGAGGCTATAATTTATCGCTTCACGAGAGCCTACCTGAATCCTCTGTTGATCACATCAAGACGACGAATGTATGCTATCAGGGCTTAGCCAAGTATTGAGACATGGCACTGCAATGGCATACCATCTTGCAGTGCTGGTGTCCAGGCGAAACCCTTGGCCTGGCTGGCAGACTGCTGTGTAATGCTGTCACCGAACAGGATGAATTGTTCCATGCTGGCTCTGTGGAAGTGTGTTCAATAATGAAACAGACAAGGTGAGGCACAAGACACTAGCGCGATGATATGGCAGTTGTGGAGAGAGAGTGGAGTATACTAGACGACGGGATTTGGCGGCTCATCGGATAAACAGACGGAGGAGCTGTCCATCACTTATCTCGGTTCTTATCGCCGAACTCGAGCTGTTTCAAGTCATGATACTGATTCAGGTAGTCTACGGCTGCGAGCAGGCAGAGAACATTTCGAGGTCGATAAGGACGAAGGAGCGGAAAAAGGAGAAATACAGTGTACAGGAAACAACGTGTACTCGGAATAGGACGAAATATGGAGGTGATGTTCAGCTGCTGTCCAGTCACACCGCTCTGTCGGTCCTTGGCCCAGCAAGCGCAGGGTCTCGAAAGCTTAAACGGCAGGGTCATCTGGCACATTCGGATGCGGAACGTAGCGTTTCTTGCTATGGCTGTTGACGATTGGCAGCATGAACGATAAGCCAGGGGAGCCCCTTGAGACGTCTTTCATGTCATGAGCACCCCAGATCGACTAGCATGATCATGTGCCAAGGGCTCCACCGGTCCATCGCGTCAGAAGGCACTTGATAGTCAGGTAGCGACTCGAGGCATTGCTGCTAGCCAGCGGTCAAGGGGACACTGATACTCTCTCATCTCCGAGCGTGCTTGTGAAGGCCTACATCTTGTCCAACACCCTCGAGTGTGCATCTTGAGTCGCAACCAACATGCACATGCAACCTGTGGTGCTGCCTAGTACATATATGCACTAACCCCTAATGCCGAAACCTACAGCCTCATATGCGTACGACGCAGATGCCTTCGACCAGGACAGCACGCCGCCTACCCCCCGGAGCAGCAGAGGTGGTACTGTAAGAAGGCATGGTCGCCGTCTCGCCTCTGACTGGGACCTCAAGAGCCGACTACCCTCACGCCTGATTCTGGATGACCACGCCTCCCTTCTCGACAACCCTGATGGTCGCCCATCATATCGTGCAATTGCTTCAGCACCACAGTCTCCAAAGAAGACATTCCGAAGAAGGAACAGCGCTCCAAGCGCTGACAGGCGTCCAGGAACCTTCAGCAGAACGCTCAGCTCGAGAGTTGCAAAGGCCTTTGGCGCAGAAGCGAGCCGCGAAGAAGGTAGTCATTCTGCTCCCTACGCAACGCCGCAGCACTAATGCTCAAGCCAGACGACGAGGACCACGATCAGCAAAAGCTATCCGAATCGATTTATTACGACGACCGCGTCTGGTACGACCAATATACGAGTACCGATTGGGTCCAAGACAGCATAAGCGATGCGTTCCGCTTAAAAGAGTTGCGTAGCCGGAAGGACTTCAGGGGTAGAGCAGAAGCTCTGTTTGATTCTGCTCAAGGCTGGATACTGGTTGCTGTTATCGGATGCGTCACCGCAGGCATCGCATACATCGTCGACGTGTCCGAATCTTTCATATTCGACTTGAAGACAGGTTATTGCTCCACTACATGGTACTATGGAAAGAGAAGTTGCTGCGAAGGCGCCAGCACCTGCGACCAATGGTCTCGTTGGTCGTTACATCTGACTCCTGGCCCTGACGAGAATGGCTGGTTCGACTATGCCGCTTTCGTTTTCTGGGTGATAGCTCTGTCTTTGGCAGCGTGTCTAGTCACTCTACAAACAAAGACCGTCGTCAGCTCGGCCGTCAGTCTATCCACGCTCGACGAGAACCTTGCTGCGCCTGCACACGCTCCGACCACCGCTGAAGCCAGGAAAGACAGTTCGGGGAGCCCTACACGACGCTTTGCCCAAGCCGCTCAACGCCCTCCTATGGTTTATTACCCAGCTGCCGGAAGTGGTGTCGCAGAGGTCAAGGTCATTCTGAGCGGTTTCATCATTCGAGGATACCTCGGTCTTCGGACTCTTGTATTCAAGACTTTGGGTTTGATCCTCAGCGTTGCTTCTGGACTCTCGCTCGGAAAGGTAGGTGTTCTAATTCTTGCGCATTTCTGTTTTGCTAACACCAAATGCAGGAGGGGCCGTTCGTTCATATCGCAACCTGCGTTGGCAACGTCGCATGCCGCATGTTTGAAAAATATCATGTCAATGATGCCAAAAGACGAGAGATTCTCAGTGCGAGCGCTGCAAGTGGTGTGGCAGTGGCATTTGGCTCTCCAATCGGAGGTGTTCTCTTCAGCTTGGAGGAAGTTAGCTACTACTTCCCGCCAAAGACTCTGTTCCGAACCTTCTTCTGCTGCATTGTAAGTCTGTTGTATCCCTCCAAAATTACAGAAAGCTAATCGGACTTATCGCAGGCTGCAGCACTATCTTTGAAATTCCTCAACCCTTACGGGACCAACAAGATTGTGCTGTTTGAAGTCCGCTACTTGACGGATTGGCAGTTCTTTGAGATGATCATATTCATACTCTTGGGTGTCATGGGCGGTATCCTGGGAGCACTCTTCATCAAGGCCTCACGTCTTTGGGCAACAACTTTCCGACGCATCCCGAGCATCAAAAAGTATCCGGTCCTCGAAGTCTTCTTGGTGGCTTTGGTTACTGGACTCGTCAGTTTCTGGAACAGATATACCAGGATTCCTGTTTCTGAGCTGCTGTTTGAACTGGCCAGCCCATGCAACTCTTTCAGTTCATCTGGTTATGGCCTTTGTCCTACCGAGGAGAACATCCCCAACGTCATTGGGTATTTGTGCATCGCATTTGTGGTCAAGTCGGCGCTTACGGTGGTGACATTCGGTATCAAACTGCCCGCGGGTATCTACGTACCCTCGATGGTGGTCGGTGGTCTCCTTGGACGCATCGTTGGCCACACGGTACAGTTCATCACATTGAAGTACCCACAGCTGGAGATATTTGGAAACTGCCCTGCCAATGGAAATCCAGAGTCGTGTGTTGTGCCAGGTGTGTATGCGCTTGTGGCAGCCGGAGCGACCATGACGGGTGTAACGAGACTGTCGGTCACTCTTGCCGTCATCTTGTTCGAACTCACTGGCTCTTTGGAGCATGTTCTGCCTTTTTCGATTGGCGTCTTGGTGTCGAAATGGACAGCCGACGCCCTAGAGCCTCTCAGCATCTACGTAAGTACCTGTTTCTTTCATCCTGTACGAACCGTGCCCAGAACACCACACTGACATGCTTGCAACAGGACCTCCTCACCGACATGAACTCCTACCCCTATCTGGACGCAAAGTCGCACCCACCCTTCCTCGGCGACCTGGGCGACATCACCCACGCCCCAAACCCCAAACGCCTAATCGACATTTCCTCTTCGCCACTTGTGCCCGCGCAACAACTCCGCAGCAAACTCGAGTACATGCACATGGCCGGCGAGCTAGACGGCGGCCTCCCTCTCCTCCGCCACGGCGTCCTCGTCGGCATAATCCCCGGCCCAGACCTCGAATTCGCTCTCGACCACCTCGACAACGAAGCCCCCGAGGACCAAGACTTGCTCTGCTATCTCGGCCGCCCTGCTTGTCGCTCTGCCTCTGTCTCCGAGGACTCGTTGCATCTTCTCGAGTCTTCGGCCGCAGAGATTGGTCGAGGCTTGCAAGACAACGAGGTCGATCTCTCTTCGTGCGTGGATCCTTCGCCCATGGCGCTGGATATCAAGTCCCCGCTCGAACTGGTCTTTGAGTTGTTTTCGAAACTGGGGTTGCGGTATTTGTGCGTCTTGGACGGGGGCAAGTTTGCGGGCTTGGTGCACAAAAAGGCGTTTGTGCGCTATGTCAAGGAATTGGAACATCAAGAGAGGAAAGGGGAACACTGAGTTTTTTGGCATCTGCTTTTTGCGGAAAGAAAAAGGCATGTTGATGGGATGGAGAGAAGTGGATGGGCCTTTTGTTTCGGGCAAGGAGTTGCATTGCATTGCAGAGGAATGCGATTATGAAGGCATTTAGGCAGGTACACGAATGAGCATCATGAAGTTTTGGGTTTCCAGCAAGCAGACCTTGATTCAGTGATTTCAAGGCACATGCACGGGAGGTGGACTACATGACCATTTTTGGGCTTGAAACATTTGGACCACGAGGCAGAGAAAAGTCAAGATGAACGAGAGTCGAGCAAGAAAGGGTAGGAGATTACAAGACCAGGGATGGTATAACAGAGCAACCAAGATACTTGGTCTTGATGTGATTCTGGTGACGCTGGCTGCGATACTCTGTTTATCCTTCCTTCAAAAGATGGAATCGAAGATGTGTATTATTGCATCGGATAGGCCTGAAACCGATGAGTGGCGGCTTGCTTTTCTTCTCGAAAGCTGCTCTATGTGACAGCGTGTATGGCTATACAGTCGGTTGCAACCGACAGTGGGGGGTTCGTGGTCGCGTGGTCGGCTTGTAGGAGGTTGGCTTTGGGCGGATGATTGACGGGGGCGCTGCTTGCTCCCATCGAGAGGCGTAAAAGGCTCTCAATCGTCGTTCAAGAGATCCTCAAGGTCGTCGTCGTCCCAGCCTCCCTTTCTCCTCGACACCTTGACCGTCTCCTTCTTTTCTTGCTGCTCGGACATGGCGCCCAGAATGTCCTTGAGTTGGGCTTCCGAGATCTTTTGGCGCAGCTGGCCGCTACGTGCCAGCATGATGAGTCTGTTTTCGACGTCTTCGGCGCGCGAGGCCTTGACCAGGCGGATGCGGCCTAGACGGTCTGCTGCATCGGGTTCGAGGATTTGGGAGAGGATGCTTGCGCGTGCTTCGGCTGTATTGCAGTCGTGTTAGTCAGAGGGTCGTGGAACAAAGACACAGATTTGGGTTCTGACCTTCGCGTTGCTGCTTCTGCTCTTGCTCTCCTTGACCTCCCTGACCGCCAGACTGGCCCTGCTGCTGCTGCATTTCTTGCAGGCGTGCACGCCTGATCTAGCATTCTGGGTTAGATAGGCCTTATGTCGGGAGCAGAGCACGTAGACTTACTTGTTCGAGATCGGCGTCACCCATTATGTTCGTTTCTGCAACAAGCGTTTTCCTTGTCTTTGTCAAGACGAAAAGTCCCGAGAGCTTTTTCGATGGTCGAACGCTCTCGCTGCCCTGCTGCTGCTGCTGCTGCTGCTGCGACGACCCCACCAAAAGTTGATGCCAAGCCTTGTCTTTCGATTGCTGCTTCCAGAAATGCTGTCCTGCACTTGATATTGGCTGCCCTCTATCGTGTGACTTGGCCATACTGGCTTCCAATCGTTCTAATCGCCATGGCTTGCCATGTACATGACCCTGAATCGGGCAAGCTAAGTCGGTACACATGAGGGGCTTGCTGCCTGTCTTTCCTGAATCTTCCGTTTGAGAGTCCCTATCTCTTTTGGTCTCTTTTCTTATCAGATTGCGTATAAAGAGCTCTGTGTCCTCGTCAGCGCTGTCTGTGTGCGACTGAGTATATTGCATTTGCTGCTGTGACTGCTTTGTGTCTTGTCTTTCTTATTTCCATCTTCCTCGATCTCATCTCTCTTACCCTTTCGCTCGATAGCTAGCGACATGGCGGGCTTGTACCTATTCGTGCTCGGCATCTCGTTCGCAGCCATCACTATCATCTACTTTACTCTAGACAGCAAGCAACGAGCTCTGCTTTTGAGCAGATTCGGCCTCGACAGACAACACAGACTGCCATGGGCACTCTCAACATCTCCATCTCCGACAAAACAGCCATCCGAGAAATCCACTCTTCCCACCGACCAACAGCACAAAGACACTTTTCCTCCTTGTAGACGAGCAGCCCTGGCCGACCTCACCGATCCCCGCTTCAGCGTGGGTGGAAAGTCTGGAAAGGGCCTGAGCGAGCTCCCTCGCAACACTGACAAGAGCCTACCACACGACGTCAATGTACTGGCGCCACAATACAAGAAACACTTTACGCCCACCGGCTTCACAGTCGAGGAAATCAAGGCGTTGGGCAATTTCCCGGATTATGCTGTCTTGAGTGGTGTACCTCTGCCTGCAGCCCACACAGACTTTGACATCAAGACTGCTCTGGCGAGACCCTATCGCCCTTTTCGCTGGCCATACCATCAAACAATGTGTAAGTCTACATCTCAACATATCCTCTTTGCCCTTTATACAAATTTAAACTCACGGTATATTCCTCTTCTGCACAGCATACAAGAAACTAGAACCAGACTACTGGCTCGAACTCGACAAGGACTACGCCACACGCATAAAGCAACGTCAAGACCTCTTCGTCACCCACGGCACCTCCGTCCTCGACTCCCTCCTCGGCACCGAGCTCGCCACAAAAGAACTGCTGGAAATGGTGCTCCAGTTTCTATGTTCGCGCTACCCTGCCCACTTTACCCTAAACCCTCGCACCTTGATATTCACAAACAGACTTCTGGGCACAGAAATCAATCTCAGAAACGTGGATGCGTTGGAGTGTCTGTTGAACAATGTGCCGGAGGACTTTGCCATTGTGGTACGAGATCCACAGACGGGGAGTTATTGCTTTAGAGCTGGTGTGATTTGTAGTGCTCTTGGCTGGAGTTTGGCCACGAAGCTCGGCAAAGAGCTCAAAAACATACACGCAGAAGTCCCCGACTACAAGGAAAAAATAGAGGTTTCGATGGATAGGTAAGGATATTCTCCCTTCTTCTCTTCCCCTTGTCCCCCTTTCTCCCTTCTCTCCATCTATTCATCTTTTTCGCCTATGTACTCAACGAGATGCCACAGATTCTTCGCCAAACTCCCCACAGACAAACCAATCCAACGCGGTTCCTGGAGTCTAGAAACCGACACCCCCCTCTTCGCACCAACCCTCTCCCGCACCTCTCCCTCTTCCCTTGCCAACTGTACCCTGCGAGTGGACTGGCAAACCCTCCGCCGCCTCCCCCTCTCCGGCGCCATAGTCTTCAACTACAAGTGCCTGTTTACTCCCCTAACCTCTCTGGCAAACGAACCTTATATCCCTGCCCTCCTCGCCAAAATCTTAGAGCAGGGAAAGGAGGAGTTGATGGGGTATAAAGGTGTGGATGGAGTCAAGGGGATTGTGGTGCCTGCGTTACGGGAAATAGAAAGAAGGCAAAAGGAACAGGGGGTCGTGGAGGAAGAGTGGGAAGTTGGGACGTTGGGGGAGTATCCTTGGTTTCCTGGGTGGGAGGTGAAGTGGCGTGGGGAGCAAGGATTCTAGAAAAAGTGGACGCTGGAGGGGAAAAGCAGAAGTAATCGATTGGGAATCGAACAGTCCGAGTAAGAATCGATAGACCCCAAGTCCGATGGTAATATAATTGGTTTGGTTGATTCGACACATCCGAGGTCAGTGATGTCCATTTTCGCTTCTTAAGAGTCGAGTTCGCAATACCACATCTTTGCATCCTTGACAAAGTACAAAAGCTCTGTCTCGCACACCCAAGTTTGCTGATTATGCCGCGAAAAGAACATGTATTTCCTTCCTGACACAATCTCGAAAGAGATGCACACCCATCAAGAACCCCCACTAACATCACTTCCTTCGCACACCCAATATCAAGAGGACAGACAAACAAGAAATTGTAAAGTTGCTTTGAAAAAAGGAATAATAGTGATAAGTAGATAAAAACACACAAAAAGATAAAAAAAGATAAGAGAAAAAAAAAGAGAGCCTTCGAGGAATCTCTTCCCTCGACCTCTTTTTGCAAAAAAAGAAAAATTCCCTCCTTGTGCCCATACCCACCGTGTTGGGGTTACTGGCCCTTCCATTTGCGAATACTGTTCGTGAACACGCCCCTCCATTTTCCTGCCTCGTTTTCACAGGATTTCATTTGTCAAGTATGCGTTTGCTTCGTTGTTTCATTTGTCTTCTTTTCCAAAGCGTTGGTTTCTTTTCGGACGCTCAGCGTTATGGTTTAGAAGTCGGGGAAGAGGCGGCCGTGACTGCAAGTAACAATGTCAGTTTGTGTCATGTTTGGATGCGAGAGGGGAAATTTGCTTACGGGTCGTCTCCCATGATTCCATATGCTTCAGTCTCTTCTGGGTACTTGTCGAAAAGACTGGCGTCACCCTGGCCACCCTTGACTGGAGGCACATAAGGAGCATCTATATCCTTCTTTGCCAGTCTCTCCCAGGTGACCTCGGCGAACCAAGGGTGCTGCATGACATCCTTACTGCCGCCGTGCAAGTTACCGAGACGCTTGGTCAGGTCGTGAGTGATGAGTTTGCTCAAAAGATCTTGAGCATCGGGGTGGACGTAGGGAGGGTACTTGACTCTTCCGCGGAGAATGTTTTCGTAAATCTTCAAAGGACTGCCAGAGTCCCAGAAGGGCGTGAAACCGCAAAGCATTTCGAAGATGAGGATACCGAGCGACCACCTGTGTTGTCACTGTTAGCAGGCTTTACTTCAAATCAACACAAGAAATACTCACCAATCGACCGACTTGTTGTAACCCTTGGACGAGACAACCTCGGGAGCGAGATAATCTGGAGTTCCGCACAGAGTCCAAGTGATGTCGGGAACTTCTTTGGCGAAGCCGAAATCGGTAATCTTGAGATGGCCGTGTCTGTCGAGCAGCAAGTTCTCAGGCTTCAGATCGCGGTAGATGATGTCCATCGAGTGCAAATAGTCGAGGGCGAGCGTGACCTCGGCAGCGTAGAACTTGGCGACGGGGTTGGGGAATCTCTGTGCATCGAGTCAGTCGGGATGGCATGGATCAAGCACGACAGAGAATATTACCTGAGACTTGCGCAGCAAGCTGAAGAGCTCACCGCCCTCGATAAAGTCCATGACCATGTACAGGTTCTTGGAGTCCTGGAAGGTGCCCCAGAGAGTAATCAAGAAGGGATGCTTGACCTTTTGCAGCATGCGACGCTCGTCGTTGGTGTGCTCGACCTGCTTCATCTTGACAACCTGCTGCTTCTTGAGGACCTTGACGGCATAGAAGCGCTGGTTGTGCTTGGACTGGACCAGATGGACACGTCCGAAACTGCCGGTGCCCAGGGTGCGGTTGATGGTAAAGTCCTGCAGCGTGTACTTGCCCTTTGTCTCGCGCACGGGGTTGGAGACTTGCTTGGGCTTGTCCATGGCACCATTGGCCATGTATGCAGAGTCGTGGGCGTTTGTGGGCTGTGCGGTTGGTTGGTTGATGATGTTTTGGATGCTGGCAGCATTCTGCTGCGGCTGCTGCTGCGACTGTTGCTGGACGGGCTGTTGCGAGTGCTGGAATGATTGCGCCTGCTGTTGATAAGACTGCTGGGGCTGCGATTGCTGAATTGGGTAGGACTGCTGGTGCTGCATGGGCTCGGCCGACTTTGGTTGCTCGACGAGGATTTCAGGAAGCGACGACTGGGCAGACGATTGGGGCTGGGAGGTGGATGTGGATGTAGACTGGGACTGAGATTGCGCAGGGGCTTGCGATGTAGCAGCTGAAGCAGCGGTCGTCGCCCTGGACACGGCGGGCGTCTGCTCCTTGGACGTGGTATGGCTGAGCTTGGTCGGCGACGTGGGTGAAGCAAAAGTGGCCTTGGTGGGAGACGAGACGGGCGAGCTCAGGTCGTCCTTGGTCTTCTTCTTCTTAAGGAAGCCGAGCGATGGCATTGTGTGTCGTGCAAGAGCAACTGACTCCGCGCCCCGCAGCTGTGCTAGAACAAAGCGTCTGAGACTCCGTGTCCTAATTTACCACAATGACGTCGAGCGAGATGAGGGCTGCGACCGGCGATGCTTGACTGATGGATGGCGACGACAACAGGGAGCTGAAGCTGGAGCTGGAGCTGAGCTTTGCGAGGACGAGACGAGGAGATGTTGCGCCGAGTTAACTCTCCCAGCGACCGACTAAAGAGCTAGTGGAGCCTGAGAACAACGTCCGTTGTGCGCGCATCCAGACTCGCTGCAAAGGCAATGAGATCGTTGGAATGCGGGTACCACCGTCGGGCTTGTGCTCGTAGCGCTTCTCTCTTCACTTGACTCGACAGCTCGACAGCTCGACGGCAACGAGCAGCTATTCCATCTATCTATTTTGACCCTGCCCGACTGCATCCCTGTGTGTCCCTGTGTGTGCCCGTTCAAATGACGAACGTGGCCCGACTTGCTTGTTGTTGCTTCCTTTTCGCTCCCTCGCACCCCGCAGCAAATCGGCCGTTCGCGCCAAATCCCCCGATCCGTCATCCTGAAAGAGCGAGCCTCGCAAGCGCGTCGACCAGGAAACACTTCTGTCTCATGAAACTCGCCCTGTCCGTTTCACGCCTCACACATCGAGTCCTGTAACTGTCGATGCCACAACCTTGCAGTTCCCATGCCCTTATCACGACCATCGAGGAACCCATCGTGCTTGCCTTCATGGCAAGAGAACCCTATCCGTCGCGGCCCCGAGCTCGCCCTTATACTGCCAATAGAACCATTCGTTAGTCGGCGTCGCGCGTTGTTGCTTATTGCGGCGCGGGCAGCTCTTCGCAACCGTTCAAGCTATTGGACTTGTCCTGTTTATCCATCATCCTGCAACGTATACTTGTGTTGGATCCTCTTCTTCCCCCTGCCATTTATGTGATCGCTTCTCTGTCTGTCGATCTCTCGAAGCAAAGTTGTGCCTGCCAGTGCGCATGTGTTCTCTTTTTGTGCTTGAATCGCTCATCTTTACTTTTATAGTAAGATGTTTGTATTCAGCATATACGTCATGTTCACTTGGACCTTTGGCGGGCTGGAAACACTTCAATGCTGCCAATGTTTCATGATTCTGTGTGCTACATAGCTTTTGGCAAGGTTGTTGTCGGAAGGAACGTCCAGTGCCTGTTGGCAAGGACAGACATGGGCCGTGTTGCTGCTAGAGCATTGCTTGACCACTCACTACAATATTGTCAGTCACCATCCAACATGATACAAGCATTTATGCTGCTCAGAATGCTCATCGCCTTGATGAGTGACTCCAAGCATGCTGAGCCTGCGGAGTGAGAGAAGCACGTACATGACTGAGCGTAAGGAACACCTTCCTGGAATGATCAAAAGAGATGAAATTTCCTTTCTATAGGGGGCTACCATCAGCCAAATGCAAACACGACAGAACGCTAGAGATGGCACAAAACTTACCTGTGACAAGCAAATGCTCAACCGCATCACCCTATCAATCCTCACCTTGTTCGTGCTGGGCAGCTCGAGAAGCCGGCTCTCCTCGTCATGCTTTTCGTCAAACCAGCCAGACACGAAATAGCCTCTGCACCACACCAAGCCGCGAAGAAGATAGTCCTCGGGCAATGGCTTGGGCGCGCCTCTGAGGAAGCTGCCTCGCCGGCCTTCATCCGCGACTCGATTCTCAATCGGCTCGGTCCTGATGAAACTGTTGAGGAAATCGACAATCTTTCCCCAGGGAATGGAAGTTAGTACTTTTGTAATCACGGCGGCTGGTCCGATCGTCAGATTGTAGATGCTCCAAAGAAAAGCCAGAATCGTATGTACATGAGGGAGGACGTTGAAGTCATTCTCTCGAGACAAGACCAGCGCGAGTGTGTTGGAAAGAAGATGCAGCGAATCGTCCAAGATATAATCGACTCCTTGGTTACCAGAATCCTAACGAATTTCTGGTTCAGCGTGGTGGTCTACGGATGTAAACGAGATTCTGCATTACCTTTATCCCTTTTCTGTAAGCTTTTGATAAACAACTATCAATATAGCCGTACCCGAAGCAGGCTGAGATGTTAGTGACGGCAATAAAAACACCATGGTCCTTCCACTTGAGCGCCTGACGACGAATCTGCGCATCAAGCCATAGATGATACGTGGGAATGGTGATACGAAATTGGGTCTCGTGTTTGCGAGATCTGAAAGCCAACAGCTTTGCATGCAGGCAGAGAAACATGGAGTCTGTTCCGTCCACATAAGGCATCGCTGCTCGCTCTGGCTCAACCTGTGTCAAAGGCAAGAGCAACGAAGACAGTGATTCCATGGCAGACTCGAAGGGCTGGACACAAGTCAACGCTCGACAATAGTAGTATGCTTGTTGAATCGCATTTGGGCGTGCCAGTATACCCAAGTGATGGTACAATCTACCCACATCCGGGTTTCTGTTTGATGTCTTGGAATACCAATCGCGGGCTACTCCACCCCAAATCTCGCGATCTCGCATATCTGCCTCTTCAACAGCCATTCTATAACGTGCCAAGTCTCCAAGGCATTCAACCCAGGTATCTTCGAAGGATGGGACCGTTTCGTAGAGTAGCGTGACTGTTTGGTATGCCAAGTATATGAACTGCAGCATGTAGTCGAGTGATTCCGGCAGACGTCGTCGCAGTACCTCCAGAAAAGAATGGATACCGTGCTTCCACATGCGAGCTGGCATAGAATACTTGGTGGCCAGCTTGCGCAACGGAGAGCTGGTCGAGGGATGTTGTGATGCAGACAAGAAGTCATGATGTTCGTACAGCAAGGTTCGATGTACTGCAAAAAGTGCCTGCCATTGATCAAAAGAAAGATTCGCGCTGGTACTCATATGTGCAGCATCCAGCTTGATGCACTTTGCTTCAACCATAACCAATGCTGCATAGATGCCCTTGATCTCTGCAGTAAACTCATCTTGAGACATGTAATCTGTTTGTCGCAGAGACCTTGACGCATTCAACCCTGGTATTGATTGTGCAATGTCAAGATACATTGTTTCAGTCGGGCGACGACGACGCTTCAAGCCTTCTGAGAATTCTTCCGGAGTTCGTGGATCGTATGGGTCTGGAAACAAGGTGCGTCCTTCAGTCGCACTGACGGATGGCTCACTTGTGAGTGGAGGACACGCGGTTATGTTGTCCTCTGCAGTGGGTCGTTTGATATACTTGGAGGCCACGCATGAGGTTCTTATAGCAACCGCTTTGTCGCAGTCTTTGACCAATGCTGTGGCATCTGCAGTGCAAACCTCTGAGCTTGCTGGTCGTTTCTTCGAGAGGGGCCTCACCCTGGGATCAATCTCCCCAGCGTGTTCCAAGGATAATCGTCCAAGCCTTGCCGCCGCCGTCAAATCAGATGGCGATATCCGAAGTGAGGTTTCATGGGAATTCATATTCCTTGTTTCGGTTCGAAGAGTTCTCGGTATCTGACAATCTCTTGCACTCTTCAGTGGTGACTTGCGGCCGGGGTCCTGAGCCCTAGAGCAAGTCAATCGAATTGTTCCAGCGATTGGTCAAAGTATGTGACCTGAGAGTATCTGATCTAGCCAAGCTCTGGGTTGGATGGGGCTTGACACATACGGATTGACTGGTAAGGCATTGCTGTAGAGAGTTGAAGTCATCCATTCTCCATCGTTGTTGCGCACTTTCCCCAAACCATCGTGTGACTCTGCGTGTGCTTGCAGCGGACGATAGTCTTCATAAAATCCGGATCCATCGTCAATCTCAATGCAGCAAGAATCAAAAGATGGCTTGAGGGGCTCGTGGATTCGGCAGTGTAAGGCTTCATGTGGGTCCGCCATTACAATTAAATGGCGGAAGTTGTGATTGCGGCGTGGGAGGCAAGCTTCTTAGCAGACTCATCCGTGTACTCTGCCTCGGATATGTGAGAGCAATTTCAGAAGAAGAGAGGCCTGTCTCATGGAGATGCAAACGTTAGTACGCGGTGGACAGGTGGCATCGACAAAGTTTCCGCGTCACACCAGGTTGCTTGACACACGGGCACTCACCACGAACGGCCGAGAGAAAAAACTGGCAGTCACGACTATGAGCAACCCGGCGGGTACATAATGGCAGAGATGGGGAAATGTTTATATGTGTACACCGATAATTGACTGGTCAACTCTTAATTTTCAAGGCAGACACACTAAGACGTAGTCCTTGTGGCTTGCTGAGGCAGGCAGACATGGGTTTCCCGAATGATCTTCGACTGAGTTCATGCCAAGAAATACCCAGATGGGCGGGGTTTTCCATGTTCTAATTGGAGTTTTGAGAACACTATCTTCTTGTTCCTGAGGAGACTGAGATGGAAGCTGACCCATCCGCCTGTGCGACGTGAGATTTGTTCCTTCAGCCAGTCCCTTCGACCTTTCTCGAGAGAACTTTCAACACGACGAAGGATCACGCGCGTATTGTGCTGCCTCGCGTCAATAGGTCATGCAGCTTGTCACTGGTCACGCCATGGTCTACTTAGTCAACGTTCATGAGCGGCTACGAGCAAGTCGGTGGTCCGAATGGACTTTGATAGTAATGAGGTGACCACAATGCATACATCTTTGGCGGAGCACGGTCTCACCGCACCTTCTTGGTGACGAGGCAGCGTGGCCACCTCAACCCCGACTCAAAGCCAGTCAAGTTTTGATTTCCGGTCAAACCTGTAGCATGTTACAAAATCAGCCTTGACAGACGATGGCCTAGCGATAGGTAAGCTGCAAGATTGTGAACAGTCTGCTGTGCGGCCGGGATCTCGTTTGCGCACAAGCATCTTTGCATGTCCGGGGTCTGTGCATGTCACTGCCAATGTAGTGCAGTTTTCAGGTGACTTGCGTGGATCGGTCGTACACGAGCTGTCGCGGTCCGTCATGCACCTCCTCCTTTCCGGACACGTCTCCAACGAGTCACAGAATCCTGCCGCATTCCTCTTCGGCATGTGCTGGAACCAACAAAACCTGAGTGATTTCCGTCAAGTAACTTCTAAGCAAAGCCAATATCTCTCGACGGACATGTATCGAGTACCAATGGTCTGAGGCGGGTTCTCATGCTCATCAACGGGACGACTTGTCTATCTGAGTGGTTGATCCGCTCATGTGAATGCAACCTCTTCGAAAACAATCGCGCGAGTCCTCATCACCGCGGCAAGCTCCACGACGAAATGTTGCAGGATAACTATGTTCGTCACGACATGGCTCAGAGTGGCGTCTCTGTTTTCGTTTTCATCGTCGCCTTCCGCTCCAGTACGAGCAACAGAATCTGATGCATATTCGAAAATCGTACTGCTGGCCAGAGCTTCAGTAGAAATGAAGCGGACCCTGCCTCTCAATGTCTGGGCTTCGTTTTGCTTGGACTCAGTATGCACTGACAGATTTTCAGCTGGTAGAGTCTCGTCTTCGGGAGATTCTGGTGGTGGTGGCCTGAAGATGGAGTTTGGTTGCTGGCGTTGAGACGCTTGCGGAAGAGAACTAGATCTTGGTGGTACGCTCGATAACGAGCTGTCTCTAAATTTCACAGGCGTTGATGATCTCGAGCCACTGGACTCGCGTGAGGTTGATCTTTGCCTCGATC
Organism: Aureobasidium sp. EXF-10727; assembly: GCA_023848595.1. Classification (NCBI taxonomy): domain Eukaryota; kingdom Fungi; phylum Ascomycota; class Dothideomycetes; order Dothideales; family Saccotheciaceae; genus Aureobasidium; species Aureobasidium sp. EXF-10727. The sequence goes on from SWBF01000008.1 coordinate 267,091, forward strand.
CTGCTTGGAGGCGCTGTATCTGTCGGTTCTCAGTCGGTCGCGCGGATTCAGTAGACTGTCGAGCGGAGACAGCAGAACTTCTGGGCTGAGATAGCAAGTCTTCGCGACCAGCTCCACCGAGGATTGCGACACGTTTCTCAATGAGATGATCAATTATGGGAATGTCCGAGCGCATGTGGTCAACCTGGCGGTTTAGAGCGCGCAAGACTGCAAGCAATAGTGGATCCTGGGAGTGTTCTCGGCGCTGCTGAGAATACACGGATTGCAGCAGACGGATGGTCGCAGCTTCTTCCTCATCTAGACTAGTGCTGTCAAAAGTTGGCTCGAGTGCTGTTGGCTGGTAGTCCACTCTAGGCACAGCAAGCCAACCATCAAGACCAACGCCAGCACATGACGCCAGACATATTGTCGCCTCAGTCAAGGCAAGATTGACATCGACGCTGTTGGTAAAGAAGGACCCGAAAAGCGCAGCGATTGATTGGATATAAGGATCATGAGGCAAGATTTTCAGGACAGAAGAGTCTTTGGGAGCTTTGTTCGCAACCTGGACTTCCAAGGAGACTGTAATGTCCTGGCAGGCAGTGGCATATGCCTCGTCGACGTCAATTTCACCACCAAGACCTGTGGCAATCTGAACCAGGCTGTCTGTCTCGTCGCACAGTGCCTGGATAGTCCTTTTCTCTTCAGGTGACAGGATCGACTTTGATTGCAGTAGAGTAGAGGTAGTATATGCGCGATGCCTTGTCAGCATGACCGACGAAAGCTTCAAAGCGGCGACGACTGTCTGGGAATTCTGCGATCTGATGCCATTGAGTATAAGATCGACCAGACTGAATAGCGTAGGTTCGAACTTGTCGTCGTCGCTGCCAGACTGTGTAAGCAACATGAGGGTGCTCTGTCTCCTTTGGACGGTAGGTGAGACAGGTTCTGATTGTTTGACTTCAGGGATAGCCAAGAGGTACTGGAGCACCATGCGAGTTAGATCTGGATGGTCTAGGGATTCGAATATGTTGGAGAGATAAGTCAGGACGGCGACAGAAGAACCGCCATCGGTGTCAGAAGACTGGAGCAGTGATGGATAGAGAAGTTGTTGTAAGAAGAGGACTCGGAAGTGATCCAACAGGGTGATCTTGACACTTTCAGACTTGCAATGTTCCAAGACATCCTGCCAAAAAGCGAGGTGGGAAAGGAAGGTGGCCATGTGGGTAGCATGTGTTGGCGAGAAGATGCTCTCAGTGGATGATGATTGTTGGGCATCGACATAGTCAGAGAGAGCAAGTATCATAGGCAGACGGTCGTGATCATGGAGGATGGACAGCTCACGGCTAAGCTGGCTGTACAGAGCGCCAAGTCCAGAGGCCATCAAGGTCGGCAGGTCACTTTCAATAATCCAATCCTCGAGACGTGTAGAGTTCGAGATTGCCTCAAAGATGTACAGTAAGCCAGTTCGAGCAAAGTCACCTATACGGCCGTCATGATGAATACGGTCAATCAGTAGATAGCACAATGGGAAATCGTCCTTTTGGGTTTGACCAGCGAAAAGATTCGAGTCCTTGTTCGAGTCGTCCTTGTTGGCGTGCTGGGAGAACCAGACAGAGAGGATGTCGGGCTGTATACGGATCTTTGCAACAACGGCAAAGAGTAGCTCGACGACATGAGCCTCAATGTCTTCGCCATAGCCACCTTGGTTGGAGTCTATAACACGCAGAGCAAAGCGCATGAAAGACTTGGCAAAGGTGGGTGAAGCAACAAAGTCTTCATCCTCGCTCTCGAGCAGCAGGCTGAACAGGACGACAGTCTGGCGCACGAGGCGTGGGTCGCGAGAGGTCGAGGCGGCGCGGGCGACTACGCTGTAGATTTGCGAGGATTGGGTAAAGTTGAGACAGAGGTGTGGAGCAGGGGAGCGGCTCTCTTCAGCGAGCAAGGTAGTGATGGTCTGCAGCGAAGAATAGAGCTGATCGAGGGCAGGGCCGTGGGATGCTAGGGTCTGTGGACGGCCGCATAGTTGTAGGATGGGATTGTAGGCTCGGCGGAAGCGCTGCAGACGTTGTTGCGGACTGGACGCTGCCGCCGTGGCAGACTTGTTGTTGCTCACGCCGTTGATGAGTTTGGTCCACTGCGCGCCGCGGGTCAGTGACTTGATGGCATACAGACCGAGTGCGACTCACAAAGTCCATCGAGGCGCTGGTGCAGGTCGTCAGGGCATTGTGTGAATGCCTTCTTTCATGTGCAAGTAAATGTGAAACGGGCCCCTTGATTTCCAAACTCTCCCCCACATTTCACGCAGAGCACCTTCCTCTCTGACGTACCCCAATCGCTCATCAAAGCGGAAGGTACGCCCGAGATCGGTCAATTGCCATGCATACCATCCATCACTCTTTTTGCCTCGCCTAGAAGTTTCTGCTATATTCTTCCTTCCCCCCTTCCACCTGCCTCGTTTCTTCCTCCTTCCGACTCACACTAACTCGGCCGCCACCATGGGCACTTTGACGGCCGACCTTCCTCGTTTGCCCGAGTACTGTGACCATAAATTGCCCACCTCGTGCCGCCTATCTTCCATCCCGAATTGCTGTGCTTGTGCCGATGAGCGAGCCCACCAGTCAAGCTACTCGACATATGTAGACGGTGTCGGCTTCGTCGCTAGAGGTGCTCGTTGGGACCGCTACTGTTGGCCCTGTTCTCGTATCATCCCCGAGTCTTCTCTGAAACCACCGACACTAACCCCTGCCCAGAGTTCTGGAGGAACCGAGTCGCCCAAACAAATCTGCTGCCTACTCAAACACGCATCCCACAAATCCCCGATCAGTCCGCTTTCCTAGAACGATGGTATCAATTTTACGACGGCTACCGGATCGTCAATCGTCCCGATGGTGCTCAAGAAAGAGTTGCTGTCTTGGGTGAACGCTTCAGAGATGTCTCTCCCGGTCGTCTACCTAGAACTTTGGACGAGCTCAGAGCCGGTCAGGAACGGAGCGACGCAGATCAACGTCAGCACGTCGAAATTGCAACAAATCATGCTCCAGAAGGTCCTTCCCTAGAAGACGCTCTGGACCAAATGTTTGAAGAAGCCGACGAGGAGGAGCAGGATGTCCAACGAAACTCCCAACAAGACCAACCTCCTGCACTCATACATGCCCCTTATACTTTCAACTCGAACGACAGCCGTACAGATGCTCGTGTCGCAGGCCAGGTCATGAGAGCTGCCCCTTCAAGAAATCCCGAATATCAAGCCCGCAGGATCTCTGCTCTCAGACGCGAACTCCTTAGGATGCGTAATGGCATCGAACGAGTCATCTCTGGCCTTAGAGATCTCGGAGAGCCTATACCCGATCACACAGAAACCACCAGTCGACTTTCCGAACTTGGAAGATCACTCGATGCCATGTCTGTCAGAGATCCGCCTTCATCATCGTCTCATTCCGATTCTGCCAATCGCGAGACACGTGCTCCTGTCGTCGGCTCCGTCTATCGTAATCCTGAATTCACCAACGTGCAACAGCGCTTCGATGAAGCCCAACGCCAACTAGAGCAAGCTCAGAGGTTCCGTGACCAAGCAGCAGTGGAGTTTCAATTGGCACAGGCCAGCCATACTGAAACTTCCGAGATACTCGAAGGTGCCGAGCTTGATCTAACTGAACACAGAGAACAGGTCTCTCAACTCCGGCGTGAACAGCGTACGGCTGAGAATTATGCTCGTCTGTTTGGCTCACGCGAGGACATGGAAACTCAGGGTGCTGATTACGAAAGCCCGATTGGCGGCATGTTCACTCGTGCTTACGAGAGATTCAGAGTCGCCGAAGAAGTCAGACAAGACGAGAGGACTCTGCGACAAGTCCTGGAACACGAGCAAATGGCCACCGGGCCACTATTCTCCAACGACAATGAAGAAGCTCACCCGGCTGCCAATACGGTTTACGAGGATGGTTTGAACGAATACTACTCCATGCTCAGACAACAAGACTGGGTGCAGAACATTCGGGGACCTGCGTCAAATAATGACGCTACTTCTGACCCTAACCCCTCCAACATCGGAACATCAAGTCCATCGGTAGATACACGGGCAGAAGTGATTACATCTGAACAAGCTCCAGCTTCAGCTGCATCGCAGCAGATGTCCACGTTGGAAAGGCTTTTGCGTAATACCCCGGAGCCTCAGAGAAGCTCCATCATCGCTCGGATGGAACAGAATGGAACGGCGGCCGCGATCAGAGAATCTGAGAGTGGTAATTACATCGACGTCTGGCGGCGCCTCCGCGATGCGTATGCCCCGTTTCGAGGCAACTGGGAAGAGGAAAGTGAATCATCCGAGGATGAAGACCGTGCCAGAGGCGGTCTCGATGCTGAAGATTCTGGACGCCCCGAGCCTAAGGAAGATGCCGATATGACACTTAAGCTGGACTGCAAGATCTGCTACACACAAACTGCCGATACCGCCTGTCTTCCTTGTGGACATTTGGTGATGTGTCAATGGTGCAGTGCACAGCATTCGCCTGTCATGCAGCATGACAGAACGAGGCCACGTAAACCAGCTAACTGTCCGGTTTGTCGTAAGAAGATCAAGCAGAAGGTGCGTATCTACCGTGCATGATTTTCTCACGAGTCAAAGAGAACACATGTATCATATGCACTGCAGGTTGATAATACGCTACTTTGGCCACAGTTGGATAGTGGTCTATTGGCCCCACATCTATGCAGCCCAATATCTCGAGACAGCCTCTTTCCATTGTCCATTGAAGTGCATGGGCGAGTGTCTATCCCGTGGGCAAAAGACGGTTACAGCCTCGCAACAGACCCCCTCCCACACTGACATGTAGCGTGGTTATATGTCATGAAAATTCACAGTCGGGTTTCCAACAGAGACGTGGCCGTAGAGATTCTCAAGGATAGTCCTTCTCCGTGGGTCTTGCCCTGCTTTGGAAAGTGCTGTACATTTCTATCGCTACACTGTGGAAGCCTATCGCATATGGGGAGGGCGTGAGTCTGTCACGCGCGACTTCGTGCGAGCACGATTATTCACAAATACTCCAACCTTCTCATAGTTCAAGGGGTAGTCGGCAATCCTGCCTCCCGGAACTGTCAGAAGCTGTCTGGAACAAGGTGTGGCGCTCTCCCTGATCTGCGTATCCCCATCGCGGAAGGTAAAGCGAGTTTAGCCGTAGGCAAGTGCAATCGGGTCTGCCTGATCAGGTAGCGTCCCGCTAAATAGGATAGTCAGACTCGAGACACTTAAAAGAGATGCCCAGGCAGATATTACGAGGACATTGATCAATTCGTTTCCAACGTCAACAGAGTAAAGAAAATATGGCAAGCCAAAAGACAATGCTTTCTGAGCTTCGTGCTCGCAGTGCTATTGATTGTGACACACTGGATGTAGAAGGTATGCTTTGCATCAAATACACGACTTGTAATGCTTTGATGCTTACCTCTTCGTAGTTGCTCAGGCTTTGGGACCTTTTGTTGATTGCACATCGAACCAGGTAGGTTTCGGATTAATCGCTGTCTCGACAAGAGCTTGCAGGCTAACATGCCTTTCACCAGGCCATTGTCAATATTGAACTGCAGAAACCAAAGAACGAACCTCTCATCATCGAGTCCATTCAACAGGCAAAGCTGTTGTATCCTCAATATGCCTCCGAAGCCACCTTTGAACAATTCGCCTCTGAAGTCATGGTAAGCATCCTCTGCAGCAACACCAAAACCACTTTACCAGACTTCTAACATCTACCCTTTTTCCAAAAACACAGGCAGTCAAACTCTCAGCAAGAATGATCCCTTACCTCACCGGCCGCGCGCTCATCCAAACAAACCCTTACCATGCCTACTCGACCAGCGCCACCGTCGCCAACGCCAAACGCATCATTGCCATTTACAAGCAAGTCTTGCCTGAGCACCCGAGCAACCGCGTCTGCATCAAGATCCCCAGTACCTGGGAAGGCATTGCCGCGTGCAAGGAGCTCGAACAGCAGGGAATTGTCACTCTAGCCACTACCCTGTTTTCTCTGGAGCAGGCTGCTGCTGCACATGCGGCGGGATGCAGTTATATTGCACCGTATGTGAATGAACTGGCTGTGCATTTTGTCGCTGGGTAAGTTCCTTTTTCCGGCTCCGAGATGAGGGAAAGAAAAAGAAAAGGTATACTAATTGCAGAATAGACACATCGACAACGACAAAGGCTTTGCACTCACCCGCGCCTGCCAAACCTTTTACGCAAGGATCGGGTCAAAGACCCAAGTCATGCCCGCCTCTCTGACCTCAGTGGACGAATGCCTGCACCTCGCCGGCGCAAACCACATCACCATTTCGCCTCCCCTTCTGGCCGCTCTCGCCGCAACTCCCTTTTCTGCATCCCCCTCAATTTTTGACGACACTGATACTGCAGAGATTATTGACGATGCACGGTTGCTGGAAACAGTGACCGATGAGGCAAGTTATAGGATCGCATACACGCGTCTTAAGAATGGTGTCCAAGAGAAGAAACTCGTGGATGCTGTTAATATTTTTGCGGATTGTCAGGATCGGACTGAGGGGTTGGTGAAGAGGTATAGCACGTGACTTGGTTACTGCAGGTTGTTTGGGAAAGAGCCGTAGTTTTGGTTGTCTTGTAGCTTGGATCCTTTTGGTTCCCTTGAACTTAGGTCTGAGGATGTGGTTGATGAGGGAAGTGTCTTGTGCGCTGGGTGGAAATGTGGAAGTGTGATGTGTATGTCTTCTTTGACCTTTGTTAGCAAAAAAGGCATGGCTTTGTTGCAGTTTTCTTGTTTTTTTTTTGTACTTTTGTTCTAGAAAGAGTAAAACGGTATATACCGAACATGACATGGTCAAGATTCAAGAACCTTATATGCTCAGCTTCTCTTTCTAGAGGATATGCATCACATACAGAGAATGTGCAGTATATACAGAACATATCCTCAACAACCACAAAACCCTTACATGCTCAAAAGATCCTTTTCCAATCCTTCTTTTACCTGGCTCCTCTTAAGAAACACCCCCCCCCCCCCCCCCTGTGTGCACCCTTGGAGGTGTCTTTAGGAGCAATGGAAGGAGCAAGCAGTAATGGATATACTAAAGAGAAGAGTAAGAGAGAGAGAGAGAGAGAGAGAGAGGAGAACAAGGCAAATGTAGTTGTAAAAAAAAAAAAACAGCAATCGTACAAACGATCAAGCCAAACCAACCCGACAAGAACAAAAAAAGGCACAAAAAGGCCAGCCACCAAATCGATATTCCCAATTCACCAAACTGCATACCTTGAACCAAACACCAATCCCCATCGCCACAATCTCCCCTACCTAACCCTCAACCCCCCCGCCCCCCTCCCCGCCCCTCTCGCAACCCACCCAGCCACTACCACAGCACCAACACTCAAAACCCCCAAGACCGCCAAAGCCGCATTACTAACCCTCGTCTCCTCCCTCACCCTCCCAATCCTCGTCTTCTCCTTTGCAGCCAAGACCTCTCTCCCAGTGCCCTCAATCACATAATCACTCCATCGCACCTCAGCAACCATATCCTGATACTCGACGACATTTTTACTCCAGTTGTTGGTGATCAGCCCTTCACTGGTTTTATACCAAGAATTACAATTCGGGTCCGCAAACGCCGAAGCCGAAAGTTCGTGTTGCAGGTTTTGGTTATATTCCTCCACTCGTTGGTCATTTGGTCGGATAGATAAAGAGTCACCTTGTTTGCGGGCGAGCAAGATTGGCGCGATGAGGGTGTTTATATACCGCGATTGGGCTTCAATCATCAGGATTATGCTGTTGTGGCCTAAATTGGTGTTGGGTCCGTACAGCATTCCAAAGTTTGGGAGTTGGGAGACGGTGATGCCGTACAGGGCTTGCGCACCCCGATGCCAGAGTTTTGCGAGGGGGACGCCATTGTGGCCGTGGAGTTGGATGGGGTGCATAAAGTCTAGGGTTTCGAAACCGGTGGCTAGGATTATGAGGTCGTAGTCGGTGGTTTCGTTTTCTTGCGTCGCGATGCCAGTTGCAGTGATTGAGGAGATTTTGTCGGTGATGAGGGAGACGTGAGGGAGTGTGAGGGTGGGATAGTAATCGTCACTGATGATGATCCGCTTGCATCCCGGATTATAGTTTGGGAGCAGTTTCTCCTGCATCTGAGGATCGTCAGGGAAAGCGGCGTTCAGCATCTCTTTGTTGAGTTTGCGGATCTCGTCTGCGCCGCTGGAGGTCGTGTCGCCGATGATTGCGTAGAACGATTCGCGAAAGTCCATTTGCAGGGCTCGTTTGCGCCACATGAGTGGAGGGACATATTTGAAGAGGCTTCTTGTCCAAGATGGGATGGGGGCATCCAGGCGAGGGATAAGCCAGTTGGGTGTTCGTTGGTAGATGCCGACTTTACTGGCCACCTTTGCTATCTCTGGGATGATTTGGACGGCGGTGGCACCTGTGATTTTGTGTTAGAACATCATGTCCATTTGACTCGAACACAAAACTTACCATTTCCAACGACGGCAATCTTCTTGTCTCTGAGATCATAACTCCAATCCCAACGAGCAGAATGAATGAGTTTGCCTTTAAAGTCCTTGATCCCAGGGATGTCCGGCCACTTGGGCACATTCAACTGACCCACCGCACTGACCAAAAAGTCGGCATTGATGTCGTATTCAGGGTTGAACTCTGCATCTTTGCTTCCCTTTGCAGTGCTGACATGGATACGCCATTTCTTTGCTTCGTCATCCCAAGTTGCGTTTTCCACTGTGGTGTTGAAGCGCACATGCTGATAGAGGTTATATTGCTGTGCCACACCCATCAGGTAGGAGAGGATTTCTTCCTGGCCAGGATATTCGCGTGTCCAGTCGCTGTTCTGAGCGAAGGAGTAAGAGTAAAGTTGAGACCAGACGTCGCAGCAGGCGCCAGGGTACTTGTTGTCGTGCCATGTTCCGCCAACACCACTGCTCTTTTCGAGGATGATGAAGTTTTTGCAATTATTTTGTTTGATGAGATCGATGGCTGTGCACAAGCCTGGCAGAGTCACAGTCAGCCACTAGAACGTCTGGTGAATGTGTCAAGGCTTACCTGATATGCCGGCACCTATAATCACCACTGCTGCATTGGCATGGTCCTTGTTTCCAATCGGCACTTCAGGCCAGGGTTTGTCTCCAGCCATAATGTATGAGTATCTATCAGAGTTACTTTAGATTTCTGCTGTTTATATGCAGTATCAAGCAGGTTTCGAGTTGTAAAAACTCTGAGAGCATGCATGGCCGAATATGTATCTTTTCTCTCTTCGGAAGTCAAACACCCGGCCAATTGACCTCCCCCTCACAGCAGTCCGCATACTTGTAGTAACAATATGAGTGAACTTAGTGATCGTCAACCTTGATTCCCTTTGATGGTGTCAAAAAAGGTGGGGGTCAGGGTCTAAGAAAGAGGGGGTTGCTTGATGCCCCTCAGCGAAGCCTCGGTCTTCCCAAAACGGCAATCATCGATTTTGGAACCAGGTGACACAGCACCAGAATACGAATGATGATATACATTGAAGTTGTTGATTTAGTGGTTCCATGCATTCGAGTTATCGTCGACTGAGATAGGTCCATTGAAGAGCAGGTTGCAAAAGCCTGTCAAGAGTAGATACATACGCGACATGACATATTCAAGCCTTGGACCTGAACTTCTCTATAAAGTTCTCCGGCGCAGGTCCATCAATCATAAGAGGGAAATTCGGATCCTCTCCCTTCTCGCGATACTTCTTGTATGCAGGTCTCTGAACAGCTCGTTTGAGGTACGGCAGGATGTTCTTGTATGAGCTCAGATCAAGACTGTAAAAGGTGCGCATCGTGGTAAGAGTAAAGATAGTCATGATATCGGCGGCAGTGAACTCTTTGCCTGCCAACCACTCATTGCCGCGTCCGAGATGGCCATCAATGTGTCGCAAGTATTGGTCTAGTCTCGCAGTATAGCGTTTAAAAGTATCGTTGTTGGCATCAACCCCAGCAGACTTGAGCGACATGTTGCGGCTCACGCCCGGCTGTAGAGAGCCATTGGCATAGTGAAACCAATACAGATAATTCGCATAATCCGGGTGTGATGGCTGCAGAGCAAGACGGCCGTTTCCGTGCTTGTGGATGATGTACTCGACACAAGCTGCCGACTCACTCATGGTCATATCTCCATCTTGGATGACGGGGGCAGTGCCGATTTCGGTGAGGTCTTTGAGGGCTTGGGGAGAGAAGAATGGGTCTCGGCGGTATAGCTTTAGGTCGTAGTCGATGCCTAGCTCTTCGCAAAGCCAGACGATTCGCTCTGATTGAGAGACGCGCATGTGGTGTACGATGAGCATGATGAGGGAGGTGTTGTATACAGGAGCTGTTGGTGATCAAGGATACAAAATGACACGTTAGGAACAGTGTGAAAGCTTTGATTATATAGAACGATGGAAACTCTGACGTCGTATGAGGCTCGCTAGAAAGTCAATATCGAATCTGAGGATGATCTTGGTCGAGGGTGTTGATTTGGAAGAAGATGCCAAGGTCGGGGTTCAGCACAGCGCATGACAGCGCATGACAGGGAGGAACGAAGGAAGCTTGCAGCATCATACCGATCCTCCAGTCTTCCTACACATCACCACACAAACAATGGCTCCTCCAGGTGCGTACACCAATTCCATCACACACACAACAAACCACTGATGCCGTTTCTCACAGACGCAACGCAGAACACGCCGCTTGCACCGTCGGTAGAAAAGGCCTACTACCGCAAGTGCATCGAGCTCAAGCGCCGCCTCAACGACGTCGAAGAGGCCAACGATGCCGCCCGCCAGCGCAAAGCCCGCCTCAACAGAGCAATTATGAAGATGCGCCTCGAACGCGCTTTCTTGCTTGAACAACTCGCGACCCGTCTCCAGAATACCACCGACGGACCCGAAAAGACCGCGAGCCAGAACAACAATGCTGCTACGACTACCGCTACCACACACAGCGATTAGAAGTTGCAGGAGACGCCGCTTCCTTACGATCGAGACTTTCTTGATCGTTTTGTTTATCAGGGCGAAGAGAGGGCTACACAAGCTGAACCTGCCCCCACCAACACGGATACTACGAACGAGCCTGCTGCCAACACCAACACGACTACCACAAAAGACTCTGGGAAAAGGTATACTCGTGCCGTCCGTACCCTAAGATCTACAACTGGACCGACCAGAGAAAGAACGGGCCCTCCCCAACATCCATAGCCTTTTGGCCACTCACAACACGCTCCAACCAATGCGCAACCGCGGACTGTACTTGGCACACCACTTCTCTGTCTGGTCCGCACGTTTATCGCCTTGCTTTCTTCCACCGATTGTTATCATGGTCTATTATCTTATCGACTACGCCCGGTTATGGACGTCTTTGTGCGTCGACACTTCCGGCCGGCCTCAGTTTTATACCAGCGCTTACAACCGAACCAGAAAACGAGTCTCGAGATATCATACACCCGCCGAAGCTGGTCGCATGCTTGAGACAAGCTGTGTGCGGCGCCTGACATATCGCCGAGGCCGCCTTGTATGCTTAGGCTTGTGGTGAACAAGACTGCCGGGTACTGTTTTCGTTCTCAAGGAGAGGGGACGTCCTACCTCTCTGCTGTTTGTCATGCCATTACTCGGATCGCTCTGCCGCTTCTTCTTTGTACTCTGTACTCTTTTCCTCTACTTCCCAAAGACCCTCACCTCGTGTGCCTTTGTGGTATCTCATGAAGCCTAGGTGAGGAATATCCTCTGGTAGTTGCGGGCTACTGTAGATATCAATACCAGCCGCATCGGCAATCATCTCCGCACTGTCTTTTATTCGCTGTAGAAACTCGTCGCCCTCGACCGCCTCGAGCACTTCGGCGTGAAAACTCCAAGGTCGCGTCAGATGAATGTACTCGGCATTATTTGTGCTGACGCTCTTTGCCTCTGCGATCCTCAGGCATGCTGTCAGCACTTTTGTCAACATGACCTGTGCTTCTTTAGGGTCGTATTGAGGGTTTTCGATGCGATTTTCATCTGTGCTGTGGCCGTACGGATCCAGCGGTTTCGAGAGTGTTCCCTCGGGGTAAATGAATCTTTGCAGGTACAGTTCGGCCAGCGTGATGTCAGCCGGCAAATAGTAATTTCTGCTCGCCGTCACCAGCCATTGGTGAGCGAGGTCGATGCGCTTCTCGGGCGTGTTTGCAAAGGCATCGTGCTGCGCTATGTTTGCTTTTGGATTCAGATTGACGTTATGCTTGTAGAGGAAAGCGCCGAACCCGGCGAGCTTGTCAGAAAAGGACTGTGGCGGTTTCGGGGGTTCGCAGGCCGAATTCGCGTAGTATTCGCCTAGCTCGTGGGCGGCTTTGTAGTGGCCGCTGGCGGCGGCTTTGGTCATGTTGTAGAGCCAGTCGTAGGTGTGCTGGTTACCGGCCATGTGGAAGTCGAGGCGGGCGAGGTTGAAGTAGGCCATTGGGTCATCTCGCTCTGTGCCTGCGTGGTAGGCTTTTGCGGCTGCGGCGTATTCGCCTTGGACGTGATACAGATAGGCCAGCTCGATCCAGGGAGATGATAGTTCGTCTTGTATCTTGCTGTACTTGTCGCCTGACCGTGAGCCGTCGGACATGGCGTCGAGAGCCTTATGGTATAGTCTGGCTGCTCGATCGACTTGTCGGGCATTGCGGGCTACATTGGCCTCCATGACTAGGGCACGCACATTGCCCGTGTCCGCAACCTTGCGCAGGCGGTCCAGCGCCACGACGGCTGTGCGAGATGCCATGACGCCTGGTGTTGTCGCATCCTGGCGCAAAGCAGAGGCGACGACCTGGATGGTGGCCTCGGCATGACCGAGCTCGGCACAGAGAGTGACCAGCTGTCGGCCACTCTTTGCGCATCCCACACTACCCTTATTACGCAAGATAAAGGTGAGATCGTAGACATCGTCGAGCGTCAAGGGATCGAGGTTGTCAAGGCAAATCCTGGCACTCTCCAAAGGAGACTTGCCTCTACCCATGAGTCCGCGCCAGAAGCTCAGAAAGTTAACTTGCGAACGGGTCATATCTGCAGCGGCTGATATGGTGGTCTGGCATTCAGCAGCTCTTTCTTGGATCGGCAAGTCTGGCATTAACTTGACTTTTTGTGCAATGTCGCTCCTGTTGGTCTGTATCTGGGCCTGCATCTTGGCTAAGGCGGCCTCTCTTTCGGGTGTCACGACAATTGGGCGCTTGGCTCTTGCTTTCCAGCGCTGTGAAGGGGCCATCTTATGTGTAGATACCGTCCGTCGTTGACCGTGAAGACCGCATAGTTCGATGGCCAGTATGCGCCGCGGCGCTCGTGTGCTGGCGACGAGTAGCGACATGGTGCAATGCCAGTAGAGTGGTCCACGACGAAGATGCCGATCAATGCCAGGAGAAGTAACCAAGTCGAAAACACCAAGTCTGCCTGGGTAGGCAGGTAGCTACCTTGGTGGACTGGATTTCGAGAAAGAGCCATCATGCTTCACAAAACTTTATGCAACCGTGGACCGAGCGCGACATGGTCAAAACGTCTATCCCCAAAATATTTATGCACAATCTAAATACACGGATACATACAGAACCTGGCAGATTTTTCTTCCATCATGTCCTCAAACGGTAGCCTGCTACCTCTGGGCGAAGACAGCAATCATTCTGTGGGTGACCTTTGCAACCATGGACCAAAATCAAGAGCAGCCAGGTCTTTCTGCTCAAAGCTATGACATGCATCCGCTCCATAGTCAGCGTCCACAATTCCAGCAGCCGATGCAGGTAGCGATACCTCAACACAACACTCATCAGAGACAAGACAGTGGATACTCTCAGAGCCAGTCTCCCCAAACTTATGGTCCTCCGATCCAAAATGCGAGTCAAGCTGCATCGCCCGTCAATCCTTCTACTGGCTTCATAACACAAAGACCCAGTGCAGCTCTACCGAATGGCTTGATGATCCATCACCAAAGCTCGGACACGATATTCGACAAACATGGCATCAACCACATCATAACAAATCTTGAACGCCGATTCATGGTTTACGCATACCAAGTCCAAGGAATGCAGTCTCAACTGCAACAGCTCGAGAAGACTGTCGTATCCTTCTGGCAGGACACCAATTCCAAGCTCGAAACTGCCGGTTCAGTCGCCGAGCATGATACGACCAAAGCTGGAGATTCTGGTGATTCGTCCAAGAGCGATGCCATATATGCTTGCGAATTTGGACATACAGTCACTATCCAGGGCAAGGTAGATGCATCTTCGAGCAACCAGGAGTGTCAGAATCTCGTTCAATCAGATCAACAACCTGGAGTGCCTACCGTGGAGCAAGAAACAAATCCAGATATCTTCCACGGATCCTTGAGACAACGACTTGATTGTTTGGCCAAGCTCGTGACTATCGAGCAGGCCGGACACGCAGCAACTATTGATAGTTTCACCAAAGTCTATGAAATGCTCCAGTCAGTCTTGGACCAGTTTGCGAATTTCATTACGAAACACGACTTCAAGGCTGTGCGCGTCGAATCAAGGCACGATCTGGAGTTGTTCCATATTGCATTGCAGGAAGACCTCGAAACCAACCGAAGAAAGCTTGTGGAGGACATCAGAACTCTGTTTGAAGAATCGAGGCAGCATCTCATGTGCTTCCAAGGAGAGATGAGGCAGGACCTCAAGGCTTTGGGTGAAAATCATGATCAACATGACAGAACAAGGCAAGACATCATGTCCTTGCGAAGAGAGATAAAGCAAGGCCTCAAGCTTTTCCGTGAGGAAGCGAAGCAGCACTTCAGAATTTCTCGAGAAGAGACGAAGCGCGATCTCAAGACTTTCCGTGAGGAACACAACCAGCATCTATCCAACTTTGAAGAAACGAGGCAGGACCTCAAGTCTTTCCGAGAGGAGATGAAGCAGGATTTCAAGACCTTCGGCGAACTACATGGCCAGCATGACGAAGCGAGACAGGGCATCGATTCATTGCGAGAAGAAATGAAGCAAGACTTCAAGCTCTTCCGTGAAGAAGCGAAGCAGCACCTCAAGACTTCTCGAGAGGAGGCGAAGCGTGCTTTCAAGGGATTCGGCAGAGAACACGAGCAGCATGTGTCCAACACCGAGCGCCGGCTCAACGAACGTCTGACCAACCAGAATAACTCACTTGTGGCTTTCTTGGATTCTGAGAAATGGTTCAAGCAACAATTGCTAAGTGTTCCAGATACACTGAAGGAGCTGGAAGGAGTCATTACCACAAGGCTGCCAGTCAGAGAAGATCAGCCTGAGGTTTTGGAGGAAATTTCACACGCTCTCTCGTTTGCCGAGATCGTCAAGGTCGACCAGAAGCCCTCCGAGAGAGACGTGGCTGACCTCGAGGTTTGCGTTCAGATGCACGATCAAAGCACACAAACCCTTGGGCTCGTTGCCATGTCTCATCAAGACACTCAAACCGATGAGCTTGATGAAGCTTCGTCTAATGATCAGGGCACACCGTCCTCTCCTGATGCTACGAACGACGAAACTTCGGATGCCAGGTTAGAATCCAGAGATGTGACAAGCGAAGGTACACAGACATTTGCGCTGGAGGAAGCGGCATCAAAGACGCCGGTTTTGTCCTCCGCTGCCTCCGTCGATACCAACAAGGAGTACCTAGATATGATACCTCTCATTCTGGCTGGAATACGCGACATGGACCAGAAGGTTTCGGATCTCTCCCACCGGGTCGAGCAGCAAGAACATCGTGCAACACCTCAAGAAGTGGCAGCTTCGACAATGCAACACACCGCAAGAATTTGTGCTGACGAGGACCTCGAATCCGAGTCTGTCAATCGAGAAACCGGCGGTGATGATCCCAAGACCTCCAGAGAATTTGCAGAACTGCACAACAACGAAACATATCTAAACTCGCTCGCTAGTCTCCTGCGGCCTTACATGAGCTCAACAAGTCCTAGCCTGGAAAGCAGTCGGGTACCTTCCATATCGGCCTCAGAACGTAGAGCTGTCTCGGAAGAGAGGTCGACTCAGACAATCACAGGTAGGAACCCAAGTCAAGGCGCTCAGAAAGAAGCGAGATCAAGCCTTGACAAGGAGAAGAAAAAGAAGAAGCAGAAAACTAAACATCAGGTCGACACCAAAGAAGTGTTTGAGCAAAAGCAGCTGCTTCATCGAGCGTCGGTTTCGACCAGTAGCAGTGGTGAATCTGCACGAGGCCAGAAGGTTCAGAAACGAAAGTGGGAGGAGCCAGAGGTTCCAAGGTCTCGAGCGGACTTGCTGCAGCAACAACAGCAAGCGTACCGCAAGAAACAAAAGACGAAGTGAACAATTTCAGATCGAGGTAGCTGGGGCGCAACGTGTGTGCATGCTGTCTGTAGCCGATAATAGGTCCGTACCAGTCTTCCAATAAACGTCTAAACACACCACAGATTGGTTGGATCTCCAAATGTACACATAGATACCTAGTCCTTTGGCGGCTACCAAGACATTGGCAGTGAGATGGTGAGCCTTGTTCTTGTTTGAGTGGCATGTGAGGACCGTGACGGGGTCGAGGCGAGACCAACAAGTTGCAGGGATCCCGAGCAGGTATTTTTTGTACTCGTTGCCCCGCTCAGCAGAGCAATCTCGAGATACATGGTAGCTACCAACGGTGTTAGAATCCTACACCAGAGGATGCAAATTGAATAACGAAACGAAGCTGGATAGCGACCGAGCTTGAGACATGTTCGAGGGTAGCAACATGATCAAAGTGGTATGCAATCATAAAAGTGCAGATGATGGAGCAAACGGCTGGGCTTTGAACATGTTTAGTTTGAGGCTCTGCCGCGCGTGAATCAGGTCGGATTGGGCCGGACGCGAGTGACGTTGCTAGCTTCCCCCCACATGCAAACTAGTTCTCCGCACGCGCGGGACGAAGATGAAAGTCATGAGCAACGGTGGTTTCGAGGTCGAGGTCTGGCTAACCCAAGGCGGTGGTATGTTGTGGGTGTGCATGTGCGATGGCTTCGAACTCCTTGGACTGGCGTGTAACGGTCAGGGGTCGGGGAAGTACACAGAGCAGGAGCTGGGCGATGGCAAGGTGACGGTTGAGTATGTATGCATCACGCCGTGGCCCAACCAATTCCATGTCTCCAACAAGCTCCAAGTATCTCCACTCCGCATTCCTGGTTTTCAGGTTTCTTGTCGCAGTGTGAGCGCAACTCTCGGCTGTTTCGCAACCTTTCTGCTTTCTTGCTTTCTCTTTTGCTATTCAGCGTCTCTCTTATCCTTTGGGTCTCTGTAACACTACGTACTCGAGCCAGATCCTCCTATACCTGACAGGAGCTCAAAAATCAGACGACGTCACAGTGACTCGCGAGCTTTGATCAGCAGGGCTCACGCCATCTCACACATACTAGACGAGGAAGGCGACGCATTCGACCAGGCCCACCTGCCTCGCAAAGACTTGATCCAATTCGAGACTTGGTACGTATTTCTGGTACCTTCGACAGTCCCCCTCATCCTCGACCGATTATAACATTCTGTTCAATCCTCTTTCAAGTTGATTGTTGAACCTATCAAAATCCTACTCATACCATTCTTCGAGCAACAAACTGACACCATGGTCTCGACAGCAAGCACTGCGTCGAACAGCACATCCTCGAACAATCTACAAGCTCCCGTCTTCGTCGACAAACCAGGACGACTGTCACCCCGTCCCAGCTTCACTTCGAGCAGACCTTCTTGGATCGGACCACAACACCCACCACGTTCAACCGCTCCATCATCCTCCACAATGGCAGAGAAGCAACAGATCCACTACAGCCATCCTGGCCTGCAACCTCCCGTCTTCATTGCCGGTTCGATGTGCGAGCCGCAATGGGAGCCGATAGAGATGAAGCAAAAAGAGAAGGAAGACGGCGAACTCGAATTCGAGCATGAGTTTGAAGCAGACCCGGGAGAGTACCAATACAAGTTCCGTCTCGGACCCGGCGACTGGTGGGTGCTCGACGAGACCAAGCCGACTGGTAGGCAGAAGCAAATCCACAATTGAGAAGAAGTATCACTGACGAATGCATCTTAGTCGACGATGGAACTGGAATCCGCAACAACCTGCTTGTCGTGGAATCCAAACCTGTGAAAACAGAAGCCACCAAGATCCCTGAACCGCAAGCTGCACAAACAGTTGAAGAGAAGGATATGCCCGTGCCAGTACAAGTCACAGACGCTCACAACAAGCACGACGAATTTGAAGATGACATGGAAGATGATGATGGCATTCCCGAAAGCGAGAAGAACCTGTTCAGGCACGAGACTGTCCAGATCCCCAACGGCACGGGCGAGAGTGACAACGAGGATGAAGAAGACGTCGAGGATGATGACGACCAACTCGAAGAGCCACGGCTCCTCGAGCATGAAAAATCCTTCCAGCGTGTGGATAGCCAGCACGGTACACCATCCAAGATCGCCAATTTCGACCTCGATGATACCACTGAATCGCCAATTGAGGTCGACGATTTCGCTGTCGACGAATACGATGCTCCCCCTCTCTTCAGACATGAGACTGGTGTCGCAAGCGACTTGGATCCTGATGAGGCACCACTTTTTGCCCATGAGAGCATGTCTCCAGTCATGTCGGCAAGCTCGTTTTCATCCCCATCTCGCAAGCAACGCAAGCCCGATCTTGAAGATGTCAACGACCCCTCGCTCGAGCCCTTCCCTGTTGACGAAGCCGGCATTCAGGCTCGCCTTCAGCGTGTGGCAACACGTCATCGCGAGGACGAAGTTGTGTTTGAGGGAACTCCCCCTTCGCCTTCTCTGGCCCAGACAAAGTCCTTCTCACCCCAAGCTCATCCTGATCTCATGCACAACGAGTCTAGCGATCTGAGTCATCTTGACGCTATTGACGAAACAGAGGAGGCAGATGAAGCAGACGACACACCCGCCGAGAAGCCCGCCGAAAAGAAGGATTCAGTCGTACAACCTGTTCCCATTAACATCAGGGTTCAGGACGTCTCCGAGATTGACAGCAATCCTTCTTTCGCAGAAGTCCCAGATGTCTCGAATCGTGGACCCCCTACACCACCAATGACACCTACAGAACATGCCAGAGCTAAGGCTGCACCTCATGACGGAGCAGCCGACTCAAAGGACATGCCTGCTGCTGTTGGAAACCCTCGCTCTAGCAAGGACAACGCCACAGACCACATTGCCAACCGCCCCTCGCCTTCAGAGGCTCCAAAGACCGCGAAACCCTCCAAGCAGAAGGATTCCGAACAGAGCCTCGCAACGAAGGCTTGCATCTGGTTCATTGGTCTTTGTGGTGGTAAAACTCGCGCAGCGTGGGTCTACGAACACTCTGGACTCGCAACATTGCTAACTCGTTGCACAGTGGTGTTGCAATCGCTATGGGCGTCGCCGCAGTCGCGTTCGCCATCAACACGCGCTCCGCTTGAGTGATTTTGATTTGTCAAATCCTCGACCACGAATTGTTTCGTTGACCAGTTTCTTATCTCATTTTCCTTTGTTCTCTCTTATGTTCATCATACCTCAGAGTCGATTCTATCTCACACAGCGGGCGCAGGGCGTGGGTCGGTCATGGTTTGTCACGAAGCATATGGTTACGGCTGATTCTCATGACATTCTACAATGCAATGAATGCAGAGATTGCTGCCGGAGCACGCGCAGACGGGCGAGCATCAAGGATGACCATCGAAGCTAGGGTGGTTCCTCGCTTAATCTATTTCCTAGCCTCAGTCTCAATTTATATCTGGTATGAGCGCTTTCCGCTCTACTGCTTGTACTGTCGATAACCTCAACACTGTATACATCAGCCTCGGCTTTGATCTGTTTTCGCGGAGCTCACCCGCAATCGGAGTTCGCCGAGGAAATGCAACAAACTTACTTGTATACCAAAGCTTCGCCAAAGGCTTGACTCTTCAATTGCTGGAAAGGTTAGGCACACAACACCCAAGCTCTGACCCTTGTAGTTCCAACAGATGACTGACAGCGACTTTGACTGAAATATTACGGCGAGGTTGATTGCCTGTAGAGAAGAATTGGGCTGGTTGCTGCCCTAAACGAGCGGCCATTTTATCAACGGTAGAAGCTCCGGAGTGCCCGAGCTCCACCCCCACTTCACTAGCTTGATCTTGGTAGCAATGCCCGCTGTTCTGCATCTCCGTACATCCTGATAGAAAGGCCATTGTGAGATGATTTGCTCTTCCGCATGAAGAGTTTTAGATAGCACACGATTATTGTTCGAATGCTATGTGCAGGATACGCTTTGTGAATATCATACTCTAGAGAACCATACCTTCGAAGACCATCTGGGGGCGCATCAACACCCTGGCGTCCGAACTAGCTAGTATAGCTCCAATGTATATGGTTGGGAACTGGTTATCAGTCGCTGTCAATGCGGGCCTAGATGAACTTTTCCATCAAAGATGCTGGCTGGGGTTGCCCGCATCTCTGACTTGCCGATTATCAATCCTTCGGCCCATAAAAAGGTAAGAGCCGCCTACTTTCTTGATCTCGAGTCTTGCTGTCCAACACCTCTCGTTCCAACCTTTTACCGGCAAAATGTTGTCCAAGTCCTTCGTTGCCCTGTCCCTTCTCTCGTCTTCGGTGTCGGCCGAGACTGTGCTGGGAGTTTATATGTTCCACAGACACGGAGATCGCACACCAAAGGCTCTTGCTCCCGCCAACCTGACCGACCTTGGTTACGCGCAGGTCTACAACTCTGGCGACTACTACCGTAGCCGCTACATTGACTCGGAGGCCGACCACAGAATTCTGGGCATCAACTCCGATATCGTCAAGCAGTCGCAGATCGCTGCTTCTGCTCCTTCTGATACCGGTATGTTACATATCTCCGAGGAGAAAGTTTGCGAACAATTTCTCTGACACATTCGACAGTTCTCCAGAACTCTGCCACTGGTTTCTTGCAGGGCCTTTACCCTCCCGTTGGCAATGCTTTGGGTACTCAGACTCTCAGAAACGGATCGAACGTGACCAGCCCGCTCAATGGCTACCAACTCATCCCCTTGGCCTTGACCACCAGCGGTTCCGGCAGTGAGGACAATGGCTGGCTTCAGTCTGCTTCTGGCTGTGCCAACGCTGTCAGCAGCTCCAACGAGTACTTCTCCAGCCCTCAGTACACCAGTCTCCTTGCCAGCACCCAGGATTTCTACAACAACCTTACTCCTGTCATCAACGGCACTTTCAGCTCGAGCCAGATCAGCTTCAAGAACGCCTACACCAGTAAGTTGTGGAAATGATCCTTGTCCATGTCCCATAATGCTAAACGTGTTACTCAGTCTACGATCTGATCCATGTTGCCGAGATCCACAATGCCACCATCAACTCATCGGATGTCCTTACTCCTGATGTCCTTCACCAGATCCAGTCTCTGGCCGATGTGCACGAGTGGGGTCTCGCTTACAACTCTTCCAACGACATGCGTGCCATTGCCGGCAAGGTGCTCGCCGCCGAGATCGTCTCGTTCCTGAACGGCACCATCACCGGTCAAGGCAAGAGCAAGTTCGGCGTCCAATTCGGCGCCTACGCAACCTTTTCTTCCTTCTTCGGTCTCGCCGACTTGCCCGTCACCAACCCTGACTTTTACGGCATGACCGACTACGCTTCGTCCATGACTTTCGAGCTTGTCACCAATGCTTCCACTTCGCCGTTCCCTGCTGCCAGTGACATTTCTGTTCGCTTCTTGTTCCACAACGGCACCACCAACTCCAGCAGCCCGCCTGTCGCTTACCCTCTCTTCGGCACCGGCAACGAACTCACCCCCTGGAACGACTTTGTCACCTCCATGGACAAGTTCAGCATCGGCAACACCCAGGCTTGGTGCACTGCTTGCGGCAACAGCACCGGCACCTGTGCTGCCTATGCGCCTGCCTCTTCGTCCTCTGGCAGCAGTGGCTCCACCGTCCAGAACAAGGCCAAGGGTGGCAATGGATTGAGCCCTGCTGTCAATGGTGTTATTGGCGCCATGGTTACTCTTGCTGTTGTGCTCGGTCTCGAGGCTTTGGTGCTGTTGGTTGGTGGGCTCAGAGTCGTTAGCAAGAAGAGTCTTGCTGCTGGCGCTGCCACTGCTGAGACTGTTACCGGTGGCAAGGCTGCTTAAAAGGTTTCTTTTGATATATTGTTAATTTGAGGTGGTGGTATGAGGTTTATGATTCTCTTTTTTCTTGGACCGGTATCAGTCTATCAAAATGACGAAAATGTATGTAATGAGATTTTGAATGAATGATTGACACTTTGCTTCTTTGTCGTTTCTGCTGGTTGATCGTTTCTTCTATGGATGTCTCTAAACTGCACCGGGCTCCTTTATACGTTCTGCGTGTTTTGTTGCTTGCTCCCATCTCTCGCCTCCAGCGCTCCTTCATTTGCCAACTCAATCTCATCTTTTCCTGCCTTTCTGTTTTCCAGCTTTCTTGTCATGAGTGCCGTCTCTGCATCGACTATCGTCTTTTTCCTTTGGTATATGCTTTTTCCGAATCGTGGTTTTATCTATCTCGAGGATCGTGTTATTCTTGTATGGCGTTAATGCTTTATGCCTTTTGATGTATCATGTGCTTTTATCGGTGTGTTGATTGGGTTCACTGCTTTGATAAGGGATTTTTTTGCTTGCTTGCTGCAGAGTGAGGTTTTGGGAGGTTGGGGTTTCTTGTTTAATGTATTTGATGCTGTTTGGTGGGCTTGGAGTTGGATGTTCGATGAGCTGGTTATGTATATAGTACTGTAGTATAGTGTAAGATGCATCGTATGTTTTGTCCATAGAAACAGTGATTTTAGATGTTTGTTCAGGTAGTGCTCTGTACTATGTATGAGTATATGTTCTTGTAGTATATTACTATGCTGTGAGGTAATATTGTATATAGACTAGTGGAATAGATTCCATCTCCTCTCTAGAGTTTACATATCACATAGAATATGTTATACAATCTAATACCTTACTACATTGCTCCGAAAACCCATTATACTCTGTTTCTTTTTATCCTTCTATAGCAAACACGTTCGTTCCTGGCTTTTCTAGAAGCATAAAAGCAATTGGTTGTTCAGTGGTTCACGCCCGTTAAAATCAGTGGTTTGTCTCTAGCATTTTCCCTAAAGCGCCGTTTTTCGAGCAACAACGGGTTTCAGCTTGTATACATCCAATTCCTTCTTCGCTGTGGCTTTGCCAACTTGATCGCCAGATCTCCAGAGACATTTTTGTGTCGCTTTGACTGTGGCTTTAGCGGTTTTTATAGCAAAGACCGTTTCTCTGGAACTACCGTTCGACTCAGGAACACAGATGAAAGTGCTCGACGTTTTGGTTTCCTAGAAAAGCCTAAATGGACTTTTGCTTGGGGGTTGCGAGGGCAGAGGTAAAGACTGCATGGCCTTGGTAGAGGATCCAGAGGGGGATCCATACCCAGAGTGTGTTGAAGAAGAACAGGTAGACCCATCTGTGCAGAATGTCATCAGTCTCTGGTTTTCCTTTGATCTGTATGGGCTTTTTCCCGATTTCGCTCTGGAAAAAGAGAGGAGAGGAACGTATAGTGTAAGCGGCTCGTGATCAGGTCAAAAGCAAGCAGCCACTTTCTCCAAGTTGTGGCTTGGTCGTCCACGGAAAGCATAAGATCATGCGATTCTCGAAATCAAGTCTTTCCTCGTGCATTTGGGGAAAAGGTGAGGGGTAGAAGACCGCGAATAAAGAGTTCATTGACAGAAGAAAACATGCAAAACTTACTTGTACATCCAATTCGAAGTGACCAGATTTGGCGAGCCGCTGAGCCACTCGGGCACAAAAGTCATGAACCCTAAAGAAACCCCAATCAGTAAACCAGATCCAAGTCTCGATAAGCAACCCTGGCCAACAAAGACAAAAGCACCAAAAAAGAAGAAAACGAGGCAATCAAGAAACTCACCACCATACAGCTCGCCAGTAGCAAGCACACACATCCAAAACCACGCATTGCCCCACCTCTCCCTGACCAACTGCAGACAAATCCAACAAGCCAATGGCCCACCCACAAACACCGTCAACAGCTCCAAACTCACAACCGTAAGATCAGTCCCCGCCCACCTGCCATCAGCCTTTGCATACTCGCGCCAAAGCGCACTATGCCACTGTTGCCCATACGCAGCGCCATAGTTTCTGCCCACACGGCCCAGAAAGTGTACGTTGGCCGGCAGCAGAGGCTCGGTGAGTAAAGTGGGTCCATAGGAGAAGAAGCAGTTGTAGAGGAAGCTGCCTTCGAGGATAAAGTGGATTAGGGCATCAAAGGCGTGCCAGATGAAGAGGAAGCGGACTTTGGGGCTTGCGGTCGTGGGGAGGGTGTAGATGGATGTTATGTAGGCTGCGGCCAGAATGGCTAATGTTGATAGCAGTGATAGTATGGTTGTCTGGTCGATGACCAGTCCTGTGGGAACTGCAGACGACGACATGGCGATGATGGTTCGTGAGAGCTCTTGCTTGATCACGCAGTGCTATGTCGAAGAGGAGGAAAGAGGAAGCAATGTCATGTCGTGCACAAGCCATATCATTCCACGTGCACCATTCATACATCAAACCTCAAAGCAGGCGGTTACATCCTCCTCGTATACTAGATCGTGCAACGCGTATAGCTATAGAACTGCACAATGCTATAAGAGAATAGGCAGTATCTACCGAAAGGAAACATCTTGGCGGCTCTCCTTGGCTTTCCTAAGATGAATTGTGCCTTGTTATGGCGTACACTTCGCTCTACGCAGGAGGGTGGAGCTATTTAGCACATGGGACAATTCAGTACGCGCAAAAGGACAGAGAAGATGACAGAGTAATAGAAATATTGATTTCTGATGTTGCCTTCAGTCCGTGCTTCATCTTCTTGAGTATTGATTCGTAACCATCACTTGAGAGAAACACGTCCTCGTCCCATCATCCAGAATCCAGCGTGAACATGATGCCATGCGCGTCCTCTCGTGATAGGAACCTCCCAAAATCCCACGCCAGCCATCAAAAAAGCTACCTTCCCTATTGTCATGATTCCGGATTAACTAACAACCAGAGTTGAGAGTCGATGCAAGCGCCCATATGATGTTCTGTACATGCATGCACAGCAACCTGCCTCCCAGTTTCCGTCAATGAGTGAGAAAGGAAAAGTAAGCAAGTACAGAGAGAAAGGAAATAGAAAAGAAGAAAGGAAAATGTAAAATAGCAAGGGTAGAAAGGAAAAGAACGAGAACGACTTTTCAGCAGAGGTATCGCGCTCAAAAAAAACAGGGCCCAGGACTTGACCATGATCAAAACAGGAGTGTTTGCGATCATTGTTCCCAGGACCATCTATACACCATGAGCCGTTTCATGGAAAATCCGGAACGCCTTGCGAGATGAAATGATCAATGCCGGAACGCTTTGATAGACCAAGGAAAAGTTGAGAAGAGAAAAAGAAAAGAAAGGAAAAAAGACGAAGAGCCTGATTCGACGAGGGGGTTACCCAAGTTCGAGTGAGGTTGATCGTAATTGTTGCATTGTAGCGTTTGAGGAGACAGGTGCTGGCTCCACTCGTGCCGTGAGAATGCATATCATATACTGATTTTGGCATTTAACCACGGATGGCGGTCGGGGTGGGTGACTCCGAGAGATATCCGTCCCTTGCGTAAGGGTAGCTGTAAGCCCGTGCAACGTAGTTGTTGCTGTTGCTAATCGACGCAGGCGAGCCCGATCGGGAGATCAACTTGCTGATGTCGTTGCAGCTGGTGAATCCGTCGTTGGCACCATCGAGGAAAGGCGACAGGCTTTGAGGGGGGGTAGGAGTTACAGAACCAGATTGAGGGCTGTACTCGTTTGGCGATGCCCCGTCGCCAGAACCGTCCGTGCTGCTAGGCTTTGATCCGGAACTTGTTTGAGGCGAAGGCGATGACTTGCCTGAAGATCCCGGAGTGAACTGATTTGATGATTAGCACCATGGGGATCAGGCCTTGGTGGAAGTCTTGTTGGAACCTACGTAGCAGAACTTGTTCACGAGGTCTTTATATTGCTGGGATCCGATGGCGGGTCTGTCGGTGGTGATGGCATCGGGACGCTCCGGGACCACAGGCTTGACCTCACTGGTAGTCCTGGGGGAGAAGTAGTGGACCTGAGGGTGAGCGGAGGTTTGGGAGTGAGGCAGCAATCCACTTTGCTTTCCGAGCTTATCCTGAGCATTCGACAAGGCGGCACTGAGCGATGCTCCGAAGTCGTATCTTCCACCGAGACCGTTTGCAGGTGCAGAGCCAGCACGAGTGAGGTCCACTCTCTTGGAGCGGGGCTTCAGCTTGACCTGGGGCTGCGCAGCAGAGTCACCAGTAAGCTTTTCCGGCGAGCCGAAGTGGTAAGTCGAGCTCTTGGAACGCAAGTCCTCATCGCCAAACAGATCGCGTGCCTGACGGGGGACCGGGGGAGAGTGTCTGCTACGGGGAATGGTGTTGCGAGAAGGTCTTGACGAGGACGAGGAGAGAGACGACAATGAGCTGGTCGAAGCCGACTTGGTCATCTTCTTGACAAAGTCGATCTGGTAGTTCATGCCGTTGTTGCTGTCCCAGTGTTCCTGACCTCCAGAGTTATAGCGGACACACAGCAGCAATGTCTTGTTCTCCAGGTTGGCTTGATCGGACAGGCGGATGTTGAAGGTGAAGCGATCGTAACCATCGTGCGGGTTTTGCTTGCGCACATCGTTGTCGAACTCGGCCATGACCTCGGAAGTGGTCTTCCAGTAGTCAAGAGTGAAGCGAGCAGCAACGTGCTTTTGGAACGAGATGTTTGCCACGGCGACGGTACCGATGAGAGTCTTTGTGTCGGTCGAAAGGTAGACCTTCTCGACGCGGACGGGCTGATGGCTTCGCTCGTGCGTGTCCTCGGGGAAGTTCGCGAGTCTGAGGTGCCACTCAACCTTGTTCGAGTTGTCCTTGCCTTCGAAGGGGTACTCGGTCTCTTCATCGTATGTATCAACAGGCGAAGAGCCGGCACTGATAGCAGACGGCTTCTCGACCTGCAGGAAGTGTCTGGTTTGGTTGCCGTTGTCGTTGAAGTGGACCGACTTGGAATAGGTGGGAGTACCGGGCATGCTGGAGTATCTGCGTCTCGACGATGGTCTGAGGGCAGGCTTGACCAACTCACCAGACTTCTTTCTCACAAGCGGAGGCTTGACTCGCAGCTCATCGTCATCGTCTTCTTCGCTCTCTTCTGAGGGAGATTCAGTAACGATGCGGTCGGGGATGATGATGGCTGTCTCTGTGGATGACCTCGAGTGCGTGATCTTGCGTGCTGTGGCGCTCAGTGCTGTGGGTGAGTGGATGGTGGTGGTGGGCTCGGAGAAAGAGACAGCGTTCCTTGCAGGAGATCCTTCCCGCTTAAGTTCGATGGACCGCACGGCTTGTTCCAGTTCACCCCAGGTGTGGGAAAAGCTGTTGCGTCCTCTGGGTGCTTCGGCAGCGTCTTCACCGTCCGAGTTCTCGGATGAGTCGGGGGGTGACAAGATGGCACCTGTCGGAATCAACAGATTGTTCACAGGAGAAGGTGACTGGCGGATGCTACCGTTGTTAGAGATGACACCCTCGATGAGGCGGACGTTGCTTGGTTCGCTATCGTCGTCGACGGGTGATCGCGGCAGACCGGCTGGCTCTTGTTGAGAGATTGAGGGACCTCGTCGTTGCTTGTTCAGGTAAGTTGTCGATGATACTGAGCGAGGAAGGGCAGGTCTCGGCGAGGCCGGCGACCGTGTTCCTGTGCTCTCTGCGCTGAATGATGATGAGCGGCTCATGACCGGGCTCGCCGTCTTAGACGAGGCCGGTGACTGATGAGAGGGCGGTGTGTAAGGCATTTCGTGAGTTGTGTCGAGAATGCCAGAGGAGGGGGTGTGTAGACTTCAAAGGCCGGCAAGCATCAGAAGGGCTGCGCAACACTACGGTTGCAAGTCAGTCCCTGCACGTGGGGAAAAATAGGCTCTGACTGGAGGCCGGATACTTACGGATGGATATTCGATGAGGCTGGTGAAGGGGGGGAGTAGGTAAGTGAGTATAGGTTTGGTGGTTGTATTCCGATATCAGCTAGTGAAAGCCGCACCGTTCACAGGCAAATTCTGGATGGTATTTCCTGCAGAGTGAGGAAAAGCACAGCAATTCCTCGTGCAAACCGAAAGCGGGAGTTGCGGCTTCTTGGTATCTTCCAACCGAGAGTGCGTCGTGACTGCCCAAACCGGATCGCTTGGAATGATGATGCCGATGCTATGACGATTGATAAAGGAAAGCCCGAGACGCAACAACGCAACAAAAGTCGAGCAAACAACAGATGCGTCAAGACACAAGCCGGGAGGAAGAAAAATCGATGTGCGGGAACAGGCAGTGATAAAAAGCAAGGAACCCAGGCTCCAGGGCGGATTGGGGAAGTGTGGGCAGTTAACTGGTGGTGCGGTTGGTTGAGCGTCGTTGAAGGGTTGAAGCGGGTGCGGGCGCGAATCACGGATGCGGCAGGATTCAAGTGTGGCTTCAACCCCATGCACGACCAGGAACAGGGAGCCGGGAAAAAGGTTTGACAAGCGAGGATTGGCTCTGGCAGCGTTCCGCCTGCAGCGCGTTGGGGATCGTAGTGAGCAGCGTCTTGCAGCAGCTTGCTGTTCTGGGCTGGCCGACGACGGGCACAACGGCAACAGCAGCCACCACTCCTAATCGAGGAGGCAGCCCGGGCCCCGGACAATACAACAGAAACAAAGGACCGTCCTGGCGCCTTGCTGGTTCAGGCACAGACAAAGTACTCGACCACATGTTACGCGCAGCCGCGCAGTGCTACTGAGGTATCTTGTCTCTGTACCATGCCACTCGACATGGCCCAGCGGTTGCGCAGCCAAAACTAATGCACCACACAAGTCTTGGGGTCAGGAGAGACGAGTGCCGTATCCGAGTCCTACTCACTTGGCTGCCTCTATTTTTTCTGCTGCACTCCACCTTTTCCATGCGCGACGCAAGAAGCATCTGAATCCAGCTTCAAAATCCCAAACCCAAGCCGATGATGTTGACGATTTCGTCGATCTCGGCGAGCATCAGGTCTGCGCGGTCGTGGCCGTTTCCGAACGCTCATCACGTCTCCTGTGGTCTGGCGGCGGAAAGTCTAGCCAGAAGCGCTCAAGTGTGTCTGTGGCTAGTGACGGCCGGCGTCCGTGCTTCCTAGGACGACTGTGTCGTTGTCATGCTGTCTCCGTTGCGATGCTGACTCCGGCATGCCTGCCAACATCTGGTCTTGCTACATCTGCTGACGGTGACACCACTTCTAGACAGAAACTCATTTCACGGCTGCGTTGCGGAAAACTGATGCTGCCGTCCATTCGCGATTGCAACGACCTCCGTTATCTCTGGCACAAACACGGTTTCTCTGGAGAACCAGTCGTTGTGCTATTCCGGGTCCGACAGAGTTTCTCCAGATCATCCCCAAACGTCCACATTCCTCTCTGAATTTTTAACTCTTGACTTGTGCGCAAGCGGCTAAGCTCGGGCCGGCAAATCGGTCAAGACTGCCAACTGGTGCATGTCTGACCCAGTCAGCAAAAAACCGGTCCTTCTTCTCCCTCACGCCCACACATCTCCGCTGTGCCCAGATATTGGACACCTCACCTCCACAGCAGCATCCCACTAATCCCTGATTCGTCTGGTAGTGACAGGCAACCTAAACGAAAAATTATATTGTAAAGGAACCCTCACTGACAAGACGAGTACGTGTACGGAGTACGGCGATTGCATCGACCCTATCTTCGATCTCATTTGACAATCGCGATGGGTAAAATTCTGCCAGCGAGATATCGTCCTGTTGAGGTCGACTTGTGAAGAAATTTTATCATTAGGTCCACCGCGTCGCGTGCACGATCTTGCTCGTCGGCATCAGTGCGTGCTTCGTCTGTCAGCAATGACGCTGTCGTGCTATGGATAGCTTGGGCCGACCCATTCAGCAGGGCACTCGCTCCCTGAGCGTGGTGAATAGGAGGCTCAAAAAACGGGCATCTCCACCTAGCGGGCGCAAACAGCGTCATTGCCGTTTCATCATCTCGAGGGCTTAGTTTTCTCACAGAGCAGTGACATGCTGTCGCGCCTTGCTGCTGTGCAACAAAAACATCTTTCCGCTTATGCTGCACAACGCGCAAGCACAAAAAGTGTTCTTATACAGATCGCGCGCTCGCTCCTGTTAGGTTGTACCGTGATCTGCGAGGTCGGCCACGTCCAGTGGAGATGTGATTTCTCCATACCATCTCTCTGCAATTCGCTTGACGGTTTGACCCAACCACTAGCGAGTCAAGTATGGTCGGACCTCGAGCACGAGACAATGACATATCCTTCGACTCCCTGCAACATCTCAAGTTCCCCAGACCCTCGTGGGACCTGTTTTGAAAGGCAGCGGAGCCGAAATGGCCATACGCGTATTGCAAAAAAAGGCGATAGTACAAATGCCATAGCTCACGGGTCAATGCGCAAGACGATAGTGTAGGCAGCTCTTGTCCAGCAATCGCGATTGATGAAACACGAAGCACATCAATCGTAAACTTGCCTCACAGATTCTACGATGCTTATAGCACTCTATTTTTTTCTGCTGCTAACCAGCCTCACCAGCTTCAACCAATCTCTTTTACTCCCACCGTAAACGCTTTCCGCGACCCGCTATCTTGCAAGCGCGCGACCAGTCCGATACCGCCTGTTGAAGGACAAGAATCCTGTCAGCCTTCAAAAGACTGTCTTGACCGGTCGGTACAACTTACACATATCACTGACAGCTCGCTATCGGCACCGACTGTATGCAACAGAACTCTTGACGTAAAATCTTCTTGTCCGACATCTTGTGGACCACACAACAACGCCTCTGTCCGGCACACAGGTATTTCAGCAATTCGAACAATCACGGCTCACGGCCCCGACCGATAATTTATTAATTGTTGCGGTTGGTCGAGACTAGCGCGCAGCACACACACGCGCCACTCACGCCTCTGACGCTCAGCCAGTTTAGCCAAATCTGGCGGCTCACCAGGCGTTCTTTTCAACAACTTCCTTCCACACAACGAAACACACCAACAAGCCACACCAATTTTTGTAGAGGATGTTCCTGGGGTGTTGAACAAGACGTTGACGAGACTGGGGGCGTTTACCCTCTACAGGCTCAAAAGATCTGTGCGCGACACCTGGCAATATCTCAACAACGCTTGCGCTGCATTTACGAACGGACGCAACAAAAACTATCCTGCATAAAAATTGGTTAATTGTCAATTGTCTTGTTGCCGTGGCATGTCTGGATCTTTGCTGGACAGCTCCCTCGAGTGTTGTTTTCTCTACTGTTGTCCGATTTGAGTTAAGACATGCTCATTGACACAGCAACGGATCCGTATCTCGACCATTGGAAACACCCAAACTCATTTCTCGAATAGGAACAGCGATTCGCGGCTCGTCTTGCGCAAGCAGCAACATGTACAAGGGTACATTTGCCCTCGGGCGGGAAGACCGTTGACTTGTACCTAGATGCAGCAGGTCTTGGAGGGCCCAAGTCCGCTGTACTTTCAGGATCATCCCGTGCACATCTTTGACATGTATCAATACTCATGGGCCTCGAGCCACGAGTGCAGGTTCTTGCTTAGACGAACTGCGTGTCGAGACCAAGAGGCAGCTCGTCAAGAGACAGTGCTAAACTAGGTCTATTCTCTTGGCAGCAGACATCACACCATGTCTCATAGATAAGGACAAGACAGCAGAGGACTCGATGCACTCGTGCGTGCTGCACAGCATACGAGTCGAAAGTGCAGCCAGAGACCATGTCTCGTCCTCACTGGCACCGGCATTCTCGCATCGCTCTTTAGGAAGCGGGGTTCAAGGGCTTGGCTCAATCCTTGCGCTACGATCTTGATTATCACGACATTATTTGGATCTGATTGTCTTGGACGCGGTGGCAAATATATGGGGCAACAAGCAGCACACAGCGTGCAGATGCGCTGGCCACTGCAGATTTGGAAACATCAGATTGATATTTTCTGTCGCACGGGCAGGGATGCCCCCCGCACTCGACTCCTCCGCAGGGTCGCTATGCAGTGCGCATGTACGTCTCAAAGTATCAGAGTACCTTCCGAACTCTGGCAAATCTCCACGGGCATCCCCTGTTTTTGCTCTATCTATTCTTGTGCGCGTCAATCACATTCCTCTTTCCACCCAAGATCGGCCGGGTATCCGTGGAGAAACAGAACCCCATCTTATCCAAACATGTTTATTGGAGATTTCATTATTTTGTCGTTGAACCAGCCCGAACTTTGCAGCCATGCTTGCAGAGCATAGATCCCACACGACCACGCAAACTCCAGGTTTTTTCTCCCCCCCAACGTCAATGTGGGTAAAAAGGTCCGAAGGATTTCGTGGAGCGAAATTGATATCCACACTTCGGCGCTGCTTTCGCACATACTCGACACACCATCTGTTCGGTCCGATTGCTAGAGACAGGTGGAGTGATGGGGACGCGGAGACCCCGACGAACAGTCAACGACATGTCTCGTGCTCGCTGTGGAGGGTTTGTTGGGGCAAGCAGTGAGGAGAGAACGACAAGCAGAGGAGGAGTAGTCTCCGCACTCGCTCCAAACCCCTTTTCCTCGAAGCAGATCTGGAAGTATACTTTTTTGGTTGCTGACACCGAGACCCTGATCGACGTGCACTTTTTTGCTTGCGTGCCAGACACATGACTTGCCCATGGTGGGTTTTGAAGTAACAAGCAAAAGAGTTTGAAACTTCTCTAAACCTCCGTTGGACATCTGGCTGTGAGTTTAACCTCCGTACGCCGTACAGATCTGCCAACATTGACTCCCAGCCACAAAAGCCATGCGACTACTTGATTAGGAAGTGAGCTGTGGCTATCTGCGGTTTTGCCAACCGCGGAGCAAGTCCTCCAACCACAATACTCGACAGACATGTCGTCTACAAAAACACAGTTTTTAGGATCAGCCTCAGGATTTGAAGAATCAGCACCGTGACTCTGGAGCCTCCAAACGCGTGATTCAGAGAGATCAACAGCATACAGCAGACCTTCCTTTACGGTGCTATGCAGACTCTCAATACTCCAGTGGTCAAAAGAAGGCAGCCAAAAGGCCCAGACGCGACGTGACATCGGATGTAACTTCCCTTCAGCTGCCCGCCTTGGGCTTGTGCTTCCTTGCCCTGCACTCCGCAGTCAAAGGTTGTACATGTGTAGTAAGCAGTTCTCAGCCAGCTGGGGTACATGAACATGAGAAGCACTGACAGCAACCCCCAAGCGCTGAACCATGGGCACCTACTCTGATTGCAGCAAAAAATGTACACAATTACTGCCACAAACACTCAAAAAGACTCTTGGTGGGCGTGTGATAGCAGCATAGCTGACAATCTCACCCCCTCACCCCCTGTCTATCCCTAAACTCTGTTTCCGCGGCTGCTCCGTGGGAACGCTGTCTTGACATCATTACCCTCAGAGTGATTGCGCAAACACACCCAACACACTTCAACATCGTCAATTGAGCAGATCAAATCATCTTTCTCTTTTCCTACCCTACATCATCCAACCTTGCCAATTTTCACATGTGAATAAGACGACTGTTGAATGCAGCCATGAAGATCACCTTGTGGCTGAGAATGAACCAGACCCCAAGTAAAGTTCCAGAGGCGGGAAAGGCAAGACAACCCGTTTCATGACTTCAACCTAGATCTTTCGGCCACAGTCCAATGAAAATCTAGGAGGTAAATCAATAGAGTTTAGGGAGAGCAACCAACCAAGATTTGCGTTAAAGTCTGGTCTCTTTTGAGGTTTCAGCTTTGATCCTGACTACTCCTTGTTGCCTTTGTTTAGTGGTTTGGAGAATTGCGAGGAAGATTGCTGCGCTGCAATGGTTCGAGACTGGTGATTGCAAAGAGACAACAATGATGGATAGGGAGAAGACACTCGCGACAGATAGCAAAAGTCGTGGGGGAACTCTGCTTCTCTTGGGAACGCTCCTGTACGTGAGTACCCAGGATTTCTGTCCTCAAGAACCATTACTCCACCTTGTTAATTCCCAAGTCTTCTACGTACGATGATGCCTTCTTTAGTACAGTACATTTTTCAGCAGTAACTCCCAACCCTCCAAACAGCATTTTTTTCGTCGGTGGTGAACAAAAGGTGACATGATCGCATCAACACATTTGCATACTCCTTCGTCTCCACCCCCACCATATGCACACATGCAACGCACCGCACGCGCCGAGCTTCCGCACTATGACCCCAGAGCCCTGCAGCAAAGAGACACACGACTGCGGTATGCAATGCAAGTATAGCAATGACAGGAGACCCTCTTTTTTCTTGCCCCCTCATGCTCCATTTGGTGGATGCAAGCCAAGGATATGTATGTTCGTTTATTGACACTATGCGTTTCGGGTGAGGAGGGGCGCATATTGCTCGTGTGCTCGGTAAGCAGAGGATGGGGTCATGTGTGATATAGTGCTTGTGAGATATCGTGAGCACAGTATCCGAGTTTCAAGGTCGGAATGATTGGTCTTTTCTCATCACGAAAGACAGTGCTGCAAGAACGGCAGGTGTCCGGTTCTCTGCAACACCACGTGATGGCGAGGTGCTGTGGTGCTCTTCTGCTGTGGTCTTTTCTGCTGTGCTCTTCTGCTATGGTGCTCGTTGTTTTTCGTGCTTCCTGTGTGCATCTTTTTGGTTGTGTGTTTCCTCTGACGAGCTTCAAAGTCCGGGTCTTGCGATCGGTTTGTGTGAGGATGGGTCGATGTTTGTGCTTCTTCCAGACGCCTTGGAGAACTTCGGGAGGTCCGCTAGACCTGCATCGGTGAAGCAGAGGAAGCGTTTTGCAGTTTGTTGGAAAGTGCTTACGAAGAACGAGGTAGGTGTATCGTGTCGCCGGATGCCTGTTTTCTGGCCGTGCTCAAGTATGTAGAGGATCCAAGTCAAGTCAAGAGGACTGTAGCATGACATCCATCCCGGTGAGGGTAAGGTGGTGATCAAGACCAGCTCCGCCGCATCAGCAGAGGTGTTGTGATTCTTGAGCGTACTAGAATGCACAGTGTTCGATTTCGCGAAGCACGATGTGTTTTGGAGTCGAGGTGGTGTACCAGAGGGAGCTTCCAACACTGACACTCTCTGTGGCCGATGTATCCGATCTCAAAAGTATCGTGCAGGTCGATACGTCTTACTCGAGACAGTCATTCAAACTCGATTCCAGTGCAGTTCAGGACGTGCGAATCGAGATGGGCAGTCCAGTCGCTGCTGTTGCCGCTATTGCGTGTATGGCTGCTGTTTTGTGCAGCATTTCTGGACGTCGGCATGCAGTTGGACGGTTGGTGAGACTGTTAGACCGTCCTACGACTGGTCTGCTCATACTATATCCTCTAAAATGTGTAGGTGCTCATAAAACATCACCACTGCTCACTCTGGCGGCATTGTCCATCAGTACGAGGCGATCAATGTCCTCGCACAATGGTGACTCGACCATACTGATCTTGCACAGGTCTTTCATCACCCATGACCAGATACCTGTTGCCATCGTCAGTCCACCAACACGTAACGAGCGACGCAAAGCAAAAACCACAAAAAAACAGAAATGGAGCAACATACCCTCTGTGATGTCCCCTGGTGACATTGAACCCACCCTTTGCACCCCAAATCCTCTCCATCTCCAGTCTATGCTTACTCTTCGACTTCCCCTCCGCCAACCTCTGCTTTTCGAAAAACACATAAGCGGCATAAAATACACAAGAAGTATTGCCAGTGTCTGCGCCTTTGTAGCCGCGGAATTTGGTCAGTTGGCCGGATTGGATCTGGGAGGGTTTCTTGGAGGTGTGGTATTGGGCGAGCAGGTCGCGGCAGAATTGTGCTGCTGTGACGTTGGGTTTGCGTAGGTGTGCGGCTATCTTTTTGCGGATTTCGTCGCAGCTGTCGTAGACTTGTACGGCGTCGTCTTGTTCTCCTGTTTGGTGAGTTTATCCTTGTCAGCTGATCCTAGGTCGAGAAGTGGTATGTACGATGATTGATTTTCTATTACCCTCGAGCTGGATGCTACTTGTATCTGTCACGGCATCCTTGTTTGCTGCCGACGACGCAGCAGAAGAAGAAGAAGAAGCAGCAGCAGCAGCAGCAGTCTTTTGCTTTTTGGTAGGAATCTTTAGACCGGCCATTTCTCTCTTCTTGAAGAACAACCAAGCATTCTGATAAGTATCACAGCCTTCGCCAGCAAACTTGCCATTCTGGGCCATGAACCTTCTATATGCATTTCCAGAGACACCGATGGCGTCGCAGAATTGGCCCACCTTCATTTCTCCGGCTTCGAGGAACCGCTTTATTTTGCCGCGGACTACGGTGCAAGAGTCCATGGGCGAGCCATCGGGGACGTCGTAGTCATCGAGGTTGATGGTTGGCAGGTTGGAGGTGTCTGTGGATTTGCGCTTGGTGCCTGCTAATTGAGAGGGAGTTGTGGCTATATGCTCGGCTGTATTGCCGGTGGGAGCAGTCATTTGAACCATATAGTTATCCATTATTCTCGACAGCAAAAATGTTGGTTTGAAGGAAGACGCGACTTTAACTGTGACGCGTTGGTGAGAGCGTGGTAAGAGCGTAGTGAGAGCAGCTGGACTGCGGGGTTGTCGAGAGTCGAGTCATGGCTGACCAATAGCTCGACCCTCGGATTCATGACCAAGACAAGACACCTTCAATCACTCACAACCCTCAATCATCCACATCTCGGACACCCAAACACAATGGCACCCTCAAGAGCAGTCCTCCGCAGCGCAACCACCGCCTTTGCCCCCCTTAGATCCTCTTCCCGCACATTGGCCTCGACAGCACACCCAACGCGACAACTACACCACTTGTCGCCCTCTCCTCGCTCCACCCTCACACACCGCACCATCCTCACAAGCTCGCCGCCGTCACTGCGACACAACTCCTCAGACGCAGCAGCAGCAACATCGCCCACCGCAGTCGAAGCCCCCGATTACCTCGACGAAAAAGAACTCCACATTTTCCAAAAGCTGGCTGCAGAGCTATCGCCCACAAAGCTAGAGGTGCGTGTTGCCGAATCAAGCAGAAAGAGACAATGGGAAAATAACTGACATTGACGCAAATAACAGGTTCAAGATGTCAGTGGAGGGTGTGGAAGCATGTACGCCTTGGACATCGTGTCTGCGAAATTCAAAGGCCTGAGTGTGATCAAGCAACATCGCTTGGTCAATGC
This sequence comes from Aureobasidium sp. EXF-10727, assembly GCA_023848595.1. NCBI lineage: Eukaryota > Fungi > Ascomycota > Dothideomycetes > Dothideales > Saccotheciaceae > Aureobasidium > Aureobasidium sp. EXF-10727. Next base: position 304,229 of record SWBF01000008.1, read on the forward strand.
CGTGCTCAAGGATGAAATCAAGGGCTGGCATGGCGTGCAGCTAAAGACAAAGGCTCCCTGATCGAGAGACAAGGTTCCCGGGAAACGACACGCTATGGAAAAGACATGAGCCATGTCTGCAATCCTTCTGTATACTACTGTACAATATCCGAAACCCGAAAAGTTTACATCTACAAGTTTGATGGCTAAGGGGTTGGTCGCAGAGGTGTCCAGACAAATATACACGATACACTCACAAAAACGTGTTCAAATCATTGCAAAAGGTGGAAATAAAAAAGGTGATCATGTGTCTCATTAGTCAGTTGTATCGTCCATCTCGCATGCATGTATTGCCTCTCAAGCCAAACGGACCAACCTGCAACCTCTCGCAATATCTGCATGCAACAACGATACCGCTCGTCTCATGACAATAAACGGCAATGCTGGTTTCTCATGCAATGCATGCATGCAAAAAAACGACAACATTGCTTTCACCTACCATGCATGCATGCAACGACGGTATCGCCTTTCCCTCCATGCAACACCGATGGATATTCCGGGGAACACTGCGTCCAAGATTGACAACATGCACCCCATAACGCACCATCCCATACACCCCAGATACCAGACTGCACTGCCGTTTTTCTTGCACTGCAAGAGACCCCAAAGCAGTCACATACACGAAACCTCTCGCATCGCCATCCTAGACAACCCTAACATAATTCCCAGGAAACAGCCCTTTCGCCCCAGCATAAACGCCCCAATACCAATCGCCATTGATGTCCTCCACCTCACCCACAACCGCATTGCGCGGAAACGCCAACTCGTCCTTGACGTCCTCGCCAGGGAAATACGACCACAGTGCCTGGACTGTAAGTCCAATGCCCCCAGAAGGTGGGAATGCGTGGGGTGAAGAGGCAGTGAACAGAGTCGCAGAGGCGGTCTTTGGCGTGCCGTCGTCTTCTTTCCAGCGCCATTGGTCTTGAGAAGAAACAGAGTCTTTGAGGGCGTGGCCGCCGACCATGGCGAGGACAATGATGCGGTATGAGGTATGATTGTGGTCTTCGTGAGTGATGACGCTCATACGGTGGGAGCGGGGGCAGCGGCGCCAACCTGAGGGGCCGTTGTCGCGGGAGATCTTGCCGGTGTTGACTAGAGAGTGATAGCAAGAGTTGCAGATGTCGTAGTTGCCTTTGTTGCACGTGTTGCAGTGGAAGCGAGCGTGTGAAGGTGGGATCGAGTAGTGGCAGATGTCGCAGTAGGATGCCAAGGTAATGGGGGTGTAAGAGGAGGGATCAGGTACGTGCGGCAAAAGGGGTATAGATGCTGGAGGGACGGCAAAGTGAAAGGCAGAGTTGGTGGGCGTTAGTGGTGGTGGGTATAGCTCGGATGGCGAATGTCGTTGCGAGGAAGCTGGCGCCTGGGAGGTATGCGCAATAGAGGCTAGTGGGTGTGTGCAGTGTTTTCCTTGTTCAACACAGGCATTGCAAAAGCCCCATGCTCCATCGTTGCAGGTGTCGCAATGCCAGTAACAAGCATTCGCGAATGCCTGACAGCCATCGCAAAACAGACCCGACTCCAGGCGTGCAGTGTTCTGGTCGTATCGTCTGGCTGACAGAACATGGGGAGGGTCATAGTCTGCGTGGTCAGGACCAAACCCAGCTTGAGGACGGTATCGAGTCAGAGCTGCACGACCAAATCCACGCCAGTTCAGGCATCCCTTTCCTGCGCGGTAACATCCAAGACACATATTAAAATTACCGCCGGAGCACTTGTCGCAATTATAATGTACCGAGCATTGAATGTCAGGTTTCTCACACCTAGAACAACTGATTGAAGGCGCAGACACGTCGGTCACTGCCTCTTCTCGGGCAGGAATGGGGAGAGTGGGTGAACTATGGTTCGAAGGTCGTAAAGGCGAATCGGGAGCTAGATGACGGCGTCGATCAGATGTGGTATCGATTTGATGAGAATGATGGGCTGAGGCAGCACGGCGCCTGGCTGGGGAGGATTGAGTTCCGACTGGAGTTGAGGCATGAGGACTAAGTGTCGTGGTAGTCGAAGTAGTTCGACGGTGTGTTGACGACGAGGGAGAATGTCTGTGAACCGAGGCAGAGGGAGAATGTCTATATGATGAAGAGTGAGGAGAATGGCGATGAGTAGGAGGCCGTGGAGAAGGACGAGCAGCAGAGCGGTCACGATTATGATGACGTTCACGGCGGTCTTGACGGCGGCGAGAACGATATGCTCGCGCGATGGAGTCAGTGATGACTTCCTCCTGCTCTGGAGTCAGATTGTTAATATCGACACCGTCCAAAAGACCGTGGTCAATGATATGGCGCATAATCTCATCTTCCATATCACCCAGGTCCACGTCAGACTGGCTTAAGAGCGAGCGTATACTGGACTGATGGGACAAAGCATCGGCTCGGGCTGAGCGAGGCGAGTCGTCACGACGGCGATTCTGGCGCGTATGAGTTGGCTCTCTCGAGCGGTTCCCGAGGCCGACGTCGTTGAGACTCAGCTCGCGAGCCTGGGCCAGCATCTGTTGTTCTTCCTCATCGTCCTCATCGTCCGACACTTGACCCAGATCAACCGGCGGTATTACATTGTCTCCAGGCTTATATGTCTTGTCCATATCCAGCTTCTCTTGGGCCGTCTTGCCTTTGTCAGGATGAGCGTGAAGGAACATGTCGAGCAGCGTGCTGAGCGTCGCATTCGGTCTGGTGTCGCGCACGACGGCTCGACATGCTGGACATGAGTAGACATGGCCCTTGGACGAAGCCTGCCATGCGAACCATTCTTTCAAGCAACTTCCGCAGAAGCTGTGTAGGCAGTCGAGTAACGTCAGAGGCCGGTAGAGGACGTCGGTGCAGATCTGTCACAAACCGTTAGTTCCTTACAACCGCCCTACCGCCTTCCCTCTTGTCTCTTACTGAACACGACAGCTCCTTTTCCAGATCCAAATCGCGTCCTGCTTCACTCGCGCCGTCGGTCATTTCGACTGCACTTGCTGCTTCCTTTTCTTGCGTACGCTAGACGTGGGGTCGAATCTCTATTTATTCGGTCGGCCCGCTGCCAACAACCTTGCTGATCATGCTGATGATTCCCTGTTTCACTCGCTCTTTTTGTCTTGGAAGCTGATGTGCTGTCTCTTCTTGCCCATCCTTCTTTTCTCCCTTCTTCTTCAGCGCTTTTCAGCCATTTTCACCACTTTGTTCGTGATATCGCTCGTCGTTTCGAGCATTGCATTCATCCAAGGTTCACGTTGGTCCACGTTGCCGGCAGCCCGACCTGTCCGTGCCACGACTCGTGTCTCAAACTTTCGTCCCTTCATGTCGGCATTTTACTATACTTTCTCTGCCCTCTCGACCGTGCTTCCGCGATTCCAATCTCTCATCTTCTGCCTTGTCGCTTTGACTTGCTCTGCTCGTCAACTCATACTCTCGTACTGCGTACCTGGCCGCCAGTCAATCTATCCAACATGCACCATTCTTACTTAGTATGTGCGTATCCGTGTATCTAGATAACCGAGCAGCCCTGTTCTCCCGCCCTTCTCGAACAGCGCCGACCATCTGCTCGCTTACAGTAGATCTCTTCCAAAGAAGTTCTCATCTGCATTCCTCGTCTGTGCTTGCCTTGCACCATTTCTATGCATGGATGAACCATTCCGTTAGTATGAAAGGTAGGTCTTCGCCGTCATCTTTCCTTGCTCTCTTCGGTCTCTCTCTTTACATCTCTCCCCATCTCTCGTTATGGCTCCCTACGCTGCTCTGCTGCAACTCTCGCTGTTGAGTCTTGCTGGCCATGCCTCTGCCGCTGCCATCGACACTCGTTCTATCAATCTCGCTCCCTATGCTCCCGTCTCGGCAAGCTGCCCTAGCACTCCCTTGGTCCGCAATGCCAACAGTGTAGGCACAGATGAAGCTGCATACATTGCTGCTCGCAAGCCCAAGGCTGATGCTGCCCTCGCTGCTTGGTTGCAAAAGACCGACCCCTCGTTCGCTACCACAAATCTCCCCACTGTTGGATTGGTCCTCAGTGGTGGTGGTTACCGTGCCTTGCTCTCAGGTGCTGGTCTGGTTCAGGCTCTGGATGCCCGTGATTCTGACCTCTCTACCAGCGGTCTCTACCAGGCATTGACCTACGAGACATCTCTCTCTGGAGGTGCATGGTTCTCGACCTCTTGGACAGGTCTGAACTGGCCTACTGTCTCGTACTTGAGGGACAACCTCTGGTCTCAATCTTTTGCCGACTCGCTTCTTGTGCCTGCGCGTCTCTTGTCTGCTGTCGCTTATGCAGAGATTGTAGGTCTTGCCGGAATACCACTTTGCATCTGTTCGACTAACACTATACTAGGTCAAGGACATCGTCGACAAAGCCAAGGCTGGATTCCAGCCTACTCTCATTGATGTTTACGGTAGACTGCTCTCATACCAGCTTCTCTCGACAAATTCTGAAGACCTCAGAACCGATGGCATGGTCAGCAAGACGCTCTCGAGCGTGGTCTCTTCTTCCAACTTCACCAGCCACGCCGTGCCTTTTCCCATCATCACCGCCAGAGGTGTCAACACTTTCGAAGGAGAATGCATCCCGCGTGACAACGGAACACAATACGAATTTGTACGTCTCTCAATCTGCGCTGATCTTGCCTTGGCTAACTTGTCATCCAACAGAACCCCTACGAGTTTGGATCATGGGACTCCAATGTCAACGCCTTCACGCAAACCGCCTACCTCGGCTCCAAACTGACCAACGGCGCCCCCACTGTCTCTGGCAAATGCATCAAGAACTACGACAACCTGGGCTACATAGCAGGCACCAGTTCCGCCCTCTTCAACAACTACTGCAGCACCATCCCCGCACAAAACAACACCCAATCGCTGGTGCAGACCCTTCAAGCCATCATCCTCAACGCCCACAGCCCCGTCACCCGCGACCTGTACGCCCCCTACCCGAACCCCTTTTACGGCTACCCTACCTCCTCCCTCACTTCCGCCCAAAAGGAAATCCAAATCGTCGACGGCGGCGAAGGCAACTCTGCAATGCCCTTCTGGCCCTTGATCCAACCCTCCCGCAACGTCGACGTCATCATCGCCGCCGACAATGGCGCTGACACCACCGATCTCTTCCCCTCTGGCACCGCCATCGTGGGCGCCTACGAGCAAGCCCAGGCCCAAGGACTTTCACGCATGCCGTTTGTACCCACCCTCGATGTATTCTTCGCTCAGGGACTCAACAAACATGCCGTCTTCTTTGGCTGCGATACCCCTGACACAGCTACTGTGGTGTACTTGCCCAACAACAACTATACCTATGCGTCTAATATCCAGACTGTGATTATCGAGACCAGTGAGGATCAGACGGCGAGGATTATTGGTAATGGCAATGCTGTTGCCACGCAAGATGGGGATGCAGGGTGGGCTGTTTGTTTGGGGTGTGCGGTTATGAAGAAGACGGGTGCTGCGTTGCCTGAAGCTTGTGATGCTTGTTTTGTTAAGTATTGTTATTCTGGATAAGCAAATGATGCGGTAGGGTATTTGCATTTATGATTTTTTGTTATGGTTTTAAAGTAATGTATAGTTAATGGCTAGAGTTTTTGTAACAACAAACTCCAAAGATGATAAACTATGGAAATAAACAAGCCTCTCTCCTTGGACCTTGATTTCTCCCAGCAAACAACTGTGCATTTTTATGGTATACTATAGTACCCTCGACTCATAGGGAGAGACAAAGGTCGCCAAAACAGGGATACAGACCCCTAGACGACGATTCCCTGACACCTGCAAACGACAGCGCAGGCTCCTCTCATATCCAACAGAGCACTACAACACCCCATAAAAATGCACAATAGTTAACAATTCAAACCAATATCCAGAGAGATGCATCACCATACCGCTATCTCTCTGGAAACAGAGGGTGTTTGATACAGTACCCTGCATTTCTCTGGTATACTATAGTGCCATCTATTGATTACGAGATAGAGATGGAATAGTACAGAAAACAAAGACTCTGGACTGATTCAACGTCGCGAGTGACTTCGCAGCGCGAGAAATTTATGTATAGATGTTTATGGAGGAGAGATTTGGATACGAAGGGCAAGGTACCCCGAGCTGATTTAAAGTCGCGAGTTACGGCGCAGCGCGAGGAGTTTATGTACAGATGTTTGGGGAGAGAGATATCTATGTAGGAAGATAAAGACCTGGACTGATCCTGCCCCGCGAGTGACTTCGCAGCGTAATCAAGTTGATGTAAATGTCTTGGTGGAGAGAAAGATCTGTATAGAAATGACAAGGATACCTCGAACAGTATCAAACACGCGAATGACTGCGCAACGCAAACACAGCCAAACCCTCTACACGAAACAAAGAACAGAGCATCAATAATCATGATTTCATTTGCATCATTTCTACCTTTCCTATCATATCCTCAATTCCTGGGTCCAACAACCGTCTTCTGCACAACCCAGACCTTAATGCAACTCCCATCTCCATTGTCAATTTCCTCGCTGAATAACTGGCCATGATCTTCCAAATCCTCCAATCTCTGTTTCCGCTGTTTTCTCGCTTCTTCTCTGGCGTTCACAGCATCGATGCGTGAGGATTGGGTGGTTTCCGGCCATAGCAATTTGAATACTTTATCGTTGGCTTTGATGTTTGCGAGGTCGAATGTAGTGTATATCTCGTCGTCTTCTTGGACGGCAGTGGAAGGAGGAACAACAGTCTCTGCAGTTGAATTTGCAGTAACAGGGGTTTGCTGGCAAACTGCAAACACAGTCTTGGATAGTATACCCTTATCCTCAAAGAGCGGCAGCTCGCCCACGAATTCCGTGTGCAGTTGTCGTTGCACCCAGACTCTAACGTGGCCTTGCGGGACGTCGAGTTGAGCCCAAGCCATTTTGTGCTCGCCCATGCCTTGGTGCAGGCTCCGCTGTCCCTCTGGATCGATTTTTATGGCTGAGGCGGTGCCATGTGGTCGCAAGATTTCGTTTGTGACGGCAGCGTTGGCGGCGTTAAGGTAGGTGTAGTCGCCGCAGATGATGGCGGTCTCGTTATCTGGTTCTTGTTCGGTGATTAGCCATTGTTTGCGACAGACGGTGTAGACGAAGTAGGTGAGATCTTCTTCTTGGATGGTTTCTGGCGGCTCTTCGGTTTCTTCTTCGTCGTTGCAGTTGTTGAGGTGCTTGTAGAGTGCTTGGATGGCGGCGGGTGGTAGGGATTTGCCTCCGGTGGTTGGGTGGCCGTCTTCTCTGGGATCGTTGAGATCGTTGGACTTTCGAGATTTTCTTCGCTTGGAGGGTGTCTTCTTGCCTCCTTGGTCGTTTGCATCGTCGTCGTTGTCTTCGTCCTCGCCGTCTTTCGAAACTGTAAAGCCGCCACCAGTCGCCTTGCCAACTTTTCCCGTAGTGGTTACTTCAGGCTTTCTTGCAGTGGCAGCTTGAGCAAGAGCGCGTCTGTGAACGTCAGACTGAGCAGCCTTCAAATCACGCTCGGCCTTGACACGCAAAGCCTTCTCGTCTCTCAAGCTCTCCTTTTGAGTCTGGGCCTCTGCCTTCAGCTTCTGATACTTTTCTTCCACCTCAGTCTTGAGCTTGAGTTGCTTTTCGTGTTCCATGCGCTCGCTGGCTTTGGCGGCTGATTCTTCTTCGAGAGTTTTGATGCGTTGTTGCAACTCTGCTTCTCGTGTCGTCCAGATGGCTTCCTTTGTTGCCCAGGCAAGCCGTTCTTGCTCTAGTTGATCGGCGAGACGTTTTGCTTCCGGGAGTCTGGCATGAGGAACTCGTACCAATGGAGATGGTACCGATGGTGTAGTCGGAGCTGTTGTAGCTGGCCGAGCAGGTCTGTTGACAGCTGGTGCTGCAGGTCGCTCGTGGTATTGAGGTTCGAGGAGTGCAACACTTTGCACAGGCAGTGCCCCTGCCGACATTGCAGCTCTCTCTTGTTGTTTCAGAGCAACCTTTGCATTATAGAGTCGCTGTCTGGCCTTGACAGTTTCGAGCTCATAAGTTGTCTGCGTAAGATTGAGAATCTCCACCACCGCAGGCCAGTCCATGGGCTGCTCTGTTCTGTGCATGTATTCCCAGACTCGATTGTCCAATTCATTGGGCTGGAAATTCATCAACTGCTCCCTAGGTATTCTGCTGATCAGTTCTTGGACGGAGCTGGATTGTGTAGAAACATCAGGAGCCTGAATCAAGTCCAGAGGAGAAACAAAATGTGGCTGTGCAGGTTGAGCAATGTATGTATTAGGGACAGAGGGGTCTGGTGGCGGGTAGTCAATATCTTCTTGAAATTGACGGGGTTTTGGCTTGTCGGTGCGGGTCTTGCGAGGGTTGACCGTACTCAGGAGGTTCTTGTGATGTATGAAGCCCTCTGGTACAGAGGAACGCTTAGGACGAGTAGCAGGCACAGGGGTTTGCTCCAATCCCAGGGCACGCGAGTTCTTGTTTGCACGTTTCTGACTCGACGCATGTGCCGAGGAATTGAGTGCGTTAGTGGAAGTGTTGTTAATACCGTGTTGTGCCCGGGTTGTTTCGTCGCGATGGTGTACCCGGGTCGGTTCTCGGGTATCTTCTGCTCCCGACTGCAACTGCCTGTGGTGTTGTCGTCGCTGGCTGTGTTCTTCATAGTCTTTGAAAGTGGTGTGAGTGTTTCTGTCATCCTTGTGGTAAGATGCATGTTGTTCTGAAACAGTGAAATGGGGCTGACTGTTTGGTAATGGTTGAAACTGATGCTGTCCAGGGTGTGTGAGTGCTGCAGGTGCAGGCTGTTGACGAGGCAAATTGGTGTGCGAGTGATCCAGATCAAATTGAATAGGGTAGGAAGGTTGGAGTGATTGTTGGTCGCGCTGATAGATCTGAGATGTGTTTTCGAGGTGAGTGTTGCTTGCTTCTCTGTAGCTGTTCTGCTGTCCAGTATTTGAGACGCCGGTACTCTCACTGCTGTAGACGAACAGAGGTGGAGTATCATACTTGTCTTGCTCTTGGACAGCAGCTCCCTCAGGACCGCTGTTGTCACTCGAATCGCTTTCTTCCTGAAAGGGCCGGCGAGTGAGAATCGAGTTGCCCAGACCTGCAACGATGTTTTCGGGAATCTTCTGACGATCATGAGGGGTATGCTGAGGGTTGTGTCTTGGGGACTCGACTGGTGTGTTGCGATGGGAGCTCTCATCCATGGGACCATAGATCGTATAGGCGTCGCCTCCGCTCGCAACGTCGTTGGGATTTGTGGTTCCTCGCTCGTAGTAGTCTTGCGGGGCTCGGGCATATTTCGACTGGCCACTGATATGAGACGAGAGACGCGATCGCTTGAAGTCCCTTTCCTCCTCATCGGTGCGCAGAACGCCTGACTGTATGTTGTTGCGCTTCTTGATTCTTTCTTTGGGTGGCATATCAGGCGGCTGTCCAGAGATCGTGGTCCTGTGGGCTGGGTCCATGGTTGAAGAAGAATGACTTGGTGTAATCAACTTGAACCAAAGCTAAAAGAAGATGTTGAAGGGTAGAAGACGGGTCGTTAAATATGGTATACTGCGAGACGCACGTGCCACGTGTGAAATCACGCTCCGCGGTGAGTCGATCGAGAAGGACTGTGAGAGCGTATTTGGAGTCGGCAGCAAGGTGAAAGGAGGTCAAAGCCGGTCAAGGTGAATCTCGGTAAGAGCTATTGCGCTTTGTAAACGACGTTCCGCCCGGATTCGCGCGAGAAAGTCACTATAAATGCAATGGGAGATGGCAATTGGCGAGGTGAGAGGATGCTAGAGCCGGCCGGTCAGGGTGAAAGGTCACAGCCGGTCGGGGTGAATCTCGATGAGAGCTGTTGCGTTTTGTAAACGACGCTCCGCCCGATTTCGCGCGAGGAAGTTGCTATAAAAACAACTGGGAGATGTCAAATAGGGGTTCTTTGGCAAGGTAAAGGAAAAGTCAAAGCCGTTGAGTGATTCCTAGTAAAAGTTGTTCAATTGTCAACGACGTTCCGCCCGGTTTTGCGCGAGAAAGTCGCTGTGAGTACGATAGGAGATATCACTTGGCGAGGTTAGAGGATTCCAAAGCCGGTCGGGGTGAGAGAATGCCAGAGCCGGTCTAAGTGATTCCCAGCAAAAGCTATTCAATTGTAACGACGTTCCGCCCGGTTTCGCGCGAGGAAATCGCGATGAAACCCACTGAGAGATGGCATCTGAAAGCCTTTTGGCAAGGTAAAGGAAACCCAGAGCCGGTTCGAGTGAATCCTAGTAAGAGCTGTTCAGTTTTGTAAACGACGTCCCGCTCGATTTCAGGTGAAGAAGTTACTACACTCACAATGGAGAGATCCCATTTACATTGGAAACTTCCAGCATCCCAGCGTCCATAGTCCTGTAATGTGTAGACTATAAAAATGCATAATAGAAATCAGAAACAGAGCAGTGTCCAGAGAGAGCCAGCACCTCCATAGACTCTCTCTGGACATACCACTGCTCCTGGTTACATTCCTGCATTTTTATAGTATACTATCCAGTTGTAAAGTCCAGTGAGATGAAGTTCCTCAAGCTCATCTCACGAGAACGTGTCTTACAGCATATAGCTATAAAAATGCACAGTGGTATCCAGAAGAACCAGCAATGTCCAAAGAGAAGCCATCGTCCTATGCTCTCTCCGGGCGCACCTCGAATCGCACAATTTACTGTGCATCTCGACAGCTGAAAAATAGCTTTACATAGCCTCGGGAGATTTGAAAGGCGACTGCATCTCCCAATGCAAAGACCATGTGAAAAAGTAGCCATCGAAATGCACGATAATCTTTGGCAACAGAGAGCTGCCCACTGAGATCACGCTTCCCTAGAGGCTCTCTGTGGAGCACACGCTTGGTCAGAAGATTATTGTGCATTTCGATAGCTTCAGAATCCGTCCAGTTGCCGAGCTGAGAGCCGTGCTAGTCAAAGATGGTAGATGTCAGTACCTGGCAAATCAAGTTCCTCGGTCCTCTCTTTGGACTTACCTCAGAGTAAAGAGTATATTGTGCATTTCTATAGCTTTGTATTCACCCTTCATCGGTTTTGGAGAAATGGTCCGAGACACAAAATCCTGTAACATGTGCGTCAAGGCGGGAGAGAGGATGGGTCAGGATTGATAAGAAATTTGAATTTCGTATCCCATACAAAATGCATATAAACACGAACCTGATGGCATTTAGTCCCTGCTACTCGCCATCTCACCATATCTTCCTCTTTCTCTCGTCGTGTCGTAAGCCTGCAACACTCTGGCCTGCGACTCATCGGTTTGCGAGAAGGCATAACCACGCTGTTTGCGCATGCGCTGTACTTGACGAACTTTGCGAATCGCCTTTTGGAATTGCTCCATCCTGATTTGATGTCAGTAGGACTCTGGAATGTGAACCGAAAGGAAAATACGTACCTTGGTCGGTAGTCCTGGATGTTGTACTTTTGAATCTCCTGGACGTGATGGTAGGCTTGAGGATAGTACATACGCTTGGCATATTTCCAAGCATAATCTCTGAGAAGGCAAAGGACGGGAAGCACAATGATGGTCAGCCAGAATGTAAGACTAGGAAACAGTCTTGGGACAACGCCAGCGTATTCCATGCTGAATCCGAGCTTGGGCGCAACAGTCGCGTAGATGGGCAAGAAAATGAACCAGACTGCAAGACTGCCAGGTATCGCAATCACAGTGTACTTGGTCCAGAGATTGGTGATGAGTGCTGCTTTACCAAGGGTAGTGATGAGACCCGCTGTGTAGAGAGCTGTTCCCCAAACCCAGTGTCCAGCAATTTTGCCATCGCTTTGTGGTGCATCCCATAGCCAGATGAGCTCAGAGACAAAGTAGAGGATGAGAGAGTGGTAGAAGCCGTTTGCTACCCAGCTGAAGAAGGAATGCATTCTGAAGAACACACCTTTCTGACTGAGTTGGTAGAGTTGAGGGTACCGATCGAGCAAACGAGCTGAAACGTACTGGTCAAAGATACCAAGAACAAAGGGAGGCATCACCGTGAAGAGGACGTTGTAGAAACTCATTGTCCAGGATTCGAAGATGACTTCTCCAGAGAAGCCATTCTGGAAAGAGTACCAGAATTGAGTCATGAAAAGTGCCGTATTCTTGTAGTAGAAGTACAAGATCATCTTCGAGATTCTTTGGTAAGACCAGGCTCCGTGAACGAGCAACAGCTTACGCAGGTACCGGAACTGCGCAATTGAAACATCGGCCGAACGTGCTGCTTGAAGACCTTCAACACCTGAGATGCCGATACCAATGTGTGCAGCTTGAATCATGGAAACATCATTGGCACCGTCACCGATGGCTAGGAGAATAGCTTTCTTGTGGCGCTTGACTAGCTTGACAACAAGTGCTTTCTGAAGTGGCGAGACACGACTATGAATGATTAGCGGGTGTTTCACATGGTGAGAACAAAGACACATACCAGCAAATCACAGCTTTGCACATAACAGCCAAGTCCAAGAAGAGTTTCTCCATATCTTTTTCAAGTGCAAAGGTGAGAGACTTTCCATCGATAACGAGTGCCAGGGTTTCGATTGTAATACCAGCCTGGAACTGACTTTGCACAGCACTCATCTTCTTTTGCAAGTTGTCCCTAGTAGCGGCTGCAGTCTCTTCGTTGACAATAAGAAGAGTCATGTCCTCACTGATCAGCTTGCAACTCATGCCGATGTTGATGGCAGTTTCTTGTCTGTCTCCAGTCAAGACCCAGATCTTGATGCCAGCAGTCTGTAAGGTGTGGATAGTGTCTGGAACGCCGTCTTGTAGCTTGTCTTCGATGGCTGTGGCGCCGAGCAGCGTGAAGTCGTGTTCAATAAGCTCGGCTGCCTTGTCCATTTCGTCAGCACGATTACCTCCGACGGTGGTCGCAGCTTCGTTGAAGACTCGCTGCCATTGTCTGAACTCCTCTTCTGGGACCTCACGCATGGCGAGACACAAGGTTCTTAGGCCTTCTGCAGCATACTCTTCAAGATGTTGTAGAGTTGCCTCGACAAATGGGTTGTCACCACCTAGACGTTCCAGAATGACAGTATCCGCACCTTTGCAGTAGCATCTGATCTTGCCGTCAGGACATCTAAAGATGGTCGACATACGCTTTCTGGTAGAGTTGAACTCGCAGACGGCTAGTAGTTCGTATTCTGACTGTTCTCCAGAGACCTCGATCATGACTGAGCGCGGTTTACGTGCAACGAACTTGTATCCGAGCGTAACAGCACCTTCTACCAAAGCGCCCTCGTCGGGTGAAGCTGCTTGATACTTGATCTTCCCGCCCTTCTCGGCGCTCGTCTCAGGGATGACGGTATGACAAGTGGACAACAAGGTCAAAAACTGGTTGATGATCTCGGCGGATGGATGGTTTCTTCGGTTGTGCTCCAGGCGGGTAAAGTCGAATATGCCCATGTCACCGTCCTCTCCAGTTGCTCTTCTATCCTCGGGAACTTCATCTGCGTACTGTATTCCAGCGATTGAGCTTTGTCTAAACTCCATCATGTTGCATGTAAGAGTACCAGTCTTGTCAGAAAAGATGTATTCGACCTGACCCAACTCCTCGACCAAAGAGGACGTCCTGCAGTTAGCGGGTGTATCTGTTTTGTCGTAGTATATGTCAAGATCCGAGCTGATGAGAATGGCTTGCCAGTATTTGATGATTTCGATGGTAACGAAAAGCGAAATAGGTACCAAGTTGGAGTACAGCACCCAGTTGGTGAAGAAATCACTGAAGAACTGCTTTCCGCCGTTGACAGGAGTATAAGATAGGTACCACATCTTCTTGCCTGAGGTGGCACGCATCGTGAGATCCCCGATAGAACTGATGATACTCAAAGTAACAAGAATGCCACCGAGCATAAGGATTTGCACGTTCACCAAGCGCTCGACAGCGGTTTTCTTGATCGGAGTGGCTGTAGCGTTACGCATGAGTTTTGTCTCATGACCAGTGAAGACGACAACTCCGTGCACCCAGGGTGTGTTTCTCAGAGTGGCGCCACGCAAGAGAAGTTGCTCGGGGTTCAAAGGCAGTTCCTTCTCACCACCGCCGGATTGCATTGTCATAGTCGCCTCGTAAGTGTAAAGGCTGCTGTTGGGTGGCTCGGAGCGGATTCTACCACCGAGTCTGCTGATATCTGCAGGACTGACGAGGTTGGCAGTCTCTGGAATGGCTTGTTTGATTTTCAAGTTTGTCTCACCATCGAGGTTCGCAGTTTCGATATAGCACAACCCCTCGGGTTCCGAACTGGCTAGCAGGACAAGATCTGCCGGGAACGGCTCTTCGGACTCTACACGAACAACATCTCCGACGGCTATGTTGATCCAGTTGCTGTCCTGAAAAGTCGAGCCTCGTAACACACGGGCTTTTGATGTGTTGAGCTGTTTGTCCTGAGATTTTCTGCGCGAGTCCTCGACCATTTCTTTACCAGCTGAGACCAAGAGCACGATTCCTAGGGGCACAATAGTGGTGTACCTACTAGTGGGAGAGACACCGGGAATTTGTTGCAAGATTGCCGTGAACAAGAAGAACAAGTTGGCATATTTGGAGAACTGCTCAAACAAGAACTTTGGCAAGAAGGTTGCAAAGTTGTACTTGGACGTCGAGACATGGTTGTCTACGTACTTGTTGGCGGCATTTGCGGGAGGGTTGTTGAGATGAATGATGCGAGGCCCAGCAGCATTAGGATCCGGACCCGAACGACCAAGGCCAAACTTGAATTTGGCTCCCGGAGTGCGCTTTGGAGTCGGAGGGGCGGACGGCAGAGCATCAACACCACCAGATGCGATGTGAGACGAACGAGCACCAGTTTCAGTCAAGGGCAGATCCATTTCTGAATAGCCGCCAGCGTTGGCACCGAACATGTTCTTGGCGCGATCCACGATGCTCCCTCCGATGCCCATTATGCTGTTTCTGTTGCGGCCATGGCTGGTGAAACGCGATTCGTGCAAGCCTGGCATATTGTCCTCATCAACACCTCCTCCAGCTGCGTAGTAGTCTCTGTCGTCGGGAAGATCGTCAAGATCTGAGTAAGGCTGGTAGTTGTTCAGATCCGAGGTTTGGGAGTATTGTCTTCCTATCGTATCGTGCATGGGAACGTGTAGGCCAGTGGTACTCGGGGCACCAGGACCTCCTGGCAGACCAGCTGTCGAAGAGGAACCCACAAAGTCATCGTAGCTGGTCGAGGCACGAGGGGCATCGGACGAGTCTATGTTGTGGTGTAGGAGCAGGTGGTCATCATCGGTTGGTGGGGGCTTGCCAGAATTGTAGACGGGCTGGTCGTCCAAGTCCAGTAGGAGGTCCGAGTTGGCAGACGGAGACGCCTGACCATGGGGTCTCCCGGCCATGGTTGTTGGAGGAAAGTGACGGCAATGCGCGCGCGATTGCTGGCAGTCGCGTCGAGAAGAAGGTATTGGGGAGGTGGCTCGCGGGTCAATACGGGGTCAGCGAGGCAGATGCGACCATTCGGTAGAATGCGGCAAGGCTTCCTGAGCAGAGACGAGGCGGCCGGAGGGTGACAAGCACGAGGTCAAGGGCGATGCGGATGGTATTGCGAGAGCATGAATGCGAGAAGCACCCAAGATGAAAATAGCAATGGGCTGTGTAGCTGTGGCCTGCCTCGTTCTGAAGCGTTGCGCGTAGCAGCGCTTGCGCCCGGTTGCGACTTCCGAATCCATTCAGGAGGTGCAGATCCAACCGAATCTGTCCGCTGAACCCTGAACATCCACCTCCAGCGCTGCTTCCTTCATCAACACCACCTCTGTCTGGTCCACGCAGGCTGCATGCTAGTCTCTGGCGTGTACCTCTTTCAAGTGTCCAAGTGAGCATACAGCTTTAGCTCTTCCAAGTCTTTGACATGCCACTCCGCCACACCCAAAATCCATCTCCAGCCACATCGGCCTTTCTCGTACTCCAAGGCTTGGTAGTCGTCTTGACTGCAGACTATCTGGTCGCTGCCGCTCAGTCCCGTCCGAGCAGTTTCTCTGCGGCTCTGCGAGGACTCAACATAACCAGAGCGCCACCTCCTTTTCGACAACTTCACGAGGCAGAAGACCATGACTTGCATAAAAGTCAATCAAGTGGGGAGTCGAGTTGAGCTGATACAAGTACGAAGTTGCGGGCCATTTGGTGGGGCCCACAGCCAACATCACCTCAATGTGACTCTCAAAACTCGATTCAATTTACTCGAGTGTCTAGACGTCGCTCAACTCTGGAAGCACTGGTAATACCTAATGTGTGCAGGTCAACATGCTTCTGCATGTCATGACCCTTGCAGACAGTCAGACAGGGTGGTAGGCGCGACAATGTTGGACGAATCTCATTTGTGTCTTTACGTATATGCTTCTTGTCTGAAAGACCAAATATTGGTTCCTGGTGGCTCGTCTGCTTGTTGATGTCTGACTGGTGACGTCCACGATCGAGGGCGCGTGTTTGTAGCAATGGGTTGAAGATATGTTTGCAAATGAGAAATGGATCCAAGATTCCATCTGCAATCTTACTCAACAGCGTCAGACCCTCATAAGTCATACTGTGTTGGCCTTTGTTGTAGATGTCCAGCTTTCACATGTACGTAGTCGTCGTCTACCAGGAATCAAGAGAATCATCCTGCTCACATGCCAGACATTGGTAAGTAGATGTACGGAGTTACTGATGCACAAAGACAGAGCAAGCGCATTGACCAGGCGGTGACGCTAACGGAGCCCATTACAAGTTCCCCAGACAGAGACGCGCAGTCGACGCGCTCCTGCCTTCACTTTGATGCGACCCTTTGACCAGAATTACCAAGGCAACAAGCACGGCGCATTATGGACGATTCTGACTCTTCCAGCCTCTCTTCGGCACCCCCGACCGACGACGAGAAGCCGCTCGCTCCCATCTTCACAAAAATGGCAAAGGGCAAGAAGGCCGCTCCCCGGAAGAAGAAGGCTCCTGTTACTCCTCCCACTCCACCCTCACCGCCGCGACCCAAGCGATCTCCTTCGCCGCCCCACGAGGAGTCCTTAGCTGACAATCCCGATGTTGCCGTATGTTGATCTCACCCTAAACGCGTACCAATACGACATGGCACACATGCTAACATAGAATTGACCAGTTCCTCGTCATGTTCCGATCTCGCTTCAGCCATGCATTCTCGTCGAAACTAGCCCAGTTCGGTCCTCAAGACATTGAGAGAGGTGTCGCCGAATCTCCTCCCTCGCCGCAAGTTGAAGAGTTGATGTGCGCCATGCTCGCCCTGGTCCTGAATCGCAAGAAGCCCGTCGAGTGAGTCTCAGGCACATCCCGGCTTCACATAACACAGTACTGACACTCAAGCAGACGCGGCCACCATGGTCGCGCAATGGAAGAGGCTCTGTCGACGCAGAAACACCAATGGCCGCTGTCATGGAACCGCGTCAATCCTCTCGCCGGCAGCAGAACCTTCCCCGACATGTCGCCTGCCGAACGTTTGAATCTGCTCCGCACTCTCGCAATCTGGTCGCTCACGTCATCCGACATTGTCTCACAAACCATCAAGGACTCGTACAAGATTTCACGCCGCGAAGACGACATCAACCAACCGTTGTCAGTCCAGCATTGGGGCTATGACGGCGACAAGAGAAAGTACTATTTGATTGAGGGGCAAGAAGACACCAGTTTCCGTGTATACCGCGAATCAAACCGTCTCAGCCAACACCCTCAATGGTGGAGTGTCGCTGAAAGCATCGATGAAGTCAATGCTTTGGCAGAGAAGCTCGAGACCAAAGACACCACCCAAGCTGCTCGCCGTCTGGCTGACAAGATCAAGGCCGCTGTGCCACGATTTGAGGCATCTGAGGAGGTGAGTTTGCGCGGAACCGCTCTGTACACATGCATGCTAACTCCTTTGCAGAAACGCAGACGTCGCGAATACCGCCAAGCGCGCAAGGCGCAGTTCACCAAGCCCGAACTCGGTTTCTCACTTTACGAAGGTCGCACTCGCGGCAAGCGCATTCGCTACACATACTCCGACAATGAAGACGAGTCTGACGCCACAGGCTCACGTCGCTCCACAAGGCATTCTGGCCATTCTACCCCTGCCGACTCAGGACCAGTCGTGACAGCCAGCGGTCGCCAAGTCCGTCCTGCAAGAACCGGTATATATGGCGAATCGCTGCTCAGCGGTCAAGCCGAGACACCCGATTACGCCGCCTCCGAGACTTCGCGCACTTCTGGAAGAGCGACGAGGAACAGCACTCGTCTCTCGCCGCTGAACGAGGACCGCAAGAGAAAGTCACGAGGATACAACTCTATGGACGAAGACAGCGACGAGGATGACGCGCCTTCTAGTGGAAACGAATGGGACGGAGACGACGACGATGACGATAATGAAGAGGACGACGTTGACATGGCCGACGGAGAAGACGACGATGACATGGATCTGGACCAGGACGTGAAGGAAAGTCTCATCGTCAAGCTCAAAGTCAAGAAACCCCAACAGGCGGTAAAGACGGAAGCTGCGCCCGTGGAGGAGAAACCACCCCCTGTCGCAGACATCTCTCGAGTTTCGGTCGCCCGGCAGGACCTCGAAAATCTGTCAACCAAGGACGAGACTGCACCTGCACCACCGGCACCACCTGCACAACACCCTGCAGCAGTCGACTCTATGGACTTTGAGGTTCCCGTACAGAAAACCTACCACGCTCACCCACCTCCCGCACCATTGCCCGCAGCCAACGTCGCCGACCAACAGACCAATGGCGGCATGTAAGGGAGCTTGTTTCACCCATCTCTGTCTTTTTTCCCTTACAAGTTTGGAGTTTTGGAAGGTCTGCGGGCTTTAACACTATATCCCTCCCCCCTTTGTTTTTTCAGTTTGGCGAAAGCGTAGGAGGTTTCACAAAAAGACTATTAGGGAGGCCCATGGATTATGAAGCATTCGAATAAATGCCGTCTTTTTGCTGTTTGCTAGGTAGTCATCGAGATTAAGAGGCACGAGAAAAAGAGGAATATGAAGATCCAAACGAAGTTCTCAGTCTCTTTCACATCATGCTTTGATCCTTCTCTTTGACATGAGACGCGTGAGATTTTTTTCGTAAAACGAGGAGAAAAATATCGCCCCTAAAGAAAAAAAAAGATGGGAAACAAAAACTCACAAGGTTAGGTTCTTGTACGTCCAGTGAGGCGAGGGGGAAAAGCAAGTGCTTCTCATAGCATGACTGCGAGTAAATGAATGTCAAGGTAGAAATACTCAAAAAAGAGCAGGAGTCGTTGGCCAATCTGTTGCTCTTTGTGACAAAGGTCTTTTTTTTTCGTAGTGAGTATAGCATGTATGCATGTAGTGCAATTGCACCACGATGGTGGCAAGAACAGGTTGATGTTGGAACAAAGTCAGAATACAATCGATTGTCCTTGTTTGAAGATAGATAAGGGTATGAGGAATGGCTAAGAATGATACACGGGCGACTTGCGTGGTAAAAGAGTAAAAAACGCCAAAAAGAAACACGCTTCTGAAGAAATCCATTGACTGCGACTCTCCTCCTTGCTCAGAAACAACACGCTTTGTATTACCATCCTCTTGCGCCAGAAAATCCCATTGGTAAAGCACAGTAAGAGTGTGTTTTGTAGTCATAAATCCGTTAAGCCTGCTCATGCAATTTTTCCCCACTGTGCGATCTTTCCTTTCTTAGTAGCGGATGTGTGGAAAGTCACAGCCTTCATCGGGGATGAGGACACCGTCTTTTACTCCGCCCATCTTTTCCAACTGGTCCATCCAAGTCGCGGGCTTCTTGTTCTTTGCTTTGAGGTTCCACCATGCCTTTTTGTCGCCGGCTTCCTTTGGTGGCACTGGCGGTGGAGACCGGACTTGGACGCCCTTCAGCTGGCGAGGCTTGTCTGGCTTACTGGGTGCCTTGTCTCGTGGTTTCGACTTGTTCCTCGTCGAAGTGCTGCTGATGCTGCCCAGAGGGGTGGGTATGTTTGAGCTGTCATAGTTACGGTGTTGGGAGAATCCGGGGGCTACAGAGTATGCCGGATTGCTCGGTGATCGCGTGCGCGAGCTCACGTATTTGGGCTCTGGTTGGGAAGCGATGGCCCGCACAGTTGATGATGTAGGCTCTGGTGTTCGATCTCGACGGGCAGACGTGCTACGTGGAAGGAGGTTATCACTGGTGTGAGCAGATCCGAGGTGTTGCATCTTGGTGACTGCAGCATAACGTGGAGATCGAGTAGGCATGTACACTTCTGGCTTGTCCCTGACTGGCGAACCGAGTCGAATTGCAATAATTTCATCCTTTTCGGACATTACACTGTCGACCGATTTCTGGGCAGGACGATGTGTAGGTACGGGCGCTTGAGGTGCAGTTCGTGTCGGAGGTGCAATCGGTTCATCCTTCCACTGATCGAGACTAGGAAGTGGAGGCAGCTCGCGGTTCAGGTTGATCTCGGACTTTTTCGAGTTTGAGAGTTTGGGGCTGTCGCCTGTTCTTCCTCTTCTCGAGTTCGATCTGCTGACATCGGTTTGAGCGTGTTCCTTCTTCAGCGTTCGGCCCCAGCTTCTCCAGCCACCGCGTATCTCTGGATCTTGTGACCTTGACTCGGAACGTTCTGATGCGCGCGAAGCAGACCTGCTAGGTGGTCGGCTGTTACCTCTGGAGCTGGACGGGCGGATGTATTCTTTGATGTTGTCGCGAAGACTTCGAATGCTTCGTGCCCTACTAGGAGCGCGAGATAACGGCTGCATTGCGGCTTGTGCTTGTTCTTCTTCGGCAGCTTGTTTCTGACGGCGGCGTTCGAGTTCTTTGCGCATCCACTCAATGGCGGTAGCATCGTTCTTGATGGCGTGCTCTGTCTCGACAGGCATTATGTGGGAAGAATCTCGCTTTGAGGTACGTGCAGGCGTGATGGCGGCCGAGGTAGGGGCTGTAGAGGTACTCCAATGGTACTCTGTTGCATCTGTGATTGGGGTGGAGCCATCGGTCTCGCCAGAGACGGAGCGCTTGGCGACACGAGGACGTGTGGCGGCGTCACTGGCGGGAGAGAGAACACGGTTCGGTATCGGAGTTTTTGCACGGCTTCCCATTGGCGTGTCATGCTTGGGCTTGCCGAGGATGGACTGAACAGGATCAAGGGTGGGATCTGGTTTGCCAAAGAGCTGATCGACGGGAGCATCTGGACGGTATGCATATCTGAGAGGGTTCCTGTCGTCGGCCGAGTCGGTACGGGGAGGGAAGGGACGAGAGTCTAGGGACTTGCGGGTCGAGGCAGATCTCTTGATGGTGTCGTAGTCGAGTGCTTGCTTGGGTTCTTCCCTCAGAGCGGCAGCCAGAGCGTCGGGCGGGACATATTGATGTGAAGGCTTGGTGTTGAGCAGGACTCCGGCACAGGCTAGACGCAGATCGGATTCGACCTTGGCCGACAGAGCAGTGCGACGTCCGGGATATGGCGACGGCGGTGGGCTCTCTTTGGAGGTTGACGGGGGCATACGATCATCTGCTTTGTTCGGGCCAATCTGCAGCGAAGCGTCAGCCATTGAGATTGAGTGTGGCCAGAGTCGGGCTTACAAGATGCGCCAGGCCCATGGCCAGCTGCTTTGCCTTCATGGTCGGATGTGATGAAGGGATTTGGTGCAAGGAAGCTACACGTCGAAAGTCAAGGTGGAAGGGGAGAGTGAGATGGCAGTGTTGGTGGGATGGCGGTCGGTACTGCGAGCATGTACTCTGCAGGGCCTGTCTACATCCAATGGATAGTGCTACAAGTAGCTGAGTCTAACATCAGCCGCAGCCCGTGGTTAAGAGAACGAGGTAGTGGCGTCCGGCTAGCGAGACTGCGAGTGGTTGCTCGAGGCCGCAGAGGTTGCGAGTGTCAGAGGCAGGAGTGCCGGGTTGGATCAAACATGCTTTGTTCGTTTCAAGGCCAGCCTGTAATACTGCACCGTCACATGTTCTTTCGCACGCCAGCCAGATTGCCAAAATTGTCACTGCTCAGTGCTTGCAGAAGGGCCAGTCCGACCAGAGACGCGCCTTCCGCGGATCCTTGCCCCGGCCTTCTTCCCAAGCGCGTTTCAGCCTCGTCAGAAGCAAGAGCACAGCGTCTGCCTGAACTGACTCGGGTTTCACTCTGACACACTTGCTCACCCGACCCTCTGCTCATATCGCTGCAACTTGAGATACTCGCTGGTGTTCCTTGCGACCGTCAAGTCGCAGCACTATTGCACGCCTGCCCTCTCTACCATCCATCTGCCAACTCGTCATGTATCGCCGTTGGAACTTTCTTTTTTGCCGACGATAAGATTGCAACCGCCAGAGCTCGGTCTCCGAAACCAGCCATTGCACAAGAACAGTGCCCGTTCCCACCCCGCCCGACCGCTCCGGACCTGCCATTTGGGCCAAGCTTCAATATATTTTGCTGACAGTCCCGCTCGCCAAACCACTGCGAGATTTGATCAATACACGATTCCACGAATCATCTTGTGCTCGTCTGACTTCTATCCAGACTACACACACACTTTTCGAATCTCCGTCGGGAAGGATTTGACTTTGACAGTCCCGCAATTCTGGCTTGGTCTACAAGAGTCGTGTCCTTCGACCACTGTCCATCGAGAACCCGCGGCGATGCTCGTCATGAGGCTGGGAGCCTCGATTCTTTGGCTTCCACTTCTCAACTTACCATGCAACACGCAACTGCCTGTTCGTTTCTTTAACCTATTACGCAACATGCATTTGCTCGATTAACAAGCGAAAGAGTCAGCTATATTCTCAACTCTGTGAATTTCTTCTTCTCGCTTGGAAATCCTCATTTCGATCTCCATGCTCAACAACATTGTCTGGGTAGGTATGTGGACGATCGAGACGATCGGCGTATGGTCATCTATAAGACTTTGGTACGATCGGCCAGCTATGTGCTTGACAATGTTGACATGCAAGAATTTCTTGTTTACGCGCTGAGACCCGACCCCTGCAAGGCTTTTGTATGCTTGGTGACCATACGTCGGCTTTCAAGACTATCTCACACATCTCACATATCTTCATCATCTCCTCCAACGCTTGTACCCACGCCTATACCCATCAGACTCCCAGCTCATTCTCCCAAGCAACCAGCCATCATCTTGAACCCAATCACAATCCCAAACGTGCCCAATGCCCACAAAGGCAACATAAAAGGCACCAGACCCCTATGTACTGGCAACTGTAACATTAACCCCATCATTAACGCCACAAGCATCTGCACCGCAACCCAAAACCCTTGCGCTCCTAGGCCTCTGCTCCCATCGCAAATACCTTCTCTATCATATTTGATCTCGAATCCAACAAACACCAGAGCCCCCAATACCAGCAAAATCAATAGACAGACACCCACCACATCAACCCAGAAGTAGCGGGAAAGGTCATGTAGCGACAAACTCACTGACCCAAACCTTTTGCCAACGACACTGCTGGCTTTTCTCTTTCTTGATGCTTGCCCTGCTTCCACGTCCGCAAAGTCGTTTACGTAGGTCTGCACCCTACTCAATCTTCCTCCATCCCTGTCTTCCACCCGCACCGTTGTATCCCTCTGCTCTTGCTCTTCACGCACCAATCCCAGCTCGGCGGCAGACACCAATCCCAGTTCAGCAGCTCCATAGTCGCGGATGCGTTCGTGCCAGAGGTCAATCTCTATGCAGTCGATGCGGCTGAGAACATGTCTGTTCATGCCTTGCTCTGTATCTATCTCTTCTTCCTCTGCTGCAGCAGCGGCATCTTCTTCTGCACGTGCTTGCTCCAAGTATGCGATTTGGCTTGGGTGTAGTGTCAGGATGTTGTGTAGCGATGCCGTGGCTGAGGATGCTTGAGAAGGGTTTCGGAGCTGTGGGTGTGTGGCCAGAGGAGGCAGTAATGGCGAGTCTTCGTGCGGCAAGAGGTGGCTTGTCTCGTTGTAGGTGGTAGAGCTTGTGGCAGAGGTGTTTCTGGATGTGATTGCAGTGCTGGAACTGCTCTTGGGATGTTTTGCAATGCTGGCACCGCTGTTGTGGCGGGAATGATGGAGGTGCATTGTTTATAGCTCTTTTTGCGTGTCACTTTTGCGGTTTCTTGATGTTGCTGTCGTACTGGATGGACCATAAAAAGGTAGCTGTTTCTCCCTCTCTGTCTCTACATCCTTTGATGCTCTTCTCCTCATCACACTGACTTTACTCACACGTGCTGCCTTTCCACCCCAATACACTTATCCGTCTAAACCCTTAACACACCATCCAATAACCAGACCAGAAACCTCAACGAACAAACCCACCCACCCTTGGCAAAACACAGCAGTATCATATGACCACCCAGAAAAACGCAGCTTGTTAAACGGATACAAGTTCATCAGCGATAGTGAGACATATTCCCCATGTCTTGACACGGAGATCCTCGCTGTTGGAGAAATATGGCACGGTGCTTGGGGGTTTTGGATGATGGCTTAGAAGTGCAATATCGAGTATTGCGATTGCAGATAGAGTGGCCATGACGCTGTAATGGGTTAAGCAAGGGAGGAGGGTTTTTGCGATAGTCGGACCGATGAGGATATGACAGCACTGTGGACCATCAAGGTCGCAAAGCTCGACGAGAAAAAAAAATTGTTCGGTGCGTAGTGGAGCGAGGAGATCGGTATACAGCACACGACCACCGTCATGGCGCGAAAGACTGGCTGTGTTTGCGCATGAAAACAAGGACGAACGGTTCAGACATATCGCATCACTGTTGCACGGAGAAAGAGGCACAGGTTTTTTTTTTTGCGAATAGCAGTTTTCTGATTTTGGCAGAACAGCCAACCGCAAACGGTAAGGCTCTTCAGATCTCAAAGGTGCAAGCTTACGAAGCAAAGACACCGGTGTTAGAGAGGTAAAGGGGGCCTTCCAATTGCCAGGCAATGAAGCACTCCATGATGATAGCTCGAGTGAAAAGAAAATTGACCGACTCCTCCGTAGCGAGAACGCAGCAAGAAAACATCAACACTTGTAATTCTTCCCCTCCTCAGCTTCAAGCTGCCAACATGTGCGCCCTCCGAGCCAACCTGTGGTGACAAGTCGGCTGCAAAGATGGCGAAAACACATGCGAGCGAATCCGACAAGGTGTGTGAGAAAAAAGTAGTGGCCCTCCAGAGATCGTCGCGAGTAGAGAGATGCGTTTGTCGACGTTCAGTGGTGGGCGTTAAGATGTAGTTGTGGATATTTTGACATCATATCAAGGAGCCGTGATGATCGAGTTGTCGGGGCGAATCATTTACTTGCTGTAATTGGATGCGGTTAGTGGTGATACGCGCAGAGGTAATGTTGGTAAGAAACTCACGATCTGGCTCTCGTCTTTCTTCTCTTGCGCTTCAGTCTGCGAACTCTCTTCTTTCTCCACTTGGCTCTCATCTTGGCCTATGATAGACAGTCAGTGTCAATTAAGACAATTGAATGTGCAATGCCAGATAAAAACTTACAGTAGTGTCGAGATGAGTGTGCGGTGATGAGGAAAAGAGAGGGGAAGCTCAAGCTGCGAACGAACAAATTCATGGTGCACCGAGGTGCGGCGGGATTTGCCGGATTGCCAAGAGCCCTGCTAACCGACGTTTATCCTCCAACCCTCGAGACTACATCACTCTGTGGGCCGCATCGCTTTTGTTGTCGTTTGTGAAGTGAGTCCGAGTATTATGGCCGAGCAGCTTCTTGTGGGTACCTTGACATTTGTCAACCAACGACGTCGTATCGTGGTCAAAGGTATGTGATCGAGCATCATGTCCAATGCTCACCTTTCCTCATTCTTCCCTCCAGATGCAATGAGTATCTGGCCCAAACAAGAGATCCAGCTGGGATGCAGGCAACTTCAACAGTATGCTGCCACTCCAGCCACAAACTCTAGTAATGTGCTAAACTTCCTAGGCTTGTCGATGACTACGACCAACAAATATCCTATCACCATCTGGTCCTTCGATGTGTGCAGTTCGACGAAGATCCAGCAGCCTGGAATGTTGCTCCCATGGTCTACGCTGAAGATCTTTCTACTAATGGAACCACCCTCACTCGTGAATGTCTCGCCGAAGATGGCTCAACAGTCCGACTTGATCACCAACTCACCAAGTCAATGGGCCCTGTGCTTCTCCGAGACAGCGACTGTCTATACTTGTCAAAGTCAACCTTTGTGCAGTACAACGAGCTCAATCCCAACAATGAGCTCAACATGTCGTTCGTCATGGACTGTGAAGTCAAGGTAGGTTGACTCTGTGCATGAGCCACGGTAAGGTTCTCACCCCGTCAATAGCGTTTTCAACAAGACTTTACCATTCACCCTCGTCTCATCGGCGCCGGTGGCCAAGGTCAAGTGTTCGTTGCTTGGGATCGCCACGCTGGTCAACAAGTAGCATGCAAAGCTGTCTCTTTGGCTGGCGTCGATCTGAAAGGCGACCAAAATGCAAATGAAGCCTCAATCCAAGCTGCATCCAACCGTGCTTCGAGGATGCAATCTATAAAGCTACTGCGCAAGATACACAGACTTGAGGTTGAGTATGAGATTCTCAAGGACCTCAGTCACGTACGCTGTTACTCTCTCTGGGGTTGAGGAGGTACTGACTTTAGGCAGCCGAACATTATCGACATGAGGAAGGTGTTCATCGCGACTCACCACATGTCAGTTGCGCTCAAGCTCAATTCAGAGGTGCCTTACTAACTTGTCTGACACACAGCTACATCATACAGGAACTCATGGCTGGCGGTGACCTCTTCTCCTACATCTTCTACAAAGGCGGTGTTCTTGGTGACACCTTAAGCGCAGTCATCACTCGTCAGCTACTCAAGGCCGTCGAATACTTGCACAACAACGGCATCGTGCATCGCGATATTAAGCCCGAGAATATCTTGATATCTTCCTGGCATCGCAGCACCCGCGTCGTCCTGACTGATTTCGGAATAGCAAAGCGGATCAGTCGATCTAGTGTTTCCACTAGCCAGCCAGGTAGAATTTCTCGCATGTTTTCGACCTGTGGCACCTATGGTTTTACAGCTCCGTAAGTCGGGCGTCATCTTACGCGAAGCATTCAGCTATTGATTATGAACAGTGAAATCAACAAGCTCAATCCGACCATGGCAGAGAATAAAGGCTACAGCAGCGCAATCGACCTGTGGTCGGTCGGTTGTGTCAGCGCACTCATGTTGACCGGCAGTCTCGCCTTCAACCACAGAGACGGCGACCAAGATATTGGCCAAATCAACTCACGCTCCGTCAGCGCCTATGACCTGACCCAAATCGACAGAGGTGAGCAGAGCTGGGATCAAGTGCCACAAAGAGCGAGAAAGTTTGTCAGGTCTCTGCTCGTATTGCAAGAGGAGAAGCGTTCGACAGCAAAGAAAGCGCTCGAGCACTCCTGGTTCACTAATCACATCTGCTCTGAAGGATTTGACAACGTCTATGAAAAGGCCATTGGCGATTGGAAGCCTAGTACCACACTCAAGGAAGAGATGATTGTCAACATCGACACCAGCGACATTGTCATTCCTACCCCGAGCGCTTCGCAAGTTGTTCGTCAACGACCTGACTCTGCAGTCGTCCAATCAGAGTTCTTTCAGGCGCAGGAAGAACACGATGAGGACCCGATGGATGTTTCCTCGACCCCTGACCAGTTTACCGAGCAAGAACTAGAAGGTAATCCGCTCCTATCCGCCAGCCCAGCATCTCAACTATCACAGACCTTCGGAGCCCCGCCCACGAACACTGCAGCTGACCCGAAACGCATCTACTCACACGACTCACGTTACTCCAAACTACCTCCTCGGTCTTCCGGACCGGACCAAGACCTCGATGTTCTGCAGCCGTCGGCACGACTTCGTCCACCACAGTCCTCGGACCCTGATCAAGATCTTGATTCCTTGAAACCATCAGCACAACTCAGAAA
This sequence comes from Aureobasidium sp. EXF-10727, assembly GCA_023848595.1. NCBI lineage: Eukaryota > Fungi > Ascomycota > Dothideomycetes > Dothideales > Saccotheciaceae > Aureobasidium > Aureobasidium sp. EXF-10727. The sequence continues at coordinate 332,020 of SWBF01000008.1, forward strand.
GTTGCAGGCTTCTCTAGAACTTACGTGGCCTTCGTCAGCGCCCAACAAACGCAAGATGCGTGTGCCTTCTCCCGAGTTCCCTTGGATCTGAAGCGCACGAGACGGTCGTCTGACGGGGCTGCAGTGGTGTTGACGAAACGACTTGGCCGAGGACACGATACTGATGATGCTACGTTACGTGATGGCTATATTTGCTTTCTTTTTCTTTCGACTTACTACATATGGTTACTATTTGCTAGATTCTGCTGTTTGTCTTGCTTTTTACTTCAGACATACCTGTATACAGATTTCATAAATGAGGAGTGCTAGGCTGATTAATGCTCTCTACTGCTTTTCACAAACCATGGAGTCAGCAATTCATTATCAATCTCTCAAATGACGGAAACTTCCTTGTCCACATGTTTCTTACAGACTCGGGCCCTTTGCTTTCTGCTCATACGATATCAGCCAAAGCAGAGATGTAGTTGGCTACTTTTGAACGTGGTTAAAGCAGTGTGAAAACAAGGTCTCGATCAAGCAAAAGCCCGAGCCAAGTCTCCGCAAAAAGCCGGAAGTTCCACCCAAACTTCAAGTTTGCTTCTTTTCGCTGCAAAACCACCCTACTCTCCATCGAAAACACAAACCTCGCGTGCGTCACACCTCTTAGCCCAAGAGGATACAACAGATACACCACACTCTCAACACAAAACGATACAATGACCAAATTCCGCCCTTGTATAGACCTTCACGCCGGCAGCGTAAAGCAAATTGTCGGCGGCACTTTGACAACCACTACCTCCGAGCTCAAGACAAACTTTACATCCAAGCTGCCATCATCCTACTATGCAAAGCTGTACAAGGATAATGCGTTGGAGGGTGCTCATGTGATTATGCTGGGGCCTGGCAATGAAGATGCTTGCAGAGAGGCTTGCGAAGCTTGGCCGGGGCATTTGCAGGTCGGCGGTGGCATCAAGGATGACAATGCCAAACAGTGGATTGAGAGGGGTGCTAGTAAGGTGAGTTTTTTTTTTCGACATTACATCTCGCTTTTCGACAATGTTTCTTTTCTCTTGGATGTCTTGTATGCTTTCTGGAGAAGGCTTGCGACGTGCCACGAAAAATATTGTTTTGTGCCGGTGTGGAGTTGCAGATGTGAGAAGAGTATATGCTAAGAGTATTTTGTTCTATCAAGGTCATCATCACATCTTTCCTCTTCCCCTCTGGCAAATTCTCTTTGGAACGTCTGCAATCGGTTCTCAAGGCTCTGGACAACGACACCTCAAAACTCGTCATTGATCTGAGTTGCCGTCGCAAAGGCGATACATGGTTCGTCGCCATGAACAAATGGCAAGATCTGACCGACATGGAATTGACTGCTGGTAAGTCTACACATCGCTGTCCTGTCCTTCCAAACCACCTCAAAATAAATGGCCATTTATCTGGCCATTCGTTTCATACATGCAATGCTAACGAACATGGCAGAATCAATCTCCCTACTCCAGCCCTACTGCTCAGAATTCCTTATCCATGCAGCCGACAACGAAGGCTTGCAACAAGGCATCGACGAAGAGCTGGTCCGCAAACTCTCTGCTTGGTCGGCCATCCCCGTCACTTATGCAGGCGGCGGTCGCAATCTACAAGACCTAGAATTGGTGGAGAGCTTGAGTGGTGGAAAGGTGGATTTGACTATTGGAAGTGCGTTGGATGTGTTTGGCGGCAATGGAGTCAAGTTTGATGAGTGTTGCGAGTGGAACAAATCGAGGGTTTAAAGAGACTACTCGCTGCCAAAGAAGTCAGGGCAACAAATGCCTGTATAAAGATGAACTTCGAAAGCCATGTTAGAGCTCCCTTCCTCTTGATACCATCTCGTACCCAGATTATGTATGTTGTTGGTGATCGAGATGGTCGTGCAAGCATGTTTGCCGAAAATGCTTCGGAGAAAGCAACAGCGTTGACATCATCGAGCATGGAGTTGAACACCATTCATAAACCAGAACACTCAAAGCACCTTTACATATATGGTTCAACAAACATCACTTCAACTGTAGAGCCAGTTATAGGAGCTGTCAGCTGCAAACAAATCATCTCTAATCACCAAGAATCGACATTTTGTACACAGTGTCTTGTTGCAAGCCCGTCAACGCTTGGAGCCGGACTTCGGACTACGCAACACGAAGGCAGATCACGGTGGCATCAAAACCATCAACTACTCCCAGTTTACTTCTCGAGACGAAAAAGCGGGCCTTCTCCCACAAGCAAAAATCTCAGTTGGACAAATAAACCCATCGCAGCCAGCCCAGCCTATCCCACCAAAAGCTCTTCCTCTCCAAACACCACAAAGGAATACACCAAAGGCAACTCTCTTCTTCACACCACCGTCAATTGTCCATCATGGTCTCCAAAATCCCAAACGACATATTCCAGTTCAGCACCGCGAGCGCCCTGATGCAAGGCCTCGCCCACTCCGGCCCCTCCGCCGGCCAACTCCCCGGCTACGGCACCCACGGCATCGGCACCTTTTCCCGCATGAACGGCGAACTCCTCTTCCTCAACGGCAGACCCTGGCAAATGCTGCGCTCGGGAAAAGTGCTCCCCGCAGACCCATCCACCCCATTGCCCTTTGTCCAAGTCACCAATTTCCAACCCGAGCACGAGGTCGCAGTCTCGGGACTCAAAAAAGCAGATTTGGTGAACGTGTTTGAGAAGAATGGGCCCAATGCGGGCGGCAAGAATTCATTTGTGCCGTTTGTGGTGAAAGGAAAGTTTAAATCGCTGCAGTTGAGGATTGCAGGGCCACAGGAACATGACGGACAGGATCTTGCAGAGGTGGCTGCCAATGCGAGAAAGTGGGGTGTGCAAGACGTAAAGGGGACGATGTTTGGCATTGCGAGTCCGGAGTGGATGCAGGGTGTTAGTGTGGCGGGTGTGCATTGCCATTTCATGACTGAGGTTGAGCAAGGCAAGGATGCTGAGGGTGGCCATGTGTTGGACTTTGAGACGGCGGATGAAGCGGTTCTGCAGTGGGCGGTCACGGGAAGATATCATCTTGGTTTTCCTAGGGATGAGGAATGGGAGAATTTGGATCTCAAGGCTGATACTGCTGGTCTGAGTAAAGCTGAGGGATGAAAGGGTTTCTTACAATGTTGAATCACAATTTCTGCCTTCCTATTTTTCTTGACCTTTTCTTGAGCCACGTGTCTTTGCTGACTAGTCAACAACACGCCAATCAAAGATGGTAGTATTTGAAATTTGGGGAGATGGCTCGCATATGGTAGTAATGTATGTAGAGACAATTGAAGCGAACCCGGTCATAGAGATCTTGCCTCCTTCCTAGGCACCGAGCGGCTCGCACGATTTTACCCAACGTCTGCCAAACAGCGGGTCGCTCAAGGATTTGAAAAAGCTACAACTGGTATTCATGCTATCTTCCGATCATACTATGGGACTTGAGAGCGCTGTTCTGAGTGGACGAATGTCTACATATGTGACTTGGATAATGCATCTTTGATGGCTCCCTCCTCAACAATCTCGTTCCTTGATTGGCAGTCTATTGTGCTTGTGCATCAGCTGCCGAGCATGATAATGTTTTTCTATCTTTGGTGTGATTTCAGAAAGTTGATCCAGGCCAGGATAGGTTATTATGCTTCGGATGGTTCGTGATGTTCGTCTCACCCGACATCCAAGACGACACAGGGAGTTTGCAGGAGCAGATGTACTGATAGTGATGTTAAAGAGTGTGTTGATATCGAAAGGGCTTCTGCAGTCGGTGAAGCTTGTTTCTGGAAGACTCAACGGAAATGGCGATGCTCATGGTCAGGATGGCCTATTGGTTAGAAGCAGACAACATCTAGATACTCTGATCGATGTGGTTGTTTAAAGTCATTCTCCAACATCATCTTCCGCCGCGCAGCCAGCGACGCAGACTCCACACAGCCAATAGCAGCTCGGCGAGTCCCAGGAATGCATGGAATTCTTCCGTCTCCCACCACTCGAGCTTTTTGGGTGGCAGAACGAAGGTCTTGATGCCATTGATGACTTCACCGAGTATGATGCCCTCGATGGTAACGAAGGACACACTGAAGAGTGGCTTTGCACCGAAGAGCTCATCCCAGATTCGAGCAAGGGAACCTTGTATAAAGGTTAGTCAAATTGCTTACAGACATGCGGAACCATCGCACATACCCATGGTAGTGGCGCCAATGTGGGTCAGAATGGGGAGAACAAGAGCGAGCATGGTTCTGGTCAGAGAGACCAGGTTTTGGATGGTAAGATAGTCGTTGATGGGGAGCATTGTTGCAGTTGTAGGTGTTTGGATACAAGGCGGTACGAGATTGGATGAGAGGCGTATGTTCAGAGAGCAGGAAGCTGTTCGGAGAGGTAGATTTTATATGGCCTCGACCTCGAGTTGTATCGGTTGATTGACATATCCTGCAACACTTGAAATACCAACACCTAGTCTGCGATACTCCGAATTGACACTGGTGGTTTCGAGTTGCCTATCTTGGAACGATACTCTCACCACATGGCTGCAGGTGTTGTCCGTACATAGGCAGCCTATTACTGTGTGGCTGGCCGGTCCAGATGTTCGATGGACCGAGCAAGCCAACACGATTGTTACTAAGACTTGAAGCAGACATCTCAAGTCAATCGCATCTAATCATGGCCAGTCTTGTTCTTGCGCACATTGAGGCAGCTGGAGCTTGAACACAAGACAGGGTTCAGAACGCAGATTAGACCGGAAGTCATCCGAGAGGTTCCACGACAGCGGATATCTCACGATGCAGTAGAGTCTGTATTTGCATCGTTGACAGCGACGAGTGGTGAGATAAATACAAGGCAGAGATGGCAATAGAGCAATGGTCGGATAAACCTCGCTAAAGGGTGGCTACTAAGCCGAGCGACCGCACCGCGCACACACAACGCTAGCGCAAGCTTGGCACTCGCGAAATACCTTCGAGCGCTTGTCGACTTGGATTTCTCGCACGCCCAGCGACAGCAGAACCGCCAACCACATTCAAGATGGTAAAAATCACCAGGACCCAGCAAACCCAGCGCGCAACGTGCTGACAGGACATCTAGGGTCGTGTTATTCGCAACCAGAGAAAGGGCCGTGGCTCTATCTTCACTGTACGTCCATCCTCGTGCCTCGTCGAGAGCGCGCAAACCGTCGCGAATTTTTCATCCACATACTGACACACTCTGCTCGCAGGCCAACACCAGTACGCATTCCCAATCGCTCGCACGCATCAACTCCGAACGCTCCCACTAATTTGCATCTCTCAAAAGGACTCAACAAGGCCCCCGCCCAGTTCCGTACCCTCGACTTTGCCGAGAGACACGGCTATGTTCGCGGTGTCGTGAAGGAGATCATCCACGACCCCGGCCGTGGTGCCCCCCTGGCCAAGGTCACCTTCCGTGACCCCTACCGCTTCAAGCTCCACACCGAGACCTTCATCGCCAACGAGGGCATGTACACCGGCCAGTTCATCTACGCCGGCAAGAACGCTTCCCTCACCATCGGCAACGTCCTCCCTCTCGGATCCTGCCCCGAGGGTACCGTTGTCACCAACGTCGAGGAGAAGATGGGTGACCGTGGTGCTCTTGGCCGTACCTCTGGTAACTACGTCACCGTCATTGGCCACAACCCCGACGAGGGCAAGACCCGTGTCAAGCTCCCCTCGGGCGCCAAGAAGGTCGTCAAGTCCAGCGTCCGTGGTATGATCGGTATCGTCGCTGGTGGTGGCAGAACAGACAAGCCTCTGCTCAAGGCTTCGCGCGCCAAGCACAAGTTCGCCGTCAAGCGCAACTCATGGCCCAAGACTCGTGGTGTTGCCATGAACCCCGTCGATCACGTAAGGACAAGCCAAAGAAGCGCACAGCAACAGCACACTGACAAACTCTACAGCCTCACGGTGGTGGTAACCACCAGCATATCGGTAAGGCCTCGACCATCTCCCGCTACGCCGCCCAGGGTCAAAAGGCCGGTCTCATTGCCGCCCGCAGAACTGGTCTGCTCCGTGGTACACAAAAGACCAAGGAGTAAATCCGTGGTTAGGGAAATGGAGTGTTGGTCGGTTGGGTCGTCATTCTCGTTTACTTTGCCAAAAAACTATGAGCGATGCCTGGCAACTACTTTGCTGTACTGTTCCCGGGCTAGATACCAGGAATGTCAGAAAAATCCACGAGCAAAATGGCTTTTCTTTTTCACAGGCAGCATCTTCGAGGAATGGCCAAAAATGTTTCATGAGCACACGACTTTTCACCTGCAGTTTTGAATATACACGTGAATGGGGAGGCGGTAGATCTACTTTGAACGAGCCGCAGGAGACGTAAGTTGGTAGATCGTCCTCGTCAGCTGCAGACAGACGACAGGCGACGGGCCGCGTCAAGCCAGAGTCAGGGGAAGAAGGCTGAGCCTGTGTCGTAAGGTGAGTTTGGCAACAGTGGGTCGAATAAGGGCGAGTCGACCTGTTTCGCCAGTGACGGAACAGCGGCCGTGCCTCTCCACAGAGCATCTGCACCAAGCGCGACTGGAAGTCCAGCAAAGACTTGGCCGTTGAAAAGTAGGCCGAGCATGTACCCCCACGTAATTACCTGCCTTCTGCGTATCTGTTGAGCGCTGCCAACAAGACACAACCTAGACTAGTAGTAAGAGATCGAGATGCGGCAGGATGTCTCTGTCGACAGGCCCGCGGGCGCGGCGGTCGCGTGTTTTGTGAACTATGGACTTCTGGCCTCTGCCTAAAAAAAGCTTATGGAAACTTCTCTGGTCAAAAGTAGGAACGCGTGTGTTCGGCTCCCCCTAAACAGGTGGAGACGGCCGCAAGAGTCTGGGGAAAGATGGCAGCGATGGTTTCAATGATGTGTGAGGAGTCTAAAGAGGCATTCGAATTGGCACAGCTGGGTCCAATGGAGAGCGGGCTCAACGAATTGGCTCCTTCCTTTCTTGCAGTGACCTTCCTTTCTGGCAGCAGTGACCTTCATCTCATTCGTTTAAGAAGCGGCAGCCCTGCCATCTCGCGTTTCCTCCTGCCCCCCACTCCCATCCTGCACCACGTCCTCCGGTCACGTCACAGCAATTAAATCGGTGCGGCAGTGCCCCTCTCGCCAGTGCTTGCCCTCATTTCCCGCCGACTTGCTTCCAACTTACAAGACACACACGACACATCCAAATCCAGCAGACAAACAACCACAATACCGCCAATATGAACATCGGCAAGAGATTTGACCGCATGAAGCAATGGACGGACGAGAGAATGGGCAAGGAGATCAAGACTGCTGCGTCCGACGAGTTCAAGGCTCTCGAGCTCGAGATGCAATTGAGACACGAAGGTATGCATCCTCGACTGTCACGGGCTATGTGGCCATTACTGACAATGCCACTTTGCAGGTATGGAGCGTCTGCAAAGAAGTATGACGACGTACGTCAAGTCTCTGTCCAAGACCAAAGAGGCAGAAGACAAGGAGAAGACACTGCCCATCGCCTACCTCGGATCTACCATGGCCAGCCACGGAGACGACTTTGAGCCAGACTCGGAGTTTGGACAATGTCTCTCGAGTACGTCACTCCACCAAAGACCTGCACGTTGCGTGTATGACTGACAGTCCACAGCCCTTGGCAGAGCCAACGAGAGGATTGCCCGCATGCAAGAGAGCTACGTCTCGAATGCCACAAACAGCTGGCTCGAGTCGGTTGAGAGATCGCTGGCCCAGATGAAGGAATATCAGGTGCGTCCATCTCATCCAACTGGCCCATTGCAAGCATATGAACCTGACTGTGCTGTCTCCAGACTGCCCGCAAGAGACTCGAAACCCGCCGCCTCGCCTACGATACCTCGATGAACAAACTGCAAAAGGCAAAGAAGGACGATTTCGCTCTGGAGGAGTCTGCGCGCTCGCAAAAGGCAAAATACGACGAGTCGAGCGACGACGTACAACGCAGAATGCTGGATATCAAGGAAGCCGAAGTTGACAGCATCAACGACTTGTCCACCTTCTTGGATGCCGAGTTGGCATACTACGACAGAGCACGAGAGATTCTCATGCAGTGCAAGAGAGATTGGCCTGTGTACGTCCATGCTCAACCCTGTCTGATCTTCGAATTTACTGACAACTTTCAGTGCCTCTGGTAACGCAGGTGCCGGTCTGGCTGTTCCAGGAGGCCGTAGAGTGCCTAGGTCTCGCTCTAACACTGGTAACTCGGCCTCTTTCCGTCAAATCGATGAAGATGAGCCAGTCCACGATTTCCGCCCTCCGATTCGCGCAAGAGCACCTTCTGGGACCAACTCGCCTCGCCGTGAACTACCTGGCTTCGATCTTCCCACCAGACCCTCTGGCCGTTTCGAGGGTCCATCAAGTCTCAATTCTCGCGATGCTTCTCCTGTCTCCATGCCCCGTCTGTCCCGTGTACCCACCGATTCGTCCATCTCCCTTAGGCAGGGATTGAGGCCCACCAAGAGAAACGATAGTGCGAACTCGGACGTGTTTGGCGATCAGGATGACTATGCCATGGACAACGATCGTTACGCCGACGAACGCTCTGCTTCACCTGCCTCATACAGCGCTGCTCCTAGTTTCTCGCGTTCTGCTAGCTGGTCTCAGCAGGACGCTGGAGCGAGGAAGTTGGCTCCTCCACCGCCACCTTCGAGGTATGTGTCGCTCGGACGCTCATCTCCGAACTGTTTACTGACTTGTGATATCAGAGCCAAGAAGCCCCCACCACCGCCCCCGATGAAGCGCAGCGCTTTGAGTTCGTCCGACGTTCCGCGACAGTATTAGATTGGTGAAAGCACTTCGAGCACATGCAGAAGACAGTATTCATTTCTTGCGAGCATACATGGGGGTTGGAGGGTAGTGATTTTGGAGGCAGTTCTGTGGATAGGGTTGGTTGGTGAACACATTTTTTGGCCGTCTGGGTTGTTTGAGTCATAGCAAAATAAAAAGTTCCATGCTTTTGCTCTTCTCGATGTTTGTACATGGGCCGTGAACTTTCATATTGTGTTCTGACCGAGTTCGAAGCCACATAGTACACAAATCCTTTCACGATATGTCTTGGGCATGATAAAGCCTACTATACTCAAAGGCTCCCGTGACCATATTCATGTGTAATATGGCTAGCATTCACACACCTTGCAGTAATGCTTTCCTGCATGTCGCGCCGAAGTTGAGCATGCGAAAGGTGGTGATATATATCAGCCAGGGTAATACTGACAGCAAGATGGAAAGCTTGGTGATCAAGCTTTGGCAAAGGGCTTTGTATGACGAATCCACACATGTGAACAAGCCCATCAGCTCTTCGCAGCCTCAAAGAGCATCCCACCCTGATAGCTTTTATTCGCAGAGCACAATACAGACCGAGATAAAAAGTGAATAGACAAGACAAGTGAGAGGGCATCACGTGTTCTACACGCCAAGGCTTGGCGGAGAAGCTAGAACGGAGGAGCGACTTCAGGCTCCATCGGAGACTCTGAGGTTCGGTCGTCGAGCGACAGCATCCCGGAATTAGAACCCCGCTTCGTGCCATCGAGAAGTCGTCTGCAACGCGTATCGCAAGTGTCGACGCGACGGTGTTTTATTCTGAACGAGCCAACCACGACGCCCGACGCTCACTTTCCCTTTTGGCCAGGCCGTACGCGCGCGAGGCAAGAGCGCGACCGCTCGCACACGTCGACCCATCCAACCACAGCCCGAGTCATCAACGCCCGCCATCACCCACAAGCCTCATCACCCTTGACTCGATTTGACGCCTGCAACTCTGCCCATCTGCACCCCGGCAGCACCGCGACCACCGCAGTCGCCGAATTGGCCCCCCGGACCAATTGACCAAGGCCCCAGACGGCGCCGCGCAACAGCCCTATCCGACCATGGCTTCAGTCCAACAACAGCAGCCCGGCATGAATATGAATGCCCAGGCCAACCACCCGCAATTGACCAAGGAGTACCTGACACAGACCTATCAGGTTCGCTGTCCACGCTCCCTGCCCGTCACTCATGTCGCTAACACTACACCTAGCTCTATACTCAGGCCAAGGCTCAAGGCGTCCCTGACACAGACCCCGAACAAATCAAGCGTGGTAGACTCATCGCATTTGCTCGTCAGAAGTCAGAGATGGCCAAGAGGCAGATGCAGTTGCGTCAGCAGCAGCAAATGCAGGCCCAGCAGCAGCAGCAGCAGCGCCAACAGCAGCAAGGTCAAAATGGCCAGCCCTTACAGGACCAGAACGCCAGTCTCAATGGCACTGCTGCCATGCAGCCCGTGAACGGTGCTGCTCAACAGTCCACACCACAGCAGCCTGCATCAGGCGTGTCCAAGGAGGCACTCCTGTCTACTGACCAGCAGACCACCTTGCGCCAACAGCTTTCTGCCTTCAACTACCTGCAGAAGAACATGCCCATTCCTCAAAACATCCAAGAATCCCTGTTCCAGTCACAGAAGGCCGCCGCCACCGATTCATCAAAACCTGCTACGCCCGCTACCCAATCTGCCACCAGAACCCACCGTTTCCAGTCCTTCAAGGATCCCCACGCCCTCGTGCCCACCTCCATCTCATACCTCGACCATACCCGCCGCGACCAGCGCCATATCATTCCCAGCATTATGCCTCTGGGAATCGACGTCGACAGAGCGCGTGAAGAGAGGGAGGCCATTTTGTACAACCGCATCATGGCACGTAAGAGTGAACTGGACAAGCTTCCTGCCAACATTGGCTCGTGGGACACGACCTCGTCGACTGTCCCCGTTGACAACGGCAAGCTCAAGCTGAAGGCCCTCATCGAGCACAAGATGCTGTCCCTGCTCCCCAAGCAGCGCCAAATGAGAGCCAACGTCAGTCGCGAAATGATGCAGTCAGATAACCTCGCCATGACTGCCAACCGCGCTCTGTACCGCCGCATCAAGAAGCAGTCCCTGCGTGAAGCTCGTATCACCGAAAAGCTCGAGAAGCAACAGCAAGACGCCCACGAGTCAAAGGAGAAGAAGAAGCACAACGATTTCCTCCGCTCTGTGCTGTCCCACGCCGGCGAGCTCAAGAACTCTGCTGCCAACCAGCGAACAAGGATCCAGAAGCTGGGTCGTCTCATGCAAACCACACACTCCAACATTGAAAAGGAAGAGCAAAAGCGCATCGAAAGAACCGCCAAGCAACGTCTCCAAGCTCTCAAGGCCAACGACGAAGAGACCTACCTCAAACTGCTGGGCCAGGCAAAGGACAGCCGTATCTCTCACTTGCTCAAGCAGACCGATGGTTTCCTCGACCAACTTGCCGCTTCCGTCAAGGAACAGCAGCGCGGTGCTGCTCGCAGATACGGAGTGGTCGAAGAGGAAGAAGAGGAAGAGGAGGCTGTCGCAGACGACGAAGATGGCGAAGCCAAGTCGAGAAAGGTCGACTACTACGAGGTCGCCCACAAGATCAAGGAAGAGGTCACACAGCAAGCCACCATGCTCGTCGGTGGTACTTTGAAGGAGTACCAGATCAAGGGTCTCCAGTGGATGATTTCGCTTTACAACAACAACCTCAACGGTATCCTCGCCGACGAGATGGGACTTGGAAAAACCATTCAGACAATCAGTTTGATTACCTACCTCATCGAGAAGAAGCGCCAGCCCGGACCTTACCTGGTCATTGTCCCTCTTAGTACCTTGACAAACTGGAATAACGAGTTCGACAAATGGGCTCCCTCGGTTTCAAAGATTGTTTACAAAGGACCGCCCGCCCAAAGAAAGACCCACCAGAACCAGATCAGATATGGCAACTTCCAAGTCTTGCTCACTACCTACGAGTTCATCATCAAGGACAGACCAGTACTCAGCAAGATCAAGTGGCTGCACATGATTGTAGACGAAGGTCATCGTATGAAGAACGCCAACTCGAAACTGAGCAGTACCATTACTCAGTACTACACAACGCGTTACCGTCTGATTTTGACCGGTACTCCTCTTCAAAACAACCTTCCCGAACTGTGGGCCTTGCTCAACTTCGTTCTCCCTACCATTTTCAAATCCGTCAAGTCGTTTGATGAATGGTTCAACACTCCTTTCGCCAACACAGGTGGCCAGGACAAGATGGAGCTGTCAGAAGAAGAGCAGCTGCTCGTCATTCGTCGTCTTCACAAGGTTCTTCGACCCTTCCTGCTTCGTCGTCTCAAGAAGGATGTCGAGAAAGATTTGCCTGACAAGCAGGAACGTGTCATCAAATGTAACTTTTCATCGCTCCAAGCCAAGTTGTACAAGCAGCTTGTCAGTCACAACAGACTCATGGTCAGCGACGGCAAGGGTGGAAAGACTGGTCTTCGTGGTCTCAGCAACATGCTTATGCAGCTGAGAAAACTTTGCAACCACCCCTTCGTCTTCGAAGAAGTCGAAGATCAAATCAACCCTGGCAGAGGCACCAACGACACCCTGTGGCGTACAGCTGGAAAGTTTGAGCTTCTTGACAGAATCTTGCCCAAGTTTGAGAAATCTGGCCATCGTGTCTTGATGTTCTTCCAGATGACACAGATCATGAACATCATGGAAGATTTCTTGCGTCTGCGCGGCCTCCAGTACCTGCGTTTGGACGGATCAACAAAGGCTGATGACCGTAGTGAGCTCCTCAGAATCTTCAATGCGCCTAACTCGCCTTACTTCTGTTTCTTGCTATCGACTCGCGCTGGTGGTCTTGGTCTGAATCTGCAAACTGCCGATACCGTCATCATCTATGATTCTGATTGGAACCCTCACCAGGATCTCCAGGCCCAGGATCGTGCTCATCGTATTGGTCAGAAGAACGAGGTCCGTATTCTACGTCTCATCAGTTCCAACTCTGTGGAAGAAAAAATTCTCGAACGCGCCAACTACAAGCTTGACATGGATGGCAAAGTCATTCAAGCTGGTAAGTTCGATAACAGATCGACCAACGAAGAGCGTGACGAAATGCTTCGTGTCATGTTGGAGTCGGCCGAAGCAGCTGAGGCATTCGAGCAAGAGGAAATGGACGACGACGACCTGAATGTGATCATGATGCGTTCGGAAGAAGAACTGAAGCTCTTCCAGCAAATGGATCGTGATCGTTACAGGGATCAGAAGTACGGTCCTGGAAAGAAGTATCCTCGTCTCATGTCAGAGCAGGAGCTTCCTGACATTTACGTCAACGAAGAGGGCCCGATAGAAGAGATTGTCGAGGTCGCTATGGGTCGTGGTAACCGTGAGCGTGCCAAGGTCAAGTATGACGACGGCCTGACCGAGGAGCAATGGCTCGAAGCTGTCGACAACAGCGACGACGATATCGAGTCCGCTGTTGCCCGCAAACAGGCACGTATCAGCAGGCGTGCTGGCAACAAGGAGAAGAGGATACGTGGGGAAGAGGGCTTGGACGACACACCTCCACCGGATTCTCGTGCTAGCTCAGAATCTCCCCAGCCGAAGAAGCGTGGTCGCAAGCCCAAGGCAGAGACAGTTCAGAAACGCAAGGCTGAAGAAGAGGTTGAAGCACCGCAGCCGAGAAAGCGTGGCCGTCAAGCCAAGGTGCCCGATCTCTTGCCACCGACCGAGCGTGAGCACTTGCAAGCAGTTCTCGACACGGTGCATGACATGCTCATGGACTTGGAAGAAGTGTCTTCGGATCCTGACCTGGCGAACAGAGGAATCATTGACCCCTTCATTGAGCTTCCTCCTCAGAAGCACTACCCCGATTACTACCAGCTCATCAAAACACCCATCTGCATGGACCAAATCCAGAAGAAGATCAACAAGAAGCAGTATCAAAACCTGCGCCAATTCAGACAAGACATCAAGCAACTGTGCGACAACTGCAGAACCTACAACGAGGACGGCAGTGTGCTGTACCAAGACGCAAATCTGATAGAGGTATGTGTCTTGACCTGATGATTCTTCACAAAGAAGCAAAACACTAACACACACTTGCAGGAAACCGCAGTCAAGAAGCTCGCCGAAGAGACGGCCAAGTATCCTGAGTTTGCCGACTGGGAGACCGAGACGGGCAACACACGACCAGTGTCGAGCGCGGGCACACCCCAGCCACGCGTCAAGCTGAGTCTCGGTGGCCGCAAGAGCCGCGGCGGCACCGAGTCCATGGTCCAGAGCGACGAGGACGAGTAGATGTCTTTTCAAGTCCAAGCATTTGGTGGTGTTGTTTTGTTTTCTTTTCTCTTTTTTCGATTCTGTCATACACATTTTAGGGATGGAGGGAGTATGAAGCTACGATTACAGAGGGCAAATGATGTGCTGTTGGGGGGATGTTTGCAGAAAGGCATATTCGAGGCAAATGGGTCGGATTCTGTCTCATTCTCTAGCAAAAAAAACCATTCTTTGTTTCTACATTACATGAGGTATAGGAGTTTTTCCTCCAAGACTTTCTGCTTCCATTGCAGTTGTTATTCTCACCAGTGCATCTTTGTTCTTCTTGCTCATAGGCTCACTTCACTGTCTTTTTGTCGGGGTTTGTCCATTTGTACTCGTAATATGTGTGGATGTTTTGTCACATTGCACAAAATCAAACAGGAAAGGGAGAGAGAGCAGAAGGGAAGTTTTTCTCTACATATCTTGATTGGTTCCTTTCTTTCTAGATCTCTTTTTTCCTCTTGGATGCTCGACACGCCGTTCCTCCTGTTTTCATGAAGTTTTTGATCTTTTTTTGATTACTCTTGGTAACTTCTTCTTGCTCTTGATACTCGACTTTGCATGCTTTGTTTTGGAAAGGTTGGTGGTCACCTCTTTTCTCGTAAAAGCAATGACGGTCTTTTTTTGCGAGCTTTTTGGTCAGGTTTCCTGGCTTGTTTTTGGGACTTTCGTTGGTTGCATCCCCTACTTGTTTTGGCCAGTCTGTGGAAGAAAGACTTTTGGTGTGATTTGCTAAGAGCTGGGTTGACAGGAAGTGGTATGGCTGTACGACCACACTTGCATGAAGAAGAAAGATTGGTTTGCTGCAGAGACTTATTCATCGACGTGGCTGTCTGGTGGACTCGCGACAAGAGGTGTAAAAGTCTGCTACAGCTCTGTTGATCCATGCAATAGAGGCGAGCGTAATGTCCGTTGGCCAAGAAGCCACTTTGTCAATGAACATGCTGGGAACGCCATTGCTAGGACAACATGCGCAGCTCGTCTTGTGTTCGATTTCCGGCACGTTTTCGTCCTGACGAGACCAGGGCCAAAACTCTCTTCTTTTGTGACATTTGATGACTCTGGTTTTGGAAGTCTCTTCGGACCACTCATAGGTGAGAAAGCGATCAGGAACCAACCCGGGGTTCTTGAGATCAAAGCGTTCGTCGTCTCCATAGAGGAAGAAGGCAGCATGAGCGGTTTTGACTGCGGTACCGCTGGAACGTACAGTAAGCTCGAGTCTGTAGAACTCGTCAAAACAGCAGATGATCACTTCCTGCCAATGCTCTGTTGCACTGCCCCAGAATGTGGATATGTCAAGTAGTCTGCTTGCTGGTTTTCTACTGAAGACTGCATGGATGACTCGACCATCTAGCCTGAAATTTGTGAGGCAATGCTTCCACCAGCATGTCTTGTGCGTGTTCGAGGGGGTCTCCAATGTGAAATAGAGGCAGCCTGACAACATTGAACTCAAGATCTGGGCAGCGTCCATTCGGGTAGATCGTGACACTCTGGTGATTGGATGCCACATGTGCAACTCGGAAGCATCGTCGAATAGGTAAGTGTAAATCATGTCTCGAAGTTCTTGTGGCAGGCTGAGTAGATACGACTCCTCGGGGTCGATGGGCTCGCCAGCCATCATGTTACTCGGACATAAGAATCCAGATGCCATGATGTTTTTGGACTGTATGGTTAGATTTCTGCTTGTGGAGATGTCGCGAAGAGAAAGCGCAAGCTTTCAGTTGCCGGATATGTTGTTCGACAAGAGGACGATGATGAATCGTACTGGAGCCTTCTCTGAATTTAACCACAGGCCAGATGTTTGAATGATGGTGACTAAAGCGAGAGTGAGTCAAAGAACACTCCAGGTTTTGGTCGAGTCAGGACAAGCCGAGCAGAGGTTGCCCAAGAAGACAGCTTCGGGAATATGAGCAAATTTAGTAGTTGCATGAGTATAATTTTGTCTTGGCGATCATAACGGAGGTCTATATAACGTGAAAAAGAGCATGAGAGGCGTCGGCCATGCAGATTACTTCAAGGCGCGCTTGGCGATGTCCTTGCGGTATTGCATGCCTTCGAACTTGATGGTTTGTACACCTTCGTAGGCACGAGCGACGGCCTCCTTCAGAGTAGGACCTGTGGCAGTGGAAGCGATGACACGACCACCACTTGTCACGAGCTGACCGTCCTTGATATCGGTACCTGCGTGGAAGATGACAGTGTCCTCGGGAGTGGCAGTCAAGGTCATGGGAGTGCCCTTGGCGTAAGAGCCAGGGTAGCCACCAGCAGCAACGACGACAGTGGCAGCAGCACGTGACGAAATCTTGATGGGACCAAGCGAGGCAAGCGAGTTTGTGGTGCAGCTGTACATGAGCTCGGCAAGATCAGACTCGAGCAGAGTCAATACAGATTGAGTTTCCGGGTCACCAAAGCGGACGTTGTACTCGAGGACCTTGGGGCCAGCCTTGGTCATCATGAGACCTGTGAAGAGACAGCCAATGAAAATATTTCCAGAGTTGCGCATGCCATCGACAGTAGCTTGAAGGATGGATTTGTGAATCTCCTCGTTCTCCTGAGCAGAGACAACGCCAGTCGGAGCGTAGGTACCCATACCGCCGGTGTTAGGGCCCTTGTCGTCATCGAAGATACGCTTGTGGTCCTGGGCAGGAGGCAGACTGGCAATGTTGTAGCCGTCACTGAAGGTCAGGATGCTGCACTCTTCGCCAACAAGCAGCTCCTCGATGACAACGGTATCACCAGCCGAACCGAACTCGCGGGTCAGCATGATGTCCTTGAGGGCTTGTACGGCCTCTTCCTTGGTCTGAGGGATAATGACACCCTTGCCAGCAGCGAGACCGTCGGCCTTGATAACGACGTCGTGGTCAATGCTATCGAGGTATGCCTTTGCTCTGTCGTAGTCGCTGAAGTTCTCGTAGGCGGCAGTGGGGATGTTGTGTTCCTTCATAAAGTCCTTGCTGAAAGCCTTGCTACCTTCCATGCGGGCAGCGGCCTCATTGGGACCGAAGCTCTTGACGTCGGGCAGGTGCTGAGCGAAGTAGTCGACAATGCCGGCAACAAGAGGAGCCTCGGGGCCAGGAACCAAGAAGTTGACCGAGTTGTCGCGGGCAAACTTGACCAGAGCAGGGAAGTCGTCGGCCTTGACGTTCTGGACATTGGTGACCTTGGTAGGGAAACTGCGGCTTCGTCTGAGTACGGATGTGCGTATGTGCACTCATCTGGGTACGAACCCTGCGGTGCCGCCATTGCCAGGCACGACGTAGATGTGGTCTACGTGGGGCGATTGGACGAGCTTCCATGCAAGAGCATGCTCGCGACCACCGTTTCCAACCAACAAGACGCGCAGACTGGGAATCGACATTGTGTATGACTGTGTGTCGAACGGAAGGTGCAAAAAACCCCGCCAAAACTTTCGACCAAGCAGCAGCACCGCCACATGCGACTTCGGACAAGGGTCCCTTCCTCTTTTGAATACCCAAGGTCGGTCGCTACTTCCTGAATTCCTTCGTCTTCAGATATGGTAACAACCTAGGCATGATGCTCTTGCCCAGTCTGAAGAAACGACATTAGGCAGACGAATTTCAATGGCTCCCAGCTTCCCAATGTTTCTGCCTAGATGTCTGCAGCAAAAAGGTAGATTCGACTGTGGCACAGTAGTGGCTGAGTGTCTTCACATGCACGGCTGGGGTTTCTCGGTAGGGCAGCCCGCGCGCTGTGCGTCTGTACGGTATGACGCTGATTGTGACCGAGTCTCTCTTTAGATGGTTGTAGCCTGCGTGCGCTTTCGATCCTGACACCTCTCGACTCGTCCAACCATGGTGACGAGAAAGCCCGTTCCCTCTCGCAACCCCGAGACAGCCTCTTCAGCGCCGTATCCCACTTCGCCGACCGCTCCTTCTGCTCCCAACAGCCACGCGTCTGCCTACCAACCACCACCACACGACTCTGATCTCTCTCTGCAGCGTACAAGGAGCAGTTCGGCTTCCTCGCACAACACATGGAACTCTGGCTTCTCTTCCGACCACGAAGATCAAGAAAATGACCAGCTGAAACCAGAGTCGGCCGACATTCCTGCTTCATTAAGAGTCGGCCGACCTCAACCCTCAGACGCACCTCAACACTCGTTCCACAACCCATACCACAATCTACACAACCAACCGCAACCGCCGACGCACTCTCAACCTCTGCCGTACCCTTCAGAAGACACCCAGTCGATATGGAGCGACACTCCTCCCCAACCCACGACTGCTGCTCCGGCCCCTCCATCCTACCCACCTCCTTCTCTACCCCCTGCACCCACCTTTGCTGCTTTGTCGTTGGACGATCATGTTCAACAGAATACCAATGTCTCGGGTCTCGAACCACCCCCTCCAGAAATACCCCAGAAGAGCAGTAGAAGGAGCCTGGTCTCATCAACATCCTCCAACCCTTGGCAGCAAGACCTCGACAGGGAACAGAACATGCAGAATCCTTGGAAGTCTACGCCCAGTCCACAACCCCACCAGCTCGATGCCGTCTTTCAGCCTCCTCCAGGCCCACCTCCCCCTTTCACGCCGCCTGCATTCCCTAACAATTTCCATCCCACGCCCTCACCACCACCTGCCTCTGCTGCGTCGTCCTTGGCTTTCAATGCTCCGTCGACTGCCCCTCCTGCGCCCTCACTCCCATCCACGAACCATCACTATGGTCCTCCCGTGGATCAATACTTCGTTCCTGCGCCGCAAGCCCCTACCCAAACAGAAACCTTCGCCTCGCAACCTCCTATCCTTCCTCCTGTACAGCAAGAAGAATCTCTCATAGACTTTGGCACCGATAACGTTCCTCCGCCGTCAACCACAGATCCCGAGCCGACCGACGTCCCCCAACCCGAACGTAGCACCAACCTTTCAGCTCCGATAGAGTCTGCCGAAGAACTACTCAGTAAACAACGTAACGAGACGTACCAGATCAAACAAATCAACTGGTTTGATGCCGCTGCTGGATCTAACGGCCACATGCGACGCTGTCCTATCCTGACGCAAAATGCCAACGGCCCTTGTCCTCTGCTTGCTCTCGTCAATGCTCTGACTCTGTCAGCACCGGAATCACCAAAGACAATCCTGGTTGACACCCTCAGCTCACGCGAACAGATCAGCCTCGGCCTTCTCTTGGATGCTGTCTTCGAGGAGCTCGCTAGGAGAACCGAGATCTCGAGTAAAGCACTCCCTGACGTCGGTGAGCTCTACACATTCCTCATTACCTTACATACCGGTATGAATGTGAATCCACGATTCGTTGCTCCCCAGCATGCTCGTCAAGGACAACCTGGCTCGTTCGATGAGACAAGAGAGATGCGTCTGTACAGCGCCTTCGAGGTACCTCTTGTCCATGGCTGGGTGCCACCTTCCACCTCTTCAGCTTATGAAGCGTTTGATCGTTCGGCAAAAACATTCGATGATGCACTCAACATTGAGACCGCTCAGGCCGAACTTGAGCACAAGCTGGGATCCGATGGACTGTCGGCGCATGAACAACAGCTGTTCGAAGACATCATCTTTATCAAAGAATTCCTGACTAGCTACTCTACTCAGCTGACTGAACACGGTCTCAAGCTCATTGCAGACTTTTTGAGACCTGGCCAGATCGCCATCCTGTTCAGGAACGATCACTTTTCGACATTGTACAAGCACCCAAGAAGTGGCACGCTCATGAATCTCGTCACAGATGCAGGTTACTCGTCCCATGATGAGATCGTCTGGGAGAGCTTGGTCGATGTCAGTGGCGCAGCTGGCAGCTTTTTCTCTGGCGACTTTCGGCCAGTAGGATACAACTCATCCGATGCTCAAAATGGAAATGACTGGCAGACTGTACCCTCGAGAAATAACCGCAGCTCGCACGGTGGTGTTGCTGGTTCAACTTCTGCTGCGTCCCAGTCACAGCCGCCTGCGGAACCTCGAGGACATGGATCAGAGCAGGAGGATGCTGACTTGGCCTTGGCTCTTCAGCTTCAAGAAGAAGAGGAGGACCAGCAGCGCCGCGCTCAAGCAGCACGGCGAAGGCAAGAAGACGAGCTTTCACGCCAATTTCTTGAGCGTGAATCTGCAAATGCAGGTCAAAATCTTTCTTCGGAGGCGCGCCCTCCAGTGCCCCCACGAAGGAGTAATATGGGCAACAACACCAATTCCAACTCTTCTCGTAACAACGCTCCTCCAGCAGCAGATGCGCCATACATCCGAGAAAGAAACGACGGTGATGAAGAACCACCTACGTACGAGCAGGCGGCTTCTGATAGACCATTCCGACCGGCCGGCGCGACACGAGAACCAAGGCAGGGAGATGCTTTGGGTGCACTGACAGCATTGCAAATGCAACAAGGTCCTTTTGCCAACCAGAACGGTAGCAACCCAAACGCCCAACCGCCATCTATGCACCGTAGACGGTCGAGCGCTTTGGGGCTTGGGCGGACAGACAGTAACTCTCAGCGGCTTAGAAGGCAGCAGAGTCAAGGTCAAGCCTCCCAAGCTGCGGCGGCTCAACAGCCCGCACCACAATATTCTGGCTATGTTCCTCCTGGATCCGGTGGTAGAATCTCCCAGGCCGAAAGAGAGGAACGGTGCAACATGATGTAGATAATGTTTTTCAGACTTCTGGCAGCAGGAATGTATGGCGTATTCGCTCGACGTTGAGCATAGGCTTGCATAATCGGCCTTGAGCGATAGTTTTCGTTTTCATTTTTCTGTTCTTCGTTAATTGGTATACCCCCTTCAGTTGCTCTTACAATTTCTTTTCTATCGTCATGTGTGTTATCTGACCGCAACGAGCCCATGATCTCTGATCAAGCCTCGGCACTTTCAAGTTTTTCTCGATGGCGAGCGACGAGGCGGCTAGCTGAAAGGCATTTCACGGTGTGGCATCCTTGACGCTTTCTGTCGATTGCCCGATTTGTTGTGTTGATGATCATCACTCGGTTTCGGGAAAGCAAGTGGGTTTTGTCAGGGAGATCAACAAAGCCTTGCCACGCAGAAACAGTGTAGATCGAGAAGATCGCTGCCCATTTGTTTTGTTCCGCTTGTGGGTCTTGGTTGGATACATAGAGCGAACCAAACACCATCGTCAAAAGATCTTCACAAACACCGTCACAACTTTGAAAGAGGCTCTGTTGCCGGCCGGCGGCCGCCTTTTTGCGATTTGAATCAATAACGTCGTCGCGTCGGAGAATTGTTTTCAACGTTCAACTGTCTCTCGCTAGATACCGAGTTGCTGAAGCGTTGCAAATCACACCTGAATAGCTTGCTAGCTACAAGTAGTTGTCGCTGTGGATTGCACGAGTCGTCGTCGTCGTCGTTTGCGGAGAACCGACTCTTGGCCGCACAACTGGTCCGTTGACGATGGTGGCGCTTTATGCTTCTCCGAGCCTCAACCATGTACCTTTACTCAGCATGTTCCTTCGCCCACCAAACGCATTGGGTTGCAGAGCCTCGCTGTAGGTACGCGGTGGCTTGCGTAAAAAGGGTGAGAACGTACCAAGACGGAGCATCTTCCTTTATCCATGAACCTCGGCGTTCGGACATGGCACAATGGTGATTCATGCGCCCGTACAAGAAGGGATCAGCTCGGCGCTTGAGTTTCCTTGGGATGTGCATACGCTATTTCATGCAGGCTGCTTTTCTCCGAAGCGTCACTGTTGCAGTGTTGCTGATCTGATCTCCATGCGCCATTTTCTTGGGAGAGGCTTGTTCGACTCTCGGCGGACTCTGTCTCCTGTGACTTCATTTGGTTTACAACGAGTCAAGCGTGCGGTGTTGGTTGCTAGTTGCTTTGCAGAGAGAAGAGTTTTAGATAGCGAATGACGTTCGTCGCGACTTCCTCAACTGTATCGCAGCTTCTTCAACACAGCGCCGACTACAGATCCAAAATCATTGCAGCAGTCTTGAATGACGATCGTCAATCATCGAGATATGCAGACCAGGGATCCGTTCACAAGGGTCAGCGGCTTCCTGTGACTTTGCCATCACGAATCAGGTAGGTGACTTCCTATGTCCGGACCATCCTCAATAGGGTAATGCAAGGTGGGTCTTTCTTGTCTCATATGGGCTTTGATCTACAACTCTTCCCCAGATCGCCCACGCCTCTTGCAACATCATCGCATGCTTGGGGTGCATGCACCGCGGCTCTTCACCCTGAACGAGGATCCCCATGCCAAACAAACCACTCAACATGGCAGTGATGACAGTCGATGCTGCTCAGCGCCGCATTGCGTATGTGGGATTGCACATCACTGAATGTCGATCGACTGGATTCCAGTATTGATAGGCAAGGCACAGCAAAAGGCCAAAGGACATAAAAGGGCGAACGATTCCACTGTTACTGCCTACTTTCTCATCCAGCATTCCAACGTCCACTCTTCCATCGCTCTTCAAAACACATCTTTCGCTCTATCACCACCACCAACACACAACTACCGCAAACATGCTTTCCAAGACCATCTTCGCTACTGCCATCTTGGCTCTCGCCAGCTCTGTCGCCGCTGCCCCTACTCCCTCTGGTACCGGACTCGACAACCTCCTGTCTCCTGGATCCGGCGACAGCAACCTCGGCAACCTCTTGTCCCCTGGATCCAGCGACTCTGCTCTTAACGGCAACTCTGCCGAGGGCAATGGCAATGGTTCGTCTATACATACATCCATTCGCACATCAATATCATACTAACACATTCGAAACAGGCAACGCAGCCGGCAACGGAAACTCTGCTGGCAACGGCAACTCCGCCGGCAACAACGACGGCAACGGCAACTCTGCCGATGGCAACTCCCTCATCAACCTTAGTATGTTCCCTCTCTTTCTTCCCTTTCCAACGTAGCAGATATTAATACTAAAACAGAGAACTAAAAGGTGGTTTGGACATTGACCCAACGATCGACCCGACTGTCAACCTCGCCAAGTGCAAAAACTGAGATGAGGGCTTGTACATATACTATTAACGACATATCGGGCATACACGGCGCAATTACGACAATCAGCCTTCTGGTCATAACCCTTTTTTAATGGATATTTTCTTTTGTTTTTGATTTTACGATATACTTCCTCTCGATGGCAGGGGCCTCGGGGAATGTCTGTATATATAATCAGTATCGGATCTGCAAACTTCTTCTTTAACCTCTTTGCAAACGTGATGTCTCTATACTGGCTTTCTCCACAGCACGATCGCCTCTTTGTATTGTCTGGTGCTTCTGTAAATGGTCGAGTTGCTTTTAAGTTTTGTCGAAGATTGCCCCAATGTCCTACTGGACTGTGTGAGCAGAGCCGCCTTCTCTTCATTAGCATTTTGTATTCTTATATCGGTAGCCAACCAGATATACGACGGGCTATAACATCCAAGATCTCAACACCCTGTACGTCCAAGTCTATTTGCCAGTGTACACATCTCTTTTGCTGTTACCAATCTGGTCAAAAAAACGTCTTAAGCTAGCTACAACATAAGCTTACCCCAAAACATCTTTCCCACCCTTCTCCATCCCTCTTTGTCCCACTTCCGACTTTTGCGTGTTGTGTATGTGGCCTAACATCTCAAACCTGCTTTCCAGCCCCAACATCCATATCCATATCCACGTCTTCCACATATTGTGCCATGATCTCGTCTTTTGCAATCTTGTCTTCTGCGATGGTGGACTCTTCCACAAACTCTCTTTCAGTCAATGTGACCACTTTGTCGCCGAATGCGGCGGCGATTTCTTCGAGGGTTTTGCGTCTGGTTTCTCTGTGGTTTGGGATGTTAGACTTTTGCATGAAGAGGTGAGGCAGATGGGTAGGGTGTAAGGGGGACAAAGGGGTGTTTTTGGGAGGCAGGGGAAATTTGGAGCTGTTAGGGAAGAGAGGCATAGAAAAAGGGTTGTTTGGAAGGGGGGATAGAAGGAGGAACTGGTGTGGGGAGATGCAAAGAAAGACTTACGGGAAATAGAGGTAGGCGAGTATGAAGAAGAAGAGGGAGCAGGCCACAAAGACGTAGTAGTAGTTTTCTTTTATCTATTGGTGTGCAAAGGTAAAGTGTTAGTTTTGAATTGGCGTCTCGAAAGAAGAATCCTGGAGCATGGCATTTGGCTGGTTGTTTACGATATATGGGTGTTTTTTTTTTGTTTTCCTTTTTCATTTTTATTCGTTCACGACGAAAGACGATATTTTTGGGAGAAAGAGGATGCAGGGGAAGCCACAAAGGTATGAGGCCGCTTCTTCCACTTACGTGTGAAAATGCACTGGGTCCTGCTTCGGTGATGCCGACATTGACGATGAAGTGCGATGCCGCCGCCAAACCCATGACACGACTCCTAAGAGCTATAGGCAAGACTTCTGCTCCTGTTTTTTGCAACATATCAGCTTTCATTCCCTCTCGGCCAGTTTTTCCAGCAAACTTGCCATAGAGCCATGTTGTGCTGTTTAGCATGCCATCTGTTGGAAAACCACGTTAGAGTGGATATCGTTTGTATTTGGGAGAAGAAAAACTCACAGTAAATCACCACGAACAGATAGATTCCGAGGATGGCAAATCCTTTGCCGACTTGATTGTCTGTGTTTTGGAATTCGCGTTGCATGACTGCGGCATAGATCTCCACGATGACTATGCCTGCCAGACCAGTAAGTATCATTCTAAGAAGGCGTTAGTGTTTGCTCTCTTGTGTATATCTTCTCTGAAGGAAAGATATGGAAGATGGAGGTTTTACTTTCGACGTCCCCATTGATCGGTGAGAAAGGTGGTTGTGATGGCGTTGGAAAGGAATGCGACGGTGCCGTATACACCTGCCAGAGCTAGGATTTGTTTGGAGCCGATACCAAGAGATTTGTACAAGATTGCTGTGAGTCTGGTTAGAATATTCGTTCTTTGGAGAAGGCACTGTGGCTTTCTCACTTTGGTAATACTGCTTCACGTTAGCTGTGTTATCCGCCCGAGTACGAGTTCTCAGCATACCTGGATGACATTGACACCCGTCAGACTAGTCATCGTCTGAACAGCAATAGACCTAGAGCACGTTCCATCAGCACACGAAACCTATCAAGCAAAAGGCCCTTGAAAACACCCACACAAAAGCCCGATGCCTAAACAATCGAAAAATCTCCTTGTAGCTCTTGACTTCCCTCTCAACCTCGTACTCAATCTGTGCCTTCATCAAAGCAAACTCTTGACCCGCGGCTTGTCCACCCAAATCCCTGCGTATTTTGAGAAACTCTCTTCTCGCGTCGTCGACCCTGCCGATACGCAGCAGCTGGCGAGGGGAGTCGGGCATGAATGTTGCAAGTCCGCAGAAAAGGATTACGCCCCAAGGTACTTGCATGCCGAGGGGTAGTCGCCATTGAGTGGGACCGTAGGAGGCGTAGCTGCATGCAAAGCCGACCCAATTGGACATCTGAGTTGTATGGAGTTAAATTGTGTGATGGTGTGTGTGTAGAGATCCATATACGTACCATTGTCCCGAAAGCGATGCCGCAGCCGGATATGCCTCCAATGAGGCCTCTATGTTGTGGCGAAGAGATCTCGGAAAGGTAGATTGGTACTGTTCCCACCAAACCACTGAAGAACACGTTAGCGGGCTCCAGGGGTGCGAAAAGGGACAACTAACCCGACAGCAAAGCCAGCTAGAACTCGACCAGCAAGAAACATGCCAATGTTGACGCTCGCCGTCTGTATCACGGTACCAATAGTGACAACCACGCAAAGAGCCTGCATGAATCTCAGACGTCCTAGTCGGTCGCCTACAGCAGTCTGGGTTAGAGCTCCTAGAGCCTCGCCAGCAATATAGACAGCGACAACCTAAGCATATCAGTCTTTTGTTACAGCCTATCGAAAGGAACGTCTTACAGCGCCGGTGAGTCCTTTGGATGGATGGTCCATATAATCGATCCAGCTTTGATGCGCAATCGCTGTCCCGATCGGTTAGCTCTATTCGCGCTTCTGAGGACAGTGGTCAGCTTACTCGTTGTCGCAATCCCTGTGTCGAAGCCGAACAGAAAAGTGCCGATGGCAGCGAACAAGGCTATACCAAAAGTATACCACAACCCCATATTGATGATGATCAGAAGTGATGAAGAGATGTATTGGGCAAATCGAAAACCGAAGTGTAAAAGAACAAACACAAGAAGATCTCCAGGTCGTCAGCTCGTGACTCTGTGCATCGCAGGCGACCATCTTGCCCTCTTTAGTGTCTGTACAGACCCCCGCACTGCATTGGGGGATCATCTGTGGGGTTGTGAAGGATGAGGTGTCGGGAAGAATTCCGCTCGGTATAATGCGAAGCGAAGGATCAGGTGGGAACGAAGAAGGAAGTGATCAGCGTTGACATACAGTATTGTATTAAATGCTCTGAGGAAAGGCCCTCGAATAAGTTGAGAACATGTATCCTCGCCAGCGAGAGCGCCGAGTTGGCACTTGTGTTTTAGCAGTGTAGTGCTGATGCTCCCAGCCTCCAATTTTCTTGCTAAATCCCGTTCGAGCTCACACAGACAAATGAAAAAAATGCCCCCCTTCCTTGGAGCGAATCGAAGCTGTTCTCGTGCCCACCATGCCAATAATTTCGTGATGATCGTGGTCTTCATACCATGACTCTACCATAAATCAAGAGCGAAGCGATGAGAGGCCACCCCAGCACACCTGTAACGGCTACACCGTACCTTGGACAAGTCAGTATCTCGAGCGAACAATGCGGAAGTCTTTAGTATGTGAACCGACCATACTGCAGTCCAGCCGACCCTCTTCGCCAAAGGAGCCTGGATCTGTGTACCAAAACGACGAATGGCAAATTCTTTGGCCACTGGCTTCTGGAATAAATTTTTCATGTTGCGGACGTTGCGAATGCTGCGTAGAGCGAGTGTCGGACGCATGGTTGTATGTGTGTCAAGTTGAGTCGGAAAAGATACTTGTTGGAGTTGAATTGACTGCAGTAGATATTTTGCGAGGTGACAAACAGAAGACGACGAGATTAAGAAAGGATGTTCAAGAGGATGATGAAATGTATCGAGCAGAGGTCGTGTCCAGGTTTATATGTAGACAGCCATTCCTACCTATTTCCCTATGTCGTCTTGTGATGTGTACAGGCTCGTACTTACCAATCTCTCCCGTTTCACTGACAGAGCCCGGGCCCGGAAGAGCTAGGTATCCTGCGAGCATGGTCTGCCAAAGCCCGAGGGGTATGGTGAGGCCCGCTATACCATAACAAGGAGAGGCAGACAAGCCGACATTTTGCCGTTTCGGGATTTGAGAGTAAACAACGAAGACAGTCCCCGGGAACCTTTGTTTCAAGGCATAACTTTAAGGCGTTCTTGTGAGGCCTTGTGCATTGGATCCTGAACTCTGTTGTGCTCGAAACGATGTAATTGTACATCGACGGGCAATGTCCGATCCGAGGCGACCAGGTGCAGACGCCGAGGGGCTGCGCAAAGATGTTTGATCGATGTTTCGAGACACCAGAACTGCGGCCAGCTCCGAGCGCGACGTTCCAGCAGTCAGTCAGGTGATGTGTTCGATATTGACAATTGTTTCGCTGTCGGGTGGTTGCAGAGAATTAGAAGAACTCTGAGAGAGTACTGCCAAGACAGCTGAGTCAGCTGTCGCGATGTTCCTCCCAAGTCCTTAGCACTCAGTCCACAGACAATCTCCTCCAAACTTCTCTATCTGCTGACGAACATCCATCGTGCTTTTATGGACGGACGGTATTAGGCGTAAATGGAGTCTTCTTGGTAGGCGCTTGCCAAACCTGAATCTAATCAAGGCCCAGTTTCTGCCGCCGAACGCCTGCGAGAGCAAGCAAGGATCACATCTCCCTTAGCGAGCGAATAGAAATCAGCTTCGTCGATTGCCTCCAATCACTCCTTCCAACCTCGCTGTTGTAATGCAAGAGCGCACGGACGGCCTTCTCAGACGCCCCTTGGCGCCTCCTTTCTCGACTGTGTAGCCTTTCTTCACGCGTCACATCTCGACTGCACATGGACACACATCCGAACTCATTGTGCTATATCGGATAGCATGACTTCAAGGGGCCTGTCATGTCTCATCCTCGCCGACGGCTCATTCGTCGACGCGAACAAGATTATCGGCGCGGGTCTCGATGGCTGCGTTATTCGCGACAATCCTGCATCATCCACAGTCATGAAGATCCCAAAATTCTTAGGGACCTCTATGACAGACGGCAGCATCAAGCCTAATGATGACAGAAACATGTACATGAACGACCTGAGTTGCGAAAAAGATGTCTATCGCCGTCTAAAGGGCGTAAAAGGCATTGCCAATTGTTTGGAAATCAACGCCAACGGATTAGTACTGGAATACTACAGTAACGGAAGCATGGAAGACTATCTTCAGAACAATCCTCCGTCAGCCTGGACACAAAGGATCAAATGGATCCTGCAAATCCTTGACATTTTTATAGCATGTCATGACAAGAAAATTCTGGTCTTTGATATTGCCCTGAGAAATCTGATGCTTGACAGCGACTGGTCCCCCAAAGCCATCGACTTTGGAAACAGTTCTTTGCTTCCATTGGACGGTGGCGCTGAGCTTGTGGATGAAGATGGATATTCTGAGGAGATTGATATACTGCACGTCACCAACGTCATTTACTCCATCTGCCGCTGGAAGAAGTTCCAGGTTGACTGCGCAGCGGCGGATGAATGGCCAGCCGCAGATTCTCTACCAACGACTGCAGACCTGCCCCTCGGAAGCATTATTGCAAAATCATGGTCCCACCAGTTCAAGACCCTCAACGAACTCAAGCTTGCCATAGAATCTGCCGCTCCGACAACCCCAACGACAATGCATGACCAACCAGACTCATATCAAAAGCCTGTCTTCATCGTCTTCGCTCTGGCCTGCGCAACCCTGTTAGCTCTACGGCTTCGGTCACGAAGTTCATTGTGAACCCTACCTCTCTACAATCTGGACACTCCCACGACTTGTTGGTACTAGAGCCTTTGCTCGTCTCTTGAATTGTAGGGCACACACTGCCACGTAGGTCGGCTTCCCCGCAGGTCAAAAGCTCTCTTTCCTTGGGGATCATGACTGTGTGCTTGCACTTGACAAATCTGGTGGGCGCGGGATTCTCGTACCAGCACATCTTGAGATTTGCTTGTGAAGCAAGTATGAGTTTGCGTACTATGTGCAACCAGAATCAGCGTTGTGGTCGGGTTTAAGTAGTAGACTGTCCTCGACTGATTGGCTGGCAAGGACATGAATACAACACACGTTCCCCCAATCGATGACTGCCAACACTGGTTCGTTGATTAGTTTGTTGTTGATACTGCAAATCAACTTGGCCATGCGAAGCGGCGCGTAATTTCGTCGAATCAGCCATGTTCTTGCTGCGGCAATTGTTGGTGGCGTTCAGATGGTAACACCACACAATGCGGCGCCTCGCCATCATAATCATCGCAGACGATATGATAAGTCCCCAAGTGTTGGGACGAGAGGCACAGCCGCTGCCGAAAGGCGGAGAGATTCTACAGGGCGGCTAGTCAGCTGCAAATTTTCAGTTGCATTTCTACATGCAGCCGTTACGATAGCATGCATGGGAGATGAATGTCGGATAATGTCAGTTGGGAACCACGTTGGCCGTCTCGCAGGACAGAAGACATGATTGTATTGACAAGGAATTGATACGTGCCAGATAATGCTGGCTATTCTGCAGTCTATCTTTTTTGATAAAGCAAACTCCTTCCTATGCAAAAACCTAAAGAAATCATTAGTCAGGCTCATTATATGCTCACTATGAGCATCTTCGTATCATATCGCTTTAGACATTCTCTGTCTTCTTCTCTTTCTCTCCTTCACCCGAGTCGTCATCCATATGTTTATTCTCCTCCGCCAAACAATCCTCATCCGCAGCAGCAACTTTACTCTTCTTCCTCAGCGTACGTCCATACTTGAGGAACAAGATAGGCGTAAACGCAAACAACGTCGCCACAGCAGCCAATATACTCGCAGCGACGTTCGCCCCCAAGCCCGAGAACATCTGATACGCAAATAGAGGAAACACCGCAGCGGCAATGGTGCGGCAAGTGCTGAGCGAAGACACTGCAGAAGCAGCCATGGGCCCATACGCATCAGTGCAGTAGCCAAAAAGCACATAACTGAGATCAGAGGTCGCGAAACCGACAAGCACAAGACCGATCATGGAAACCACCCAATGCACATTGGTGACTCTGGGTGGGATTGTCCAGGCAAAAATCCAGAGGCCGATGGCAAGGGCAGGACATGCGAGGGCAAAAGACCTGATTTTTGTTTCGGGTAAGAGGCGGCGTTTTTCCTTGCGGAACCTGTTGAAGAGATAGTCGTCGTAGAAGCGTGGTAGTACATCTAGAAGAATACCGATGAGGATAGCGATAAAGGAAAGTGATGAGGAGGTCATCGAGAAAGTTTGGTCGAACGGTGGGTTGGTGTATGCCACCGTCAAGCCTTCTGTCAAGCCATAGATCAGTCCGAAAGCAATGGCACAAAGTGCGGAGCAGAAGAAGACGATGGGCTCGGTGACGAGGAATTGGAGAGGACGGAACAGAGAGTCCATGACAAAAGACTTGAATGAAAATCCTCCGGAAGAGGGACCGTTCAAGTCGTCGCGACCTGTTTTCGAATGTATAACATCCACCTTTTTCTGCAGGAGCTGGGTAGCTTTGGTTTCTTTCATGAAGAAGGACAAGATGGTCGAGATGCCAGCTGCCACAGCAGAGATGTAGAACACGGCTCGCCAGCCATAGTAATGAGTGATGTACGACGAGTAGATTGGACCCAGCACGAGTCCGATGAAACCGGAGACAGTGTACCAATAAACAACCCAGATTCTGTTGGGATAGTGTGAGTACAAAGCGTAGGTTATACACAGAGAGCTAGGACTTGCTCACCTTGTCTGTGCAGCCCACATATCTTCGAGACTACCATATGCGACGCAGGCAGGGACGGCAGCTGCGATACCTTGGAAGAAGCGACCAAAGTATACTGCGATAGACGACGGTGGGGCTGCTGTGACTATCGAGAAGATGCAGAACACAGCTGAGGATACGATGTATAGTGTGCGACGGCCGAAGGTCTCGGATATGGGTGAGCAGACTATGCCTCCAAGAGTCTGGCCTAGCAGATACATAGTAACAAAGGCGAAGACTGCAAGTGTTCTACTCATGTGGTACTCCATTCGAGCAGTGTCGGATGCTGCAGTCTGTACTTGATTAGGACAACGACATCAAAGGATGGGACAGGATGATACTCACTCCAGCAGAACTTATACCAGTCATGAATAGCTCGACCCAACAGATCATGATGGTTGTATAACATTTTGCGACGCGACCCCAGTTCCTAGGGTGATCCTTGCTATCGTCGTTCCAGCATACTGTGTTTCCATCCTCGAGGTGGCACCCTTGTTGATCGAGTAGGTTGTCAGTACTTTGTCGCGTCCCGGACGGCGAAGGCGATTGAAGTGAAGTCATGTGCAACGACCCTGAATATCTGGAAAGTCGAGTATGAAAGGTCGAAGAACTCAACTCGACAACGATACTATGTTAACATCACAGTCCCTACAAGGTTTGATGATAGCCTGCCAATGCCTGCGTGCCGACATCCTCATCTGAGACATCAAGGGATGAATCATTGAACGTAGACGTCATCGCCGCCGTACGCGTCTGAGTCTGTGGTAAAGACAAAGAAGTCAAGAGACCACCAATTACACAGCGGGAGGGTCATCTGTAGTTCGTTGGATAATACCAAGCGTTAGCCGTTGACATTAAGCGCTGCACTCTAACCTTGTAGGACATATATGACGTTAACGAAATCTCCGCCCCCAGATCTTTCTCCTAGATCTTTTCCCAGATGGCGGAGGAGATCTCACTCCAGAATACGATCGCCCCAGGGGGTAAGATTTAATGTCCGCATGTCATCAACGACCATACATTCCTCCGCGGCCCGTCCCTCCTGCAGAGTCGCGATCTTGTATCGGATTGGCTTGTATGATCGGCCATTCGATTGCAGGGCGAAGCATGCCCTTGCAGCGAAAGTACAGTTAGCATGATCTTACCAAGTTGAACAGCAATAACACAACAGTTTTGCTGGACGTTTGAGCGCAACTCTGTATATTACTGCCCCGGATGGTACTTCGCTCGAACCGCTTACCACACGGGCTTCTTGTACAAACTGAGATAAAACGGCAGTACTGGTAGTGGTACTTGTTCCTTCGACTTGACATCCATCACGAAAGCGGGAGATGGGATCGAAATCATGGCAAAGAGGCAAAGCAGCACCTTGAACGCACCCGAATCCGAATCAACGGTGACATTCATGAGACAGCCAACAGTGCAGGGTGTGCGGTCGGAAAAGCTGCCGTATGGCTCTATGGTTCTAGCGATGCCGAAGCACCCTTAGTGTGAATCTTTTGCCATACAAGATGCGGGAAGCGTCCTTGAAATAGAGCGGCAACGTGATATCGAGCTTGGACGTGACGTTACCACGGCAAGAGATACAGTACTGGTGCGCGGAGTGTTTTTGATGGTGTCGGCCAAGGTAATGTTTTGATCTGTATGTGTTGTGAAACAGATGTTGTTACCATGCGCTCAATCGTTTGTATCTCTTGACAGCCGAGCAAGTAAGGTATGCATATGCAGTAGTGGGATGCGCCCCAATATCTGACAGGTTAGATGAATTGATGTCGCGAGCGCGTCATTCCCGTTTGGTCCAACGTGCCTGACAATTCAAGATCTAAACATGGCGGTTGCGATGAGATGCGGCAGAGATTCGAGAAGTGGTTGGCTCGGCACTCGGGATGCAGTTGAGCCTCCCCGCATTAAACCCCATGCATCGATTTCTGTTACGTTTGTTAAAGCTTCATGGGCATTTAGCCAAGCTGGATGAGGAATCGCGTGGTATTCATGACATCAGGACCATTGTCTAGCGACACCAAAGAAATGAAATACCTAACAATGTCTGTAATCGTCATGATTTCGTGTGAATCGCATGCAGACTCAATAAAATGTTCTCGTGTGCTGTTGACTCCGTTGTAACTGGTATACTCGCAAAATGCAGCTCGCTCTCAGTATAATCTTCTTCTTTCTCGGCTTCGGGCTAGCCACAGTTGTTGCCTTAAGGCCACAAAAGGCGCGGAAAGATCTCGAGAACTTTACGTCTCAACTTCGCCATGTTACCAATGGGTTGAAAGGGCAAGGGTCTCATGCTGGTGACATGGAGCAATCAGAGACTGCAGAGGAGATCATCAAAAGAGGAGCGGATAACCTATTGACCAAGTAAGAATTCGCGATGCCAATTACTGCAGGCCCAATCTGACTGTGTTCATCAGGGAGCAACTCGAGGATAAGTACGACATGAACGCATGGCAACGCCTGGTCTATGAAGAGTTCAAGACCACCATTCTCGCAAAAGGCAGTGGGCTCAAGACATTCCCCTGCGTTTATGCAACCATGGGCTACCGCGCCGGAGACCATCGCTATGTGTTCTTAGAATCAGACGATCCATCAGAACCAAGAAACGTACGAATCATCGCACCTGCCCTGAGGGCATATCTGCAGGTCTCAAGATCGCTTGGACCAAACACCAGTCTGGTCATCATGGGTGCCCCCACGGAGGGCTCTTTGAAGACTGTCGAGCACTACAACAATGAGTTCTTCGACATGCTGCGCGGCTTGAGAATCTGGGACTCAAAACCATGGCCCAAGGATATCCCTCAAGAGACGATGAATGAGAAGTGGACCTTCTGTTTTGACGGTATACCTCTTTTCCCAGTCGCCTTGACACCAGCACACCAACGGAGATGGTCCAGACATGCTCCAGTACCTTTGGTCGCTCTGCAACCCAAGTGGGTCCTCGACAATCTCATGAGCACACCAGAGAAGCGCAAGTCGGCCACAGGAAAGGTCCGAAAGTTGTTGGCAGAGTACGACCAGATCGATATCAGTCCCGACTTGACGCAATACGGCGAGCAAGGAACTTCCGAGATCCATCAGTTGTGTCTGAGGGATGAGAACGAGACGATGGACTGTCCGTTTGACGACTTTGACAAAGGAGGCGGCAGATCCTCGTCGTCTTCCTCGCGCCGGTCATCCATGGAGGAGACGGCAGCCTAATATAGCATCGCAATACACACTAATGTCTTGTTCATCCAAGCTCTTGAACATCGTGTGGATTGTATTCTAGCCTGTGTGCAAAACGTATTCGAAGGTTTCGTCGTGTGTGGCTGCGAGGGTTGAGAGTGCTCATTCTGGGGGTGCATTTGGCTCAGAGAAAGGCGCGGAGAGCCAACGCCAGCAGTGGTTGGCTATATGGTCCTCATGATCTGTACATGTAATAGTGATGGAAGCGCCAAACAGCGATACGAGATGTCAGTATGATGAGCGTGTGTGTTAGGTATGATGCTGTACTTGTACACTTTCGAATGCATGAACGAGCTGGATAGCTTGGTCGTGTCAAGATTGTCTCGTGTGCAATAATCGCGAGAATTCGGCCCGTCGAATCCCAATTTGCAAAAAGGTTTTCGAGTTCTCACTCGTGCTTCCTACGTCCTACCTCAGATCCTTTTCTAAACAGGTTCAGCCTGGCTACATACGCATCTGACAGGCGCCATCCCCTAACGTCCCATCAAGGAGCGTGTTGGCGTTACAGCTCGTCTCGCCAGGTTTCCCTGGGCTTCACGGAGGCTTCGATGAAGCCTCGAGCGCAAAAGGACCACATCTACATGATTTTTGACGCTGACAAGCCCTCAACAATCTGGACAGGTGGCCGAGTGGTTATGGCGCCAGATTCAAGCGGTCAAAAGCTTCTCAGTCATATGAGTCTCCTGGTAACGTAAGTTGCACGGGTTCGAATCCCGTCCTGTTCACTATTCTTTTTGCTTTTTTCGTCGTTTCGACCAATGTGCTGTTGTTTAGGGGCATCAACACCTCTCCTCGACACCTGCTGTGTTGAGTCTAACGGGGCTGCATCAAGGCTTGGCAGACTTTGGTCGTATAAAGATGTCGCATCAGCCCCTACTCCAAAACATTAGAAGAAAACCGTTCTTAGCTGGCGACATAACCACTCGTCCACCTGTCCAGATTGTTGAGGGCTTGTCAGCGTCAAAAATCATGTAGATGTGGTCCTTTTGCGCAAATTTTTGCCCGTAGTAGGGCGAATCAACCAGCAAGCTGGTTGATCCCCCTGCCTCTTTGCTCGCCTCCAGAAACACAACGAAATGCCAAGGAAACGCCCGAGCCAAAGGTTGCTCAAAGAGAATTGAACATATCAGCAAGGCCCGGACTACATTCTACTGCTCACCGGCATCCATCGCTCTGTCCACTCCTTCAAACTCCACCTTCATTCTATACATCCTGTGGCGCGTTGTCTCGACTGGCAGTGTATCCATGGTTTTACAGGTGGTATCACTCGAGGCTCTTACACAAAGCGGTCAGCGGTGCTTCCCTACATGAGTCGCTCAATTCCACCAATCGTGTCGCAGTATGTATGCTGGTCTCAAGGCGGCTGCAGTGAGTCTTCGTTGCCAGACGGGCTGAGTTAAGTCCTCTTGTGGGGTTGGTACAACTTCTGGCCTAAATCATGGTTTAGAAGGTCACGGTCGGGTGGCTACTGGCACTGTTATATAACCAGTTGAGCCTGCGTCTCAAACATACAGCCATCCAAACGATCTCAACAAGAATCGATAAGCCATAGGTTTACAGTCACTCTATTGACAGGGTTATACAGGACCATACACCCCATGATCGAGGCATACAGTAGAGCAGCTTCATGTATTTGGGAAGAAACGACCCTTCACGAACTTTTCTGCCTGTTCTTCTGTATTCGGAAGGGGTGCGCTGAGGAATGGGCTTTCCAATTTCATCCCTCTGCCAGGGTCTATCCCACCTTCCTACCGATGAGTTTCACTTAAAGACACAACGAAACACCTTTTCAATTCCATTTCCGAGCGTCACGAGACTTTTCGCATCCTTCGCTATATGCTTCCCCATTGGACGGCTCTTTGTTGTGGCTCAGGGTATCTGTCCGCCCTGATCGGCCATACGACAGACAAAGACATTTTGGGCCCCTCCTTGCTTCCGGCGGCTCATACATAAACGCCATGTCTTTGTCCAGAGCCATCTTTTCCCAACTCCTTGCCGCCATGCCGACGCCGAGTTCCAAGTCCGGCCATCTCGGCATGCCGACTTTGTTCATCGGGCTTCCAGAAAGCTGTCAAAGAAGTGCTCCGCAATATGTGGCATAAACAGTACCCCCTCGCGGATGCTGGATTCTGCCCACCGTCTTTGCAACCACTCGCTGCCGGACGATAACATGCAGTTCAAGCAAGCCGTTGCCACGCTGGCTCTTGCCAGTATTGGTGGTGTCGATGCTTTCTTCCGTATCAATTGTGCCAAGATTCAAGTCGGCCGTATTGATCCTATTGTCAATCCTGGTGCTTTGGCAGCACATTGTCATACAATCTCTGGTGGTTCGAGTGAGTGCTGTTCACATACATACTTCGAGTCCGCCAGAAGCTGATTCATTTGGTTAGATATTGGTGTGAACGCAACTTTTGATTCCCTTTCCAACTCAGCATGTACTTCTTGTGAGATCTCAGCAGACAAGTCTGCATACTGGACGCCAAACATGTATTACCAACACACCAATGGCTCTTTTGAGGAGGTCCCTCATGATGGAAGTGTCATTTACTATCTAGCTCGTGGTCAGAATGCCAACGACATCATCTCATTCCCCAAGGGTTTCCAGATGTTGTCAGGCAACAAGGCATTGAGAGCTGCCAACCAGTCAGGCATGACTTGGGGAAATGCCTCGTTCCCTAACAGACCCATCTCTGATGCCATCAGTTTCGCATGTCTCGCCGCGACTCCCGGCCCAGAAACACCGGGCTTGCCGACTGACCCTCGTACGTGCATCAATGGTCTACGTGCGCAGATTCACTTCCAGACTTGCTGGAACGGCAAGGATCTGTACAAAGCCGACAACAGTCACGTTGCACACATGAGTCAGATCGATAATGGACATTGTCCTCCAACACACCCTTATCAGTTTCCTCACCTGTTCCTTGAGACCAATTACGCCGTCACTCAGGTGTCTAATCTGAACGACGGTGGCCGCTTCGTCTTTTCTCAAGGTGATCCCACTGGATTTGGCTTCCATGGCGATTTCCAAAATGGTTGGAATGACGATGCGCTCAAGAGTGCTATCAGCACCTGTCTTGTTGACGGTCAGGATGACTCTGGTACACTTGATGATTGCCCTGTGCTTCACCCTTTCTGGAATCCAAACTTTTCCGACAACTGTCCTTTACAGCCTCCTCAAATCGGCGAGCGTGTCACTGGTATGATTGACAAGCTTCCTGGTTGTGTTCGCGTCACCAATGGTCCCGGTGCTGCCACGGCTGCTGACATGGAATGCCCAGCTGGTGTTCGTCTAGCCAGCATCAGCAGTACTGTTGACTCGACTCCACGACCTACATACACACCCAAAGCTGGCACTCCCTTCGGTAACAAGTTCAATAAGATTGTGGGCTGCGGTAACGACTCGTATGTCAATAATGGTTTCAGAAGTTTGAACGCGATATACACGACCTACCCAGGCCTGACCGTCGAGTACTGCCAAACCTGGTGCACCAAACGCGGATACCCCTACTCGGGCGTTGAGAATGGAAATCAGTGTTTCTGCGATCTCGCCATCAACCCCTCGACCGTCATCAAAGATCAGACAGACTTCTTGTCGGGCTGCAATATTGTATGTCCAGGCAATCGCACCGAGCTCTGCGGCGGACCCTTCTACATGATGATCTACAACAACACAGACCCATCCCTCAAAGTCACAACGAATCTAGCTCAATCGGTTATTCAACTCACCTACCCCGTCGCGCCTTTCAACAAGACCTACGTGGGCTGTGCAAGCGAGGGCAACGGTGGGCGAGCCTTGAATATCTCTACCTCGGTCAATGCCAACATGACCCTCAGCACTTGCGCCGGCCTCGCCGCAGCCAACAACGCCGCCTTTTACGGCCTTGAAAATAACGATGAGTGCTATATTGGCAACGGCCTCGCCTCGGGCAGCAAGCTCGTCGACACCACCACTGATTACACAAAGAGTTCGTGCTATGGTCGCTGCGCAGGCAACTTTACGCAGATCTGCGGTGGCTCGGGGTTGTTGTCGGTATACAGCAATCCGTCGTACAAGCCTGTGCAGGTGGTTCCTAATGTAGGCAAATACGTCAGCAAGCAGTGTTTGAAAGAACCCACCAACGGAGGG
Organism: Aureobasidium sp. EXF-10727; assembly: GCA_023848595.1. Classification (NCBI taxonomy): domain Eukaryota; kingdom Fungi; phylum Ascomycota; class Dothideomycetes; order Dothideales; family Saccotheciaceae; genus Aureobasidium; species Aureobasidium sp. EXF-10727. The sequence goes on from SWBF01000008.1 coordinate 370,338, forward strand.
CGCGCTCTCACTGGAGCCAGCACCACGGACTCGCTCATGACTGTGGAAAAGTGCGTCAAATTCTGTTTGGGCAAGCGCTTCAAGTATGCTGGGTAAGTTCTCATCTCCATCCATATGGTATTGCGATATACTGACTGCCAAATCTAGTATCGAGTATGGCCAACAATGCTACTGTGGTTCCAGCGTCGCTCCAGGTGCTGTGGCAACAAAGTGCGATACGTCGAGTCTTTTGACTTGCCCAGGCAACAAGTTGGAGTACTGCGGTGCTGGCAATTTGCTCAACCTTTACTACTCCTCGGCCAATGTTTGAGCAGGCTGTGAGTCGATGCTGCATGACTGATTGACGATGCTGTCCTGTTTCTTTTGTTCTGTGTTTGTCTGTCGAAGATGGAATTGAATGGGCGTCGATGGCGCAACTTGAGGGAGGTTGAACTCTTGTTCTTGTTTTTCTGCTTTTCGTTACCTTTTTATGCTTCTTGTTTGAATAAGTGGATGGTCTTAATACATGATGATCACGAATATCCCCATATAGTGCAAACATTCATGTCGTAGAGAATCTCCAGTCAGGTATGCAGCAAAGATGCTTGCAGTAAAGGCGTCGAGATCGGTCCCTGTGCATTCATTCATAGTTGCTTGAACAAAGGCTAGGTTAGAGTAGAGGAAAAGACACTGTTCGCTGCTTTTGTGATTGATACGCCCACTGTTCGAGTAGCATGAAGGTATATAAACTCATCACTAACATTGTCAACCCTGCCATCTTGGTCCAAAATGATTAAGAAACCCGCTGTATGTGAGTACAAGCAGAAGGAGAAACAATAAAAAGAGAGGAGGGAAAAAAAAAAAAACAGAAAAAGAAGAACGAGCGAGCGATAGATTCACAAGAAGCAAGATCCAAAACAGTGGCAGAAGAAACAGAAAGCCAGATCACAAAACCGCCAGATCCAAAACACTGCAAAAAAAGAAAAAGAAGAGAAAAAAAAAAAAGGAACCACCGCAAGACAATTGCAAAAAGAACCACTGCCAAAACCAAAAGAAACCCAAAAGGTATCGAAGAGGGGGGGAAAAAAATATCCATCCAGTGGTTTCATGATTGCCGATTGCCTGAATTGAACAAGCGATCTTCGCATTACAAGTGCGACGCGTTACCACTGCGCCAAACCGGCAGTTGTTGTATAGGACAGATGTGTTGACCACCGAATTTTCTAAACTATATACCTCGCTATCCAACATACACTTCATCACACAGCACACCTCACTCAGCAGAGTTTGGATAGACTGATAGAGTATTAAGTGATCTAGAGGAATTTACCTTATTGGTGTGGTATTTGTGCTAAGGAGTATTGGACATGGGCGCATATGTTTCGCCTTGGTTTCGTTGTTAGACGTGGGGCTGGGGGTTAGTGATAGTAATGCGCACTTGGCGATTTAGCTCGAGATCGATCACAACAGATCAAGTTGCCCTAGAAAGAGAAAACGAAAAGAAGCATTTCATTACACAAGTAAGCCGAGAATCAGACGCGCAATATGCAAAGCAGAAAACCGCACAAAATTCTGCCAAGACGAGGCTTCACACCGAAAATCCATCCACCAAATCCCGCGTCCACACCTCCAAAAACTCGATTCTCGACGCATTTGCAGCTCTTTCTTTCTTCCCACCATTCGACATGGTGCAAAACAAAAGAGATGTTGACGAGAGTGGGATTTGAACCCACGCCCTTTCGGACCAGCGTATTGGGATTAACCTTAAGCTGGCGCCTTAGACCGCTCGGCCATCTCGCCTTTGATGTGAGACGGGCGGGCTTTGCGTGCTCATGATCGGTAGTTGAATACCCCTACCCGGCATCGAGAGGAATCCAGGGCATGGCAGTGGAGACAAGGCGGAGGAAGATGTTGCGGAGAAGTCGGCATATCATATGGGTTGACTGCAGAGAAGGTGATAAGTGCCCGTGTTGGACAGAGAAAACGTCATGATAGCGTTCGTGATCTTTGTCGAGAATTGCACACGAGTAGTGTGCAGATACGGCTGCCATTCTTGAAGCTATGTGGGATCACGTTGTCCAGAGCAGACGAGCCCGGCTGGAGGGTTAGTTGCTACTGATACATCAAAAGGTACTCTGAGTATTGTCCCTGAGTGGTTTCTCGCCAGACATGACCAACCCAGGAGGTATAAGAGAAGTATATACATCCGACCAGGGTTTCATAGCCAACAGGAAAAAAAGAAAAAAAGACAGAAAAAAATATCAAACTGAAAAGACGCGATTACGCATTTAAGCCGACCTGTCCACCTACTCGAGGGGAGGAAGGGACAGAACAGGCGCCAGACAATGCAACAGAAGGCGCCGGTGACTCAAAGGCAGACGTGGGAGTTCCTTCCGGATTGACAACGACGACATTGTCGTGTGCGTGAGGGTCAAAAGTGTCGAAATAAGTTGCTGGAGGGCGTTGCCCATAACAAGGAACGATGCTTTGCCTACCTGTGTACGCCCTTGAAATGGTGAGTATAATGACAGTATATGTATGCCCTTGCCTATCTCGTTAGTATCTTTGGTCAAGCAACATGAGCAAAGTCAAGTCCGAGGACATTTCCCATGTCTGCAGTCGTCAGGCAGTCAGGTAGATATTAGACATGTCACAAGGTCGAGACATGGTCAGACTTGTGCATGCAGTTTGTGCAACAAGAAAAGATGGCCTGATGACGTGGACTTGACAATGATAGACAAGGTGATGAACAAGAGCAGCATTTTGATGTCGTCGTTGATGGTCGGCCTTGGTTAGAGGTCATCCGGGTTCCTGAAATCAGGACGGCGATTGCGACGACAAGGCACATGACACGGACGAGGCAGGGCGTGGCAGCGAATCGGGAGTTTTGGCATGCGCCATTGCATGCACAATGAGCGTCATGGCTGGCAAGAAGTTGTTTCAGCTTGATAATCAGGCCGGGAGTCGACAGCACTGCAGGATGTCTCCTGGAAGACGTCGCATTGGGGGCTGTGAATTGTGTGAAAGCTGTGATAACAGAGTAAAGGCAATTGGCTGGTACGAGGTTGGTTACAGAGTTGATGCTTTTCTTAGCTCGCTGTCGCCACCGGAAGCAAAGTGGAACAAGCAAAGCGCTTGGCTCCTGCAGGTCAAAAACGGTTTGAGTTTTGCGGCGAGATGGCAACGGGTCTCCGCTTTGACTTGGGTTGTGTCGGAGGTGTGCAAAAGAGTGAAGAAAACTTGGTTCACGTCGCTGACAGAAGCCAATGTTAGTGGTAGAGATGTAGAGCGCGTCATGTAGACGGGTATTAGAGGCGACAGAAAGGCAGCAGAGGTGGGACGGGGAGGAGGTGCTTGTTGTTTTGGCCGTGACTTGTTGGAACTGGGAAGGCGCAAACAACATTCAAGACCCTGTTCAAGCGACTTGAGAAGGAGCAAAGCCGCAGTCGCATGCTCTTGCCAGCCAGACAACAGTGACCACAATAAGGGATAAACCCAGAAGAGAACAAACAGTTATAGCCGTTTGACTCGTTCGACGTTCAAGGCTTCCAGAAGACTTGGGGGTCCCTGACGGATTTGTCGTCTGTGTTGACACGCGGTTCCCCTTTTGCAAGAGCTTCTTGTTGACCGCAATCTCGCTCCCGCTTTCCACCCTCTTGCCTTGCACCCAGACTGCACTTGCACTCCGACATTCAACTACCCACTCCACTACCACTCAATCATCCCCACCACACACCGTCTGCCGTCCGCTCCAGTCTACCCGGCACTGTCAAGATTTGCAACCCCCCGGCAGCCACAGCGCGCAACCACGACAACACGACCACAACCCTCGTCCGTGTCGGCCCAACATGGCCAAGTAAGCACGCACGCCGTAGACTCGTCAGACGACGGCTAACTCGCTCTCGCCAGCATCAGCGGAGCATGGCGCTCCTTTTGGCATACCATGACGTCCAACGACCGACACGCCTCGCCCGACATGCCCTATCGCACCGGCGCTCATACTCCGCTTGCCCAGAGTCGACACGCTCCCCTGACTTCGGTCGCGACCGCCGCCGAGTCTCGCACCGATCTCAACAGCCCCTACGCCCAAGACAATGATTTCATGCCTGCCAGTGGTCGCATGTCGCCCAATGGCCCCTACTCGCCCGGCCTCCGCTCCACCATGCAGCGACAGTCCAGCTCAGGGAACCTCGAAGGCGTCGGCCAGGGCGAGATCCAGATGCAGAGTTTCTCCGAGGGCCTGCCTCCCCCGCCGCCCGTCGGCCACTCGTGGAGACGCATCGACCAATGGGCCGAGAACCAGCACGAAGAACTCTTTGAGAACCTGTGTGAAGGCTGCACTCAGAACGATGTTAACGAACTCGAGCACGAGCTTGACTGCACACTGCCCATGGAGATGCGCGAGTCTCTGATGATCCACGACGGCCAAGAGCGCGGCGGTAGGCCCACCGGCATCCTCTTTGGCTGCATGCTGCTCGACTGCGAGGAGATTGTCCAAGAATGGAAGCAGTGGGCCCGCGTTGGCGACGACTACCTCCGTGCTTCGTCTGCTCCTTTGGCGGCCCCGCAAGTCCCCAACAAGGCTTTTGCTGGCTCCTCGACCCAGCCCTCGACCGCCTCGGCTTCTCAGTCCGCCTCGGGCGCCGGCTGGCGTTCTGAGCTCATGTCGAAACAAGACTCGCACCCACCCAACGCCGTGCAAAAGGCCTACGTCCACCCCGGATGGATCCCTGTCGCAAGAGATTGGGGCGGTAACAACATCTGCATTGATCTGGCCCCTGGTCCCGCTGGCAAGTGGGGTCAGGTCATTCTGGCTGGCCGCGACTACGACTGCAAATACGTCGTTGCGCGCTCGTGGTCTGCCTTCCTGGCCAGCGTCGCTGATGATTTGAGCACTCCCAAGGCCATCGTCGACGACGAGACGGGTGAGCTCACCCTCCGCGAATTCAAGAACCAAAACGTCGACCCTTCGTACATGGACATCCTGCGCTGGCGCACCGACCAAAAGTACGGGCGCCGCATTCCCAAGGGTGCCCGTCCTCAGCAACCCCTCCGCATCAACAGCAACGTCAAGAATGAGTTCAGCAGTCTCAATGGCTTTTCTCCTTACGCCTCGCCCACTGGTAGCGACCGTGGCCGCAGCCCTCAGCGCTTCTCCAGCAACGGCAAGGCTCCTGCAAACCAGAGTCCGCGCGCCCACGTGAGCAGCCCCCTTGCCCGTGTTGCTGAAGAGGCTGGCCCCACTCCTCTCCAAACCGACAACCTGGACGCCGTACTCGACACCTCAAAGAGCAACGACAACTTGCTAAGCATGGATTCGCCGCTCCCTCCCACCGTCGAGACTTTCGCCGACCAAGACCGCAAGGACGAAAAGGAAAAGGCTGATTCGGCCATCACATCTTCGGAAGAAGCGACAAAGGGCGGTGCCTCGTCGGCCGACACTGAAGAGATGAAGACTGTTGAGATCTAGACCTTTGAAATGTCTACATGAAAAGGAGGGAACCAACACAACTCTTCCAAGTGGGAGAAAAGAGCCAGACAGCAGCCTCCCCTCCTCAGGCCTGGACCTTGTCTGTTTACTTGTACCTTTTAGACAACCCCTATTTTCTGTTTTTCATCTCTTGTTTTGGTTTGCGACAGGGATTGGGATCATTAGGATGTTTGTTTATTCACATCCGACAGAGCGAGGCCTCGTTTTATCTTATTGTTCTTTTTCGTTTTTTCATCACTTTTTGGGCAAAGAGACAAGAGAGGCTCATGGCGTTCACCTGGTGTAATTCATTTCCACTTTCCTGCCTCTTTTCCGAATATGTTCTCCAATCCGGGCATTCGGAAAGAAACATGCACCATACGGAATGGGTTTTGTTGTTCGGCAGCCAGCAGAGAGATTTTCCGCAATTGAGAGTTCTTACAAACACCCAAGACTGATTACCAAAAAAATGATATACATATACATTGTTTCCAGATCGGTGTACAACGGACATGTGACTATTGTTTTTCGCTGGCTGACTAGACGTCTGTACCTGAACGCGGACTCGTTGACGAGTTGACGAGTTGAACTTACGATCGCTGACTTTACGATTTATATATCAATTTACGATCGCCTGAAATCATGATTGCCTCCACGCACGACTGCCTGAACTCACCGACTGTATGAACTCACGACTATCTGAACTCGCGAGTGTCTGAACTCATGATTGCTTCCACTCACGATTGCTGAACTCGAGATTGCTAAACTCATGATTGTCCGAACTCACGACTGTCTAAACCCCTAAGCTTGTGACTTACACCTCTATTCTAGCCTATACAAATTTGCCAACCTCGCCTCCACTGGTCAAATTCGCCTCTTCTTTGTCTCAGTCAGACTCACCTTCCTTTGTCTCAGTCAGACTCGCCTTGTAGTCAAACTCGAACTCGCTTCTCTTACAGTCAAAAACTCGCTTTCTAGTCGAACTTGAGCCTTGCCTTGTAGTCACGCTCGCTTTTGGTCAAAACTCGAACTCTCGTCTTCTAGTTAAAACTCGCCTTTGAGTCAAACTCGCCTTCAAGTCAAACCTCGCCTTTCTCAGTCGAAACTTCGTCCTTCTTCTGAGAGATTGAAAACTTTTGACATCTCAGTTGACACCTGCACTCTTTGACCTGCTTACTCTTTGACGTCAAAATCCTCTGCGACTCTATACTCGCTGTCCCGATTGCAAAAAACTCGACTCTCCCACTCCAAAAAAACCTCTCTCTCACCTCAGGAAACAACGAAAGGAAAAAAAAACGTAAACTGGAAAATTTGGAATTATGCAAATAGAAGATTGTACTGTTTTTGATAAAAGGTCTTTGTGATTCATGCCATGCATGCCAGGCATTGCGATCAAAATCTATATACAGAGTAAAAAACAAGAGAGTGATATGAATATAGAAAAAAAAGTGAGGGCCTCTACACCCTCAAAGGCAACCAAAAAGGCGATATCCAGTATCGAGAAAAAGTGCCCTCTTCATCTATCCAAGATGCAAAATGTACTTGGGTCTTCCGTCTATGCAATCAGATCCAAACATCCGTCAAGCACGCCCTCAAGTTCCTGAACCCGGCGCTCCAGGCGTGTCTTTTCGTCACGCATAAACATCCACACGCCAGCGTCAATCTCGCACGTGCGACCGGGAATCCTAGCCGTCGTCGAGTCGCGCGACACGGGGCGGACAACCTCCTTGATTGGCTCCATGGCAGTGCTCCAACGCTCGTTGTGGCCCATCAAGGTGTAGTTGTTGGGATTCGGCGAGGTGGGAGTCAGAGGACGAGAGCAGGATTCCGCAGTGTCGGCTTCGCTCTCAAAACCGCTGTCGCTGTGCAGGGAGCTGCCGTCGCTGTGGCGGTTGCGGCGCGGGGTGAGGTCGTTGTGGCGGGCGATGCGTTCGTAGTGTTCGCGGTCTTCGTGGCGGCGCTGCTTTTCCGCCGCCAGTTCCTCGGCTAGAGCGCGGTTTGTGGCTGCTTGTTCGGCGGCTTGGGCGGCGAGGTTCTCGAGCTGGAGTTTCAAGTGCTGGGCACGTGTGGAGGCTTCTTCGGTCTCTTCTGTTTGTGCTTCGCGCTCAGCGCGGGCGGCTTGAAGGGCAGAAGCTTGTTCTTTGTAGGCGGTTTGAAGGCGGTTGATGAGGAATTCGGCATTGTGGAGGAGCTCGTCAAAGGAGGCGGGGGTCTTGTCTGCGGGATGGCCCACGGGAAAGAGTAATGAGGTTGCTGGGTTGAGCATGTCCATGTCCTTAGTGCTTTCTGTCGGAGCAGGAGACACGGGGGCATTCTTTGTCGAGCCGAACCAGGAGAAGCTGCGCAGGCCAGTGGGCTTGGGTGCAGGGGCTTGAGGCTCGGGAATGCGGCCAGAGCCACCGGTGAAAGATGACTTGTAAGACATGATGTACTCGGACTCTTCTTCGGGCTCAGAAGGAGCAAGCGATGATCGACGAGGCGTAAAGATGTCGGTGAAGGATGGACCCTTGCGAGGCGGCGACCTGGAGGAACCGCTTTGCTCTTCGGTGTCGGTGGGGTTGAGATGAGGCACAAAGCTGGCCAGAGACCTTGCACGAGCGTGGAGCGAGGCCTTGCGGGACAGAGAGCCGACAGTGGCGACGACAGCAGGAGCCTTGACGTTCTCGGAGATGGCAGACAGGAATTGCTTGCCAAAGGCGGCCGAGACGGTGCGCGATGAGTAGGATGGAGAGTTGGCCACAGGAGAGGATAGAGTGCTGTTGCTGTAAGAAGTGTCCTCTGAGAATGCAGTGTTGTAGTTGTCGTAGTTGGTGGAGCGGACGGCGGCAGAGTTGGGTCTTGCGAGAGCGACGGGCGTCTGGGGAAAGGGCGATGAACAAGTAGAAGAGGAAGTCGCCATGTTGAGAGAAGTAACTTGTAAGTAGTGGATGCTTTCAGCTGCGAATCAGGACCTTGAACGCCAAACCCCACTTGGTCTCGACAGCCTTCGACAGGGTACTTTGGACTGAAACAAGCAAACGTGTCTAGCGATTGACGTCGAAGAGTGTCCGGACGAGGTTGGGAGAAAAACCGTCGAGCCAGGCCAAGCACTTCTTGAATCTGACAGTCTGTTGTTTTTGCAGACGCGTCGCGCAGCTGTTTTGGCTGCAAGGAGGCCTTGTCAAAGGATATGCAATACAAGCTCAAGCTTCGAGGGCGGTACACAAAAGTGGAAATTGACTTTCGGGGTCTGAACAGTTCGAGGCTTCAACGACAGTATGAGATATTGCGTCTTGATTGCTGCTTTGGTGTGTAGTGTAGAAGGGATAGACAGGGGCTCGTCTGTCTGCAGCAATCAATCACTGCATATTAAGCCTGCAACCTGTGCGTTTCGTTGCTGACGACAGCGAAAAAAGGCCTGTGGCTGGGAAAGTGGCTGGGAGCAGCGTGCACGTTTGCACCCGCTGCCTGCCCTGACAACACTGCCATACAAGAGCCACTCGAGTCAGGCCTCGTTGTCCTGACGCCGCTCTTCTTCGTCTTCTTCCTTGGTTTCGCTCGCGCGCCTGAGAAAAATCTCTTCTCTGCTCTGCTCTCGTCGTCATTCTAGAATCTCGAGAGACAAATCATGTCTTAGCCACGGCCACAAGGCTGCACAAGGTCTCGGTTGCTTTGACACGCGAGACGTTGAGATCCGGCCTCCACCCCCGTTACCAACGTCTCGCCGGGCCAACCCTGTTTCTGCCTATCCCAATCTCCATTCATCCTGGACAACGACTCCCAGCCTCCATCTTGCTAATCCTCTTGTTCTGCTATACCGTTGTACAATCTGTCCCTGCCTCTTTATCGATATACTGCGCAATGACGAATCCTGTTTCTTTCCTATCTTGACATCTGTGATGGCATTCAGTCTATTTTTGTCAACTGTCTATTCTGGTTTCGAAGCACCTGACCTGGAAGTTTTGTCTTCCTATATTGACCTAGAAGCCTCTTCTTCTTGTATTGGATCATCTGCTTAGGAACCGTTGCTCCGACGGGTTGTCAGGCAGAGAACTATGCAGGCAACTCATAGAACGCCAAGATGACTCAACACTCGAGTGTTCAGCCCTACAATTCTCTCTTACACTTGACGAAGAGCAACACCCAACTCCCCATCTTCAATCGCCTCCTTGAACTCATCCATCTCCTGCCCTCTATCGCGAATGACCTGCTGCAACGTCTGCACAAAAGTCTCGCCATTGTTGTCAAACCAATCGCCCTGTGCTCTGATATAAGCCTCCACCTGACTTTTATACGGTGCATTTTCCTTGAGAAAGATGAGCTGCTCGGGGTCGAGTTTCAGCATGTCTTCGACGACATAGTAGTGCAGGATATCGTCACCCCAGCCTTCGGCGCCTGGCTCGTGGTTGGGTGTGGGTGTGTACTTGTTGTGCCATTTTGACGCAGCGACGTCAGAGCAGTAGTGAGTCCCGCCTGGCTCGAAAGAGGAGGGCGGTGGAAAGTTGAGGGACGTGTTGAAGAGAAGTTGGTAGTTTGAATTAGGGAAGCGCTTCTGAAATTTGCGGTGCACGGTGCTGTTGGAGGGACAGATGTTGTTGCTGACGGTGTCGCGCAGCATGTTGTGGACGTCGAGCATTTCGGCCAGCTCGACAGAGTTGAAGTTGTGCAGCAGCAGCGTTCGCTCGTGGTGGAGGGCAGGCATGCTTCTCATCCAGCGGAGAATGCTGCCATCGTGAAACGCGCGAGAGAAGAGCCACAGTCGGTACAGTGCTCGCCGCAGACGGAAGCGCTCGTCGTCTGATATCGAGCGCCGGTTCTCGAAATCGGCTTTCCATTTCTTGAATGGGTAGATGGCCTCCCATTTTGCAGCAACGCGACCGACTTTTACAATGGAGCGGATCAAGGCTTCGGACAGTGGCACCTGGCGGCGAAGGTGTGCAGGTTGGGACGAGTTGTGGGTGACGAGTTGGACTATGTCTTGTGTAGGGCCAAACTCGTTCTCGACTGCTTGAGACAGGATTCGAAGTCTTTTTGAGGATGTGTAGATTTGGCGAAAGTGGGAACAGGTCGAGGACAGAGCTATGACGGAGGTGATGGTGGGCAAGGCGAGGAAGATGTCGGTGACCAACTCGGACGGCAGGAGCTCAATATGCATGGCGGCGGTTTGAAGAAGGTATGCCCTCAGAGGCAGTCTATTGCTTTGATGGTGGTTTCGCTCTACAACAGCTTTAGGGTGGTCAGGTAATGACGGATATGAGGCGTGATAGTGTACGAGTCGTTCAGGCAATCAGATCAAGAGAAGCCCTGCACTGGGGCTGTTGGAAAAGGTAACATTCTGGGCACAAGAACGAACATCTATCGACCCATTAGGGCTTGGAGACAGAATACTCATGTTGTCCAGATGTTGATAGTGTATCAACCTCGGAAGGGTCATCAATAGCTAAGCTCGGTCGTCCCCAGCTCATTGCGCGTCAAGACTTGATAGGGAACATGTCTCCAAGTTCAGCGCTCCATATCGAAGCCTCGACGCTGCATAACACATCACCTCCGCATTCAAGTCATCACCCTGATGGCCGACATCCGTTACTCGTCCCTCTTCTACCTATCCCCTTGTCATACATTTTCAGCTCACTATTTTTCAATTCCAAGAAAACAATGGCATCCCTAACAGACACCGGTCACCACAACTGCCGCGACTACTACCACCCACTGCCCCTCCCAGCAACAACCCACACAATCCCCCCCGCCCTATCAATGACCCAAACAACAGCATCAATCCTCCGCCTCCACTCCACCCAGAAATCTCCCTTGAACACAAAACCCAACAACCCTTCCTTCCCCTTCCTCCGCCTCCCCTACGAACTCCGCGCCAAAATCTACGCCTACCTGCTCCCCTACACCGAAACCATGGCTCAAGCCGGAACTCTGATTTCTGTGTCTTCAAATACATCTAATGCTGCTTCTTCAGCTCACAAAATTCATCTTGCGGGCTTGCCGTCTGCAAAGTATTCCGCGAATACTACGCTTTGGCATCGAGGCAACACTGCTTTATTGGCTGTGTGCAAGTTACTGCACTCCGAATGCGCGGCATTACTATACGGAAACAATGTTTTTGTCTTGTGGGTATCTTACGACAATATACAATTTCGTTTTCGGTGGGTGTTGGCGTCGGGGTTGGCGCCGAGTGGTGCGTTTGACTTTTTGCAGTTGGTCAAGGGACGGTATTTGGGGTTGGTGAGGAGGCTGGTGGTCACAGTTGACGTGGTGGATGAGTATACAGGCATGATCAAGTATAATGTTGGCGGCAGTGGGTTGGTGCATGGATTAAAGCTGCAAGTGAGAAAACTGGTCACGGCATTCAAGGATGCAGAGCAAGAGGAAGGAATCAAGAGATTGACACTAAGGCTGCAGAATGGGAATGAGGGTGTGCCTGAGGGTGAAAAGAGAGGTATTGGCAAGACTCGAGAGAGAGAAGTGAGGAGTATCGAGGAAGTGCAAGGGGTTCTCGAGCCGCTGAAACAACTCACTGGACTGAGAGAATTGGTGCTCTGTGGCGCCATCACAGATGCATACAAGGCAGACCTACTGAAGAGTATGACGGCAACATCTGGAGGAGGTTAGAAAATGCGACAGAGGGACAGACGACCACATCAATAATGATTGGCATCCTGACACCTACAGCGGATATCCCAGACCCTGTTCAGGCCCATCATACTCCCAGTCGATTCTAGACAACCGACGCTCCGTCGCCGGCGCCTCCTTTCCAGCATGAAGATTGTAAACTCCAGACATCTGCGTCTTCAAACTCGCCAGCATAGCAACCCGAGCAACGCAGCTGCCTTCCAGCGATAACATCACGACTTGCTGACCCAGATATTTCGAGACTTCGGAGTCAGTAGCAATATTTCTCTGCTTTGTTCGAGGCTTTCTGCGGATATCAGGTTCTTCTCGAAGGGATACCATGAAGTTTTGTGGCTGTGATTGGTGGCCGACACGTTTGAGCTCTGATGCAGCATTGACAACCTCTTCTGAGCGTTTCAGAAACCCAAAAAGTCACATTGGGACAGTGTATCTGCCTCATACTGCGAGCTCGCAGCCTTGATCAACTTGGGCACACCCTCTTCTTGCGCTTCTTTCAGAAGATACTTCTGGTGGTAGTCGTGATAGCGCATGTCCCAAGATCTGTAATTATGCCATGGCGCCTCTCCAAATTTGCTACGTGCCCATTCAGTTTGCTCTCTTTTCCACTCACACCAGTCCCAGATCTGTTCGATGGCGTCGAGGGCGATTGCGAAATGTCTGATGCCCAAAAGACCGGTGGGCGAAGTGGCAAGACTGTCCAGGATCTTGTTTCTTATCGCGATGCTCATGTACTTCAGCGCGGCCGGCTTGATCGAGTAAAAGGTGGCGAGCTGGACATTTACGGCGTTGGAGTCGCTGACTATAATGTTGCACGACAGGCACAAAGCCCCAAGTTTCATGATGCGAAGCTGATCTGTGATGGTCGGATCTAGTTTTCGGTACATGTCTATGGCTCTGCGGATGTTCTCTGGCTCACGTCGCTGTGCTTGGAATTTTCTGTCGTGGTAATGGAGTCGGAGGCTGATGGCGCGAAAGTACATGGGCAAGATTTCTTTCCGGATGCGTGTGCATGTGAATGCAAGCGCTACAGGCGAGATTTTCTTTGACCGGGTTTCAGAAGCCAAGTGTACAAGTTCTGTGTAGTATTTGTCGCAGTCGAGTATGAGCAGATGGTATAAATGATTGCGGATTTCGGCCGGCAGGTCCAGGAAAGATATCCTCTGAGGCTTCCATGTTTTGAGAGCGTCAATGAAGGTGTTTGAAAGTGTGGCGTAATTGTCGGATAGGTCACCTTGGAGATTGGCCAGATCATACCGAGTGGTCGATGGCAATATGTAAGTGGCTGGATCCATTCTGTAAAGGGCAAGAAAATGGTTGGCGACAATGAATTGTTCTACCTCGAGAAAAGAGACGGATCGAGTGACTGCAACATTTGGATGGACAAGATGGCACAAGACCTACTTCTGTCGCGTGAGACATGGTGGTTGCCTGATTTGAAGCGCGCTTCGATTGAGGAAAGACTCTGTAAGAATAATTTGGGCGTCTGAATTTGGGAGCAGATGCAACTATGGAGTGGTCGAGGTTTAGAACGGGACGTGGTTGGCCTCAGGATGGCTACTGAAGCCAACGAAGGAGCGAACGCGGGCGCCTTCCGGGACGATGCTCTAGACCCCGCACCATGACGACGCGTCTCGTGCACTTCGACCGTCAAATAGCATCAACACCCTTGACTTTCCAACAAATCTCTGTGTATTCCAGCATAGCAAGCATGAAGATCATCGTCACAGGCTGTACCGGGCTCGTGGGCTCCGAAGTGCTGCGTTCAGGCATCAAGCACCAATTCATCACTCACATCTACGCCGTCACCCGCAAACCTCTGGACCCCAAAATTGCCAACCATCCCAAGGTCACCCAAATCATCCATGAGGACTTTGAGCAATGGCCCGATCATTTGTTGAGGCTGTTCGAGCATGAAGGTGTAAGAGGTTGCATCTGGTAAGCCCCCTTGCCTCGTATCAACACAAGACAAGACGGCTGACACGCAACAGGTGCATCGGCGGGTGGGTCAACAAGTTCCCCTCGCTGGAAGAAGCCCAACGCACCAACATTGCCCTCGCCCACACGGCCGCCGAAACCTTTTCCTCGTCCCTCTCTCCTTCGGCTGCCGAGATTTCGCAATCAAAAGACAAACGCGGCATCGCCTTCCGCTTCATCTACATGTCCATGGCTGGCGCCGAGCAGAACCCCTTTGCTTCCCTCTGGTGGAGCGCCGACAGCAGAAAGATGAAGGGTGCAGCTGAGAAAGGCCTCTTCGAGCTGGCTGATTCACGCACACCGGGTAGCTTTGAGTGCTATGCTTTGAGACTGGGTACTGTGTTAGCCGGAGGCCAGACTGTGTATAATTTGATGAAGATGGGGAGTAGCCAGAGTATTTCTGACACCTTGGTCGCGAGGTGTGCCATCAATACCGTTCTGGATGGACGCACGAAGGACGAGGGAGGTAGGATATTGGAGAATGTGGCTTGTCTGGGTGATGATTGGGCTGAGATCAACAACTTGCCCATCGAGTGAAAAGAAACCATCAAGAGAGACACAGACACGCATTTTACGATCAAAGGATGGGGGTTTGTTCTGTAACATTGGTCTTTTTTGGAGTTGTGGCATGGCATTCTTCTCATATTGTCCTTCCTGCTATACACATTGTCGTCTTCTTGCTGCTGCTTATCGCAGTGCTACGCGCAACAATCAGTGATCTTGCTGTTGCCTCTTTAATCCTTGCTCTGTGCCGTACCCTCATTCCCCCATTTCTCCTTTTTCCATGCCGTGCAGAGAGAGGACCAATCCCTCCCTTTCCTGTCCCGTCCCTCAAACCTCTCCCTCATCATCCTCATCTCCTTCCTCCTGCTTGACAAGAACCTTTTGCTTCTTTGCTGGTCCTTGCTCGTTTTCGTCATCGTCGTCTTTTTCCTCCTCTACCTCCTCTCTCGCTTCTCTGTCGGTCGAGGTTTCGTCATCGTTGCGAGATCTTTTCTTGATTTGCTTGGCTTTTCCTTTTCCCTTGGTCTTGGCTTTGGTGTTGGTGGCGGGTTTGGTGGAGTTCTTGGTGTTTGTGGCGGTGGTAGTGGTGTTGGGGGACGAGGAAGACAGTTTCTTGATCTGGTCTTTGACCGCACGGAGGGTAGGTGGTTCGCCCAGAGTCTCGGCTGCGGGTTGGAAAGGTGGGATTAGTAAAGATATTCTATCTGGTAGAAGAAGGATGGAAGAATGGTGGGTAGAGGAATGAGAAAGTGAGGAACACAGGAATGGGAAAAAAAGGAGGAAGACAGAAAGGAAAAGTAGAGCAAAACAAAAAGAAAAGATGGGCAGAGAGGGTATAGTGTATCAGGTCGGAAATCAAGAAAACAAAGCCAAAATCACTCACGCCATCCAGCAATCACAGCTTCAGCGATTTCGTTGCCAATGCTGGCGTTGAGGTAACCCAGTGTGGCGCCGAGAATGTAGACGTTCTTGTCGTTTTCCCACTTGACCATTGTTGCGGTGTTGTTTTTTCTTTTTTTGCCGGTGGTGGTGGCGGTGGAAGTTGAGAGAAGGGGATGGAGAGGATCTGATGGTGGTAAAGAGATGATCGAAGGCGAGAGAGAGATGTGGAAGAGTAAAGAAGAGCGTTGCGTGCAGGCGAGCCAGGGTGAATCTGCAATACAGACGCCGCAAAAGATCTGATGAAAGTGATGGGAAGTAGTGATGTTGTGTGGTGTCTTCTTGCCAGAAGATCAGAGATGCAAAAGAGGGAAAGATCAATTTGTCTTGGTTCCGCCTAAGAGGTAATACAAACGTAAGATAAGAGGAAGGGATGAAGAGTGTTTGATGGTTATAAAGAGATGTCCCAGGCGAAGAGAGATGCAGAAGAGTAAAAGAGTAAAGAAGAATATTGCGTGCAGACGAGTTAGGGCAAATCCGCAATACAGAAATCGCAGAAGATCTGCCGAAAGTGACAAGACAACAGTGATGCTGTGTGGTATCTCCTTGCCAGAAAACCAGAGTTGCAAAAATTACAGAGAAGATTGATCTGTCTTGATCCCGCTTAAGAGACAACACAAACGTGAGATAAGAGGAATCAAAGCCAGAAGATAGAAACAGCGTCCATGTAGCAAAAGTCACAACACCTGATCTTCTTTTGGCCAGAGAGGGCTATAATCCGGTCAAATTACTCTTTCCTCCATGAAACCAATCACATCCACCTCCCGGTTGCCCCCTGGAGTATACGAAAGGGACGTGTGGCTGGCTTAGTGGTTGTGGTTACACGGTTTCGCTTTTTGCATTTTGCTTGCGCCGGAGCTCCAAGGTTCGATTCATGGACTGCTCGACTTTCCTTTTTAGCTATCTAAGAAAGCTTGCAAGGACAGGGTACACCAGAGTAAGTGAAGGTTGTCGAGTCGTTGTTTAACAGACACAAGAGAGGTGTATCGATGTATCAATGGAGGGATACGCAATTAGAGGATGTGGGTAATTATCTGAATAACTGGATCTTTACTTTCTGCTCTCTTGTACCGGATACGCCGTAGATGTAAGCAGTTACCGCTTCCAGGAAATGCTCAGATGAGCGTACTGGAAGAACAGTCTCGAAAAACGTTTCCTTTGCAGTCCTTCCTCTTGAATGGATCACTCCCTGAATCAAACAGATTCATCAAGAATTTCCTTCTCAATCTCCTCGATCTCAAAATACAGATACCCTCCCAGTCGTTCCAACGTGTCTTATCCATCCACGACGTGTTGCTGACTTTTTTCTACAAAACCCTTCGCATCCTTCACCTTTGGCAACAAAACCTTCCTTCCAATCTCCATCTCCTCCATCACTGTAACGTTTCTTCCCCCGGTCAATCTGTAAGTTTTTTGCCTGTATTGCGAAGGAAGAGGATCGTAGGTGAATATCACACCATCGCGATCGAATTCAGCGCCGTCGGTTATGCAATCAGAAGGCTGACCCGAACAATAAGCCAATTTCCCAGCATTGGCAAAGATTTGATGATAGGTGACCGGGTCAGTGGTAGAGTTTAGACCTTGGCCATCTGACCAAGGACCTGTAGATGTGTAAAGAAGGTTGAGCATGGCGTTTTGACCTGTGCAGTAATCATCAGAAACTCTTGCTCTTTCCAGAAAGTATAGATGAACAGAGGAGAAAAAAGCAGAAATACTCACGAGCATCTTCTCCCACATCCACACATCTGCTTACTGGACCCCCCTTGTCGACATCCACCGCACTTTCAATGACAGAAAGGTAAGGATATACATTACACGCCAAACCCTGCGTCTGACATCTATCTTGCTCATTCACAGGTCCATCGTCAATCCCAACATAACACCCTGCATTCGCCTTTCGGAGCTGCACAGTATCAGAGCCAAGGCCGATTGCCATGGGGTCATAGGTCAAGGAACTGCTGTAGCCGCGACAGTATGCGCCGTAGCACATGTTTGAGCAGACGCTTGGGATGTCGAGGATGGGGTCGGGGTTTCCTGTGCAGGTCCAGATGATTGTTGGGGCTTCGGGTCCGTTTGTTGCTTGGCGAGGAGTTAGGGGTGATGAGGCGCTGAGGCTGAGGAGGTGGGAGAGGTAGATGAGTGTCGAAAGTGTCATTCTTCTGGTCTGTTGACAAGAGATGAAACATCATCCTTTACTCCGGGGGTTAGAGAGATTGATTGCGTAGGGATATGACTGGGACAGCTCATATTTGTATTTGCATCTTTGTCGTGCTGGGAACCTAATATTGTCTTCTAATGGAGCAGTCAGCAGACCAGATGAACTGCTGACATATTGGTAGAACTGCTGAGCTTTTATCGTAAAACCAGACGATAGATTGACACTCTCAGCTCAAATCTGCCAATCTTGTAAGCACATTCTACATGGGACTACCGTTTGTGTTCACCAGAGATTCAGTCATGGGACCATGATAGCTCACAATAGAGGGACAGCAACGATGATACCGTTGCAGGTGCAGCAAACACACCCCAAAATATCAACGTTTGTGAATCTAGTGTGATACACGAGAAAAAGGCAAATCAGTGACGAGGTAGGTCATTTATCTCATCTTGATCCATCGACGAGGACACAACTATTAAAGTACCATTATTGACAATTTTGAGAGTAGTGAATGGTACTTCAACCTATATATATATATGTCGTCAAACTTCTTCACATCTGATCCAACAAAATATGTCACAAAGATAAAGGCACCAGTTGTCGCAAATTGGAGACACACCACACGCAGCACTGTTCGTACTGACGGCAGAACCCATCAGGATCTAGCGTTTAGAGATTTTGACTCAAGTCTCGAATCAATGTCAACGTGAATGACTTCAAACATGAGGGTGGTGATCCAGATTTTAGAGACGCTTCCACACAAACGTCTGGATGAGGACTTTGCAATTGGCAAGCTCATGCTAACGACAGTGAGGGTATACTTTATATCATGTACGATGTTAGCGCATTTTCCTTATGTATACAAGCATCCCTACACTAGCTAGATGAGATACTGAATTGTATCGTTATACGTAAGGGCAAAATTTGCAGGTGTGAAGTCCTTGCAGGGTCTGTCAACAAGCAACAGTCCGGGGACCGGGGCTCGCTCGGAACCACCCGAACACTTCCGATGGCGACCGACCCTTGAAAGGCTTTCTCAAGACACGTTTCCCACGTCTCGACCCTTGAGCAACGGCTATCATGAACGGCAATCCCAAAAAGAAATTACTACACTGGTGTCTACGCGTCGTTCGTTAGAAGTGCCGAACAATGCCACGCGCGGCAATAGCTGCCGCGTTGGCCTGAATCCTGCAGAAACTACTGCGTCGCCTGTGCCGCGCATCTCGACCGGTTGGCCGAACGACTCTGCAGCTGTAACCATCAGGCCGGAGCTATCAAAGGCCACAAGTTTTCAGGGCCGTTCGTCTTCTGGCATGATGAACAACGTGTCGTAGTGTTCCGCCAATCAGGAGCAATTTGCAAACAATGCAAAACTCACACCAACAAAGCGGTATATTACTTGCCTTACTAAAAGCCTTTCGTGCAGCCATATTAAAGTCAAAGTGCATAATCCTTCGAGACCCATAGCTGTTGGCGAGGCTCGCTATAACTGGAAGGAGCATATGGTAGGATTGCGCTTCGTCTCAACGCCCCAATACTTGATCCTTCGAGGGTCAGCATGTCGTTATAAGCAAAAACATGTCGCGTCGACAAGCTTTCAAAAAGGCTTGTCCCACAGCCGTACCAAATTTCCTCGGACCCTGAAAAACGCCATGTCTTCGGAAGGCTTGACTGCATCTCATCGACGTCGCCGACCAACATTCGCCTGCGAGCCTTGCCGGCGCAAAAAGATCAGGTTAGAAGAAATCTCATGTCCACTCAAACTTCCATGGACAGAAACCTGACCGCATTGTACAAAACAGATGCAACCGAAAGGTG
Organism: Aureobasidium sp. EXF-10727; assembly: GCA_023848595.1. Lineage (NCBI taxonomy): Eukaryota > Fungi > Ascomycota > Dothideomycetes > Dothideales > Saccotheciaceae > Aureobasidium > Aureobasidium sp. EXF-10727. Next base: position 389,801 of record SWBF01000008.1, read on the forward strand.
CCTTGTGATCAATGCGTCCGTTCAAAATCAGAATACTGCAGCTATTTGCAGAACGGTACTACTCACACAGACTCTTTTCGTTATACGCTCAAGAGTCAGGTAGCTGCACGCCACAACTACTCCGGTCATCGTCAGCAGCAGCCCAGTTCGACAGTTGGGCATGACCTTGGGAAGTGTGAGACTCAGCTCGCATCTCCAGCTAGCATCCGTTCGACAGACTCGAACGACGGCGAGGAAATCCAGGACGGGAGCCTCAATGACTACTCTCATGGTAGTGAGATAATGTCTAGTCCACTGCCTGTGCGCGGTGTCTTTGTCGGACAACAATTTTTCGGACCCAGTCATTGGATGAACAGTATCAGTCAAGTAAGTGGTTGGTTATCCGTCTTCCAAAAAGTCGCCAATAGCTGACATTTGTCGTAATCGCATTAGTTTGAGCAAGTCTACGCTTTGCTACGCAGATACGAACAAGGACCTGAAGAGAGCTTGTACGGGAAGTGCAAGCAGTTGGCTGGGCAGATCTCGAAGCAACAAAGCACACCTCATCCGCTAGCATCACACCTGCGTAATCTACTGCCGCCCAGGGAAATCACGGACCAATTGGTACAGACATATCTCCGGACATTTGAGTCGGTGTTACGTGTCCTCCATGTTCCATCCTTTCTCGGGGAGTGTCAAAGATTCTGGGACAGCCCGGATGATGCACCGCCGGAGTTTATCTTCCAACTGCTCATGGTGGCTGCGATCGGAGCTGGATTCTCACCAAAGCTGGTGGGGGATTACAATCCTTCGACTTGGATCCATGCAGCTGAAGTCGGACTACGGTCTATAGACTCGGACAAGCGTGCTTCTGTGGCTGGTGTGCAAATCCTGTGCCTTGTACTGCTCGCGCGGCAAATCAATCCAGATAGCACCGAGAAGAATCTGTCGTGGATCACGGCCGAGGGCCTCTTACGAGCAGCCATGCACATCGGTTTGCACATCACCCCATCTCGATTACCTCCCATGTCGTTCTACGAAGAGCAGATACGTATCCGCCTGTGGGCAACTGTAATCGAAATATACCTACAGCACTGTCTGGAGGTGGGAGGCTCACCGTCGATCCTAGTCCACGAGCTCGACCTTGAGCTTCCTTGGAACATCGCAGACGAACATTTCGACGAACACACCACGGTTCCTCCGACTCCGGAGCCAATGGATCAATTCACTCACACCTCGATACAAATCACGCTCATACAATGTTTTGCCGTGAGGCTGGAGATCGCTGCCTTTGTGAATAACCCAAGGAGAGAAGGCCTCTACAAGGAGACTCTGCAACTGGCCTCGAGGCTCAGCTCATTCTGCAAGTCCAACCACCAGCGTTTCCAGCGAGATAAGAGGCCACAAGCACATCGATTTTCCATGCGACTGATGGATTTGTTCATGCATCGCTTCCTCCTGGCACTGCATGCTCCTTTTGCTTTCAGAGCCGCGGCCGACCCAACCCTGTGTTTCTCCCGCAAGGTGAGCCTCCAAGTAGCCCTCACGCTGCTCGACCGTTCTCTCTGCACCAGCGACGACGAGTACGCAAGAGCGTTACTGGTCGGCGTTGGCTTCTTTGCCGGATCCACCATCCAGGCGGCCAGCATCGTCTGCGCAGAACTCATCAGTCAGATGGAAGAAGAAATCTCAATGTTTACGCTTTCTCCCGGCTCTGCGGGGCGCCAGATCCTTTGCAAAGCCCTGGATGACTACATCAATCTATTGAGGAGACGCGTCGTGCAGGCTGAACCAGATATTCAGATCTTCCTGCTCTTCTCGGGTTTGATGGCGCAGATTGAGGCCTCGCACATTGGACGCTCGGCGGAATGCGCCATTGAACATGCGATGCAGCAGGGCTTGATGGAATGTCAAAAGATCTTAGAGGATCGAGCTCAGTCTAGTTTGACGGTTGAGCCTAGTCTGGAGTTGACGGATCAGTTTACTCTCGATAGCATCTCGTGGTCTGCGAATGAACTGCAAGACTGGATGTCGTGTGAAGGGCTTGAAGCTTCCCTTCTCATGCCGCCGTTTCAGTAGATCAAGGGCGTGGAAACGATACAAGGGCGTTCAAGGATGAGGATGTTGTACGTTATGTAACAACCAAAGTAAATGCGATATCACGTCTAACCATAGTAGGGCCAGTTGTTCATCCTCCCGCTCGTTGAGTATACGACATCGTTGAGGACTGCCAAAGTCACTGTATTCATAGGCATTCCTGGCAAAAATGAACGATGATGTTCTCGTTTCTCTGCAAATTCTAAGCGATTCACAGGTTCAAGTGTTCTATCCATAATCCGGCTGCGTTCAGACATGGGATTTTTTTTATTAATGCTCGAAATGGAACTTAACAAGGGTGAACGAGTTTACAAGATACTGCTCTGGGCTGACGATAGCCTTGGCGGCTCACGAGTCAACACTTCAGCGACCAACGGCATAAACCAATTTATGACCCGCGACCTTGCCTTTGTTCAACAAATCCATACCCTCCACCACCGCAGCAAGCCCACCATCCATTTCCCTGTATAAAGATGGCCTGATCTTGCCGCCGTCCAAGAGGTGCTGCACCTGCTCGTACCACATGATAGCAAACGTCTTGTCCTCTGGTTGAGGATCACAATAGTATGGCCGTTTCCAGGGAATTGCTTGCGAGAACTGGGTAAACATAAACACCCAGTCTGGACGGATACTCCGTCTCCTGTGCACACGCAGCGGGAATGGGTTCAGCGCCATGTACTCGCCCCCTTGTGATCCGATTGCCTCGTAGCAGATGGCCATTGAGCCCGAATCCGAGTGGCAGTCCAAGGCGAAGGCGAGATTGTCATTGGTGAATTCCCGGATGTCTGCTCCACAGGTGGGTGAGTGATAATCGAAAGTTGCCACGGCTCCGAGGTCTTTGAGGCGTCCGAAGCTGTGGGAAGAGCTGGTGGTGATGGGTTTGAAGCCAGAACTATTGTAGTAAATCAGTTGCGAGATCGAAAATGGCGTCGTTGCTCACTCACACTTTCAATACTTGAATTGCTAGAGACCCTGTTGCTGTACCGCCGCCAGATACTAGCACGGGGACTGCTTCCTCGGCTGGAGACCAAGGCTTGCCGGGAAGATGCATTCCGTGAAACAATGCTAGCCCTACGGTTGCCAACCCGAGGCCCAGAGTGGCAGCGCTTTGTAGAGGCATACCGCTTGGAACGCGAAAGACAAGTCGAGCTGGGACAGCGACGTACTCGGCAAAAGCACCATTGTCGGTACGGATGGGATTGTTGCCAAAGACACAACCAAATACTAGTGTGCCTATGACAAGGTCGTCTCGTGAACTGCTCGCTACAACTACCGTTCCAGCAAAGTCGCATCCGATAACAGCTCCTTCGGTAGGAGACATGTCGACCGATTTGCCATCGACCGGATTAAGAGCGACGTGGGCAACCTTGACCAGAACGTCTTCGGCATTGATTTTGGGCAATGAACAGTCGCTGTCCAGGTACGCTCGGCCATCGCGTGATACCTTCAAAGCATTTTGGGGTTGGGGAGGAAGTGTGGCGGTCAGTCGTGAGGGATCGTCGACTTGGATGGCCATGTTGGCAGCTCAGAGCGACCGTAATCTAGCACACTACCTAGCATCTTGGATATGTCGCGACAATTATAGAGCACTGTAGTCGCAGACAACGTCCATCCACATCCTGCGGCTGCCCTGGTCCTTCGCCGTGTAGCCGGCATCCGAGCCCCGTGGCCGGCATCTCCGACCGTGCCCCGACCGCCGAAAATTTCAGCACAGAACGTCCGACAACTCAAAGAACTGCCACCGGACATATCTTCAGCATGAATCCTTGTCCGACGCCATATTGCAAATTTCATTGGGTGAGGGTAGCTGGAACTCACGAGCCATGGCAGGATTCCAACCATGCTGCCGTGCCACTGCAAGGCTGGGTCGAAGGATTCGCATAGTGAGTCTCGAGCGAAACTCGTGGCGACAGACACACACACCGGTATGCCATGTGAAAGACTATATACGACCCCCGTCCAGGCGCTATCTGCAGACCAAACGTGACCGTGTCTATCAGTAAGCTGCACGATTCTGAATCTACAGCTGCTCAGACCTCGATTTTCAGAACACTATTCGTTTTACACCATGTCCTTCTATCCAAAAGAGCCCATTGCCATTATTGGTTCGGCTTGTCGATTTCCTGGCAGCAGTGATACTCCCTCCAAGTTGTGGGACTTGCTCAAGAACCCTCGAGATGTTCTAAAGGAGTTTCCTGCGGACCGTCTTAATCTACAACGATTCTATCATCAACAAGGCACCACTCATGGATCTACCAACGTCGCCAATTACAGCTATCTGCTCGACGAGGACCCAAAGGCATTCGATGCCAACTTCTTCGGCATAAGTCCCCCCGAAGCGGAAAGCATGGACCCGCAACAGCGCATGCTTCTGGAAGTGACCTACGAAGCCCTCGAGGCTGCCGGCTATCCCTTGGAGAGCATCCAAGGCTCCCAAACCTCAGTCCATGTGGGAGTCATGAATGCGGATTATGCAGACATTCAGAACCGAGATGCCGAAACCATGTCCAAGTACAACGCCACTGGTACCGTCCGAAGCATTCTCTCGAACCGTGTCTCTTATGTATTCGACCTCCACGGGCCCTCGATCACGTTAGATACGGCCTGCTCGAGTTCATTGGTTGCAATGCACCAGGCAGTGCAATGTCTGCAAGCTGGAGAATGCGACACGGCCATTGTTGGAGGCGTCAACCTGATTCTTGACCCCCTGATGTACATCACCGAGTCAAAACTCTCCATGCTATCACCCGACTCCCGATCTCGCATGTGGGACACATCAGCTAACGGCTACGCTCGCGGCGAGGGCATTGCTGCATTGCTGCTCAAACCGCTCAGCGAGGCCCTGAAGTGTGGTGATCCCATCCAAGCTATCGTGCGCGGCACTGGCGTCAACTCTGATGGACGCAGTCCGGGTATCACAATGCCCACCGCGGCCGCTCAAGCTGCTTTGATTCGCCGCGTGTACCAACAAGCTGGCCTTGATCCGGTACGTGATCGATGTCAGTTCTTCGAATGTCATGGCACAGGAACCAAGGCCGGTGACCCGGTAGAGGCGCAAGCCATCAGCCAGGCACTCTTCTCGTCCAAAGATCTTGATACACCAGAGACGCCGCTATACGTGGGATCCATCAAGACCGTAATTGGTCATACGGAAGGCTGCGCGGGCTTGGCTGGTGTGATCAAAGCTATACTGGCGATCAAGAACGAAACGATCCCTCCGAACATGTTGTTCAAGGAGCTCAACCCAGTTTTGGAGCCGTTTTATGCTCAGCTTCGAATTCCTGTCTCTGCAGTTCCATGGCCCACTTTGGCTCAAGGCACCCCCAAGCGAGTCAGCGTCAACAGTTTCGGGTTCGGAGGCACAAACTCCCATGCTATCATCGAGGAATTTCAGCTCCAGATCCAGAAGACGAAACCTGATGCAAAAGAGGATCGAGCTGTCGGCCCTCTAGTGCTCTCTGCACACACGGGGCTGGCTCTTCTGAAGAATGTGGAATCCCTGTACGAATATTTGCTGGAACATCCCTCAACCAGCTTGGCAAAACTCGCCTCGACTTTACAAACCAAAAGAACAACCCACAAGATCCGCGCAGTCTTTGCCAGAGGAGATCATGCAAATCTGCTAGAAGACATGCAAGCTTTCATCATGAAGTATCAGTCTTGTGCAGCATCCGACGTTGGCTTCCAAGCCCAGCTCATCAATAGGAACGAAGCGCCTGGTGTCTTGGGTGTATTTACTGGTCAAGGCACTCAGTGGGCTACTATGGGGCGTAAACTTTTGTCTCGCGTCACGCTGTTTCGTCAGAGCATCGACCGCTGCGAGACGGTCCTCAAAAGCCTTCCTGATGCGCCCTCATGGTCTCTTCTCGATCAGCTCAACGCCGTGGGTGCTGACTCCCGTCTTGCAGAAGCTGCGGTCAGCCAACCTCTTTGCACTGCCGTGCAGATTGCGCTGGTAGATGTGCTCAAAGCTGCTGGCGTTCAATTCCACGCCGTGGTGGGACATTCGTCTGGCGAAATCGCTGCCACATATGCAGCAGGCATACTGACCTTGTCTGGAGCTATGCAGATCGCATACTATCGAGGCGTCCATGCGCATCTTGCCAAAGGCCACCTCGGTGAGTCTGGTGGTATGATCGCTTGTGGGCTTTCGTACGACGAGGCAGTCGAGTTCTGCGGTCGGCCAGAATTTAACGGCCGGCTATCTGTTGCCGCCAGCAATTCGCCCACGAGTGTCACTCTGTCTGGCGATTTGGACGCGGTCGCAGAGGCCAAAGAAGAATTGATTGCTCGTGACGTCTTTGCACGACCTTTGCGGGTGGATACAGCTTACCATTCGCACCATATGCAGCGCTGCTCGGACGCGTATCTTCAATCGTTGTTGGCCTGCGATATCCAAGTGTCTCGACCAATTGCAGACTGTGTCTGGAGCTCAAGTGTTCGAGGAGACACGAAGCTTCTCAAAGGTGACCTTGAGTCATTGAAGGGATCCTACTGGATCCAGAACATGGAGAAGACTGTCTTTTTCTCGCAAGCACTCGAGTCGGCTCTCACTTCTGGTGGTCCCTTCGATGTAGCTCTTGAGGTTGGACCGCACCCGGCTCTCAAGGGTCCTGCAGAAGAAACTCTGAAGGCAACATTCGGCTCTGCTCCTGTCTACGCTGGAGTGTTGAAGCGTAATCATGACGATCTAGATGCGCTTTCAGCTGCTCTAGGTTCTTATTGGTCTGTTCTAGGTGCCAAGTCCGTCAACTTTGCTGCGTTCCGCGCTGCATGCAGTGGAGAGACTAGGGACAGCGATCTAGGAATGCTCACCGATCTTCCTACTTACTCATGGGACCACAGCCAGTCCTTCTGGCGCGAATCGCGAGTCTCCAGACGATACCGTCTTGAACAAGATACTCCTTGCGAGCTGCTTGGCCGCCGAATGCCAGACGACAGCACACATGAGTATCGATGGAGGAACTTTCTCACTCTTGAAGAGATCCCGTGGCTTGCTGGACACGAGATCCTCGGCGAAGTCCTCATGCCTGGTGCGGGTTACATCTCTATTGCTCTCGAAGCTGGTAAGAGAATCGCAGGCGGACGCTCGATAAATCTGTTAGAGGCTCAAGACTTCGAGATTCACCATCCCGTAGCCATTCCAGCTCAATCGGTCCGAGTCGAGACCATATTCACTGCTCGGATTCGAAAGTCTGCTACCTCGGATATTATCGAGGCTGACTTCGACTACTCTTACTGGCCCAGCTCATCCAACGCCTCCGTCATTCAGGCTTGTAGTGGACGTATCAAGGTCTATCTAGGAGAAGCGCCAACGAATGAGCTACCACCGCGATGCCCTATACCTGAGGATCTTCTTGGTGTGCCTGTGGACCAAGCCTACAATGTCCTCCAAAGCATAGGTCTGAATTACCAGGGTGTCTTCAGAGGTATGACTGATATCAAGCGCATGTCTGACCATGCTGTGGTTGGAGCGGAATGGGACACGTCGAGCCTCGGTCACAACTACCTCGTCCATCCAGCTTTACTAGATGTGGTCTTCCAAACATCGTTCATCGCAAAGTCATATCCAGCCAATGGCTTGGTACGATCAGCCATGCTACCTGTGAAGATCGACCGTATTGCGATCAAATTGTCCGTATCTATCGAAGCTGGAGCCAGAACGGCTGTCCAGGTTGACTCATTCATCACGCACAAATCGCCCACATCAATCTCGAGCGACATGCATGTATACAGCCGTACGAATGAGACTTTCCTAGAGGTAGAAGGCTTGGAATTGAAGATTGCTGCCGAGCCTGAAGACTCTGACGATGTGGAGATCTTCTGCGAGACTGTCTGGACGCCCGATACATCAGTGCAGTTGCCCGAGCCGTCGCGAGATATCAATCACGATACAGAGCAGATGGCTTTGGCTGATACCATCGAAAGAGTATCTTTGTTCTATCTGAGAAAGGTCTTGGAAGAGCTCAATGGCGTGGATCGATCGAATTTCTTGTGGTACCACCAACGTATGCTGGAGTCCTTTGAGCGAACGCTTGCGCTTGTGGAACAAGGCGAGCATGCCGTCCTCAAGAAGCCTTGGCTTCAAGACACGCTAGAACTGGTTCACTCTATGCTTGCGAATCAGCCCGAACAGGTCGACTTGCAGCTTGTGAAGGCTATCGGTGAAAACTTGAGCAAGGTTGTCACTGGTGAGGCGCAGCTGCTCGAAGTGATGCTGACCGACAACATGCTGAGCCGACTCTATGTCGACGGCTGCGGATTTGTCGTGATTAACAAAGAGATCGAGACTCTTCTACAAACCATCACACAGAAGTCCCCTCGCGCGCATCTCCTGGAAGTAGGAGCAGGTACCGGTGGCACAACAAAAGGAATACTGAACGCCATTGGCAACTCGTACGACTCTTATACCTTCACAGACATTTCCACCGGATTTTTCGAGAAGGCAAGCAAAAGACTTGAAGCCCACGACAAGCGCATCTCTTTCAAAGCTCTTGATATCGAAAAATCAGTCGTCGATCAAGGATTTGAGCAGGAAGCTTACGATGTCATTATCGCCGTCAATGTGCTTCATGCTACTCATGACCTGCAAAACACTATGCGTCATGTCCGAAGTCTGCTCAAGCCTGGTGGTTATTTGATCTTGGGCGAGATTACCAACACTGATGTACTCCGCTATGGATTCATCATGGGTGGACTACCAGGCTGGTGGCTGGGAGGCGGTGAAGGTCGTCGCTTCCACCCCTGTATCTCGGTGGTGGAGTGGGACCAACTCCTGCAGGATACTGGATTCTCTGGCGCGGATCTGACATTCAACGATCTGGAGGACGACCAGATTCACTCAAATACCCTTCTGGTCAGCCGATCTGTAGATCTTGCGTACGAGCAGATTCGCGAACCATTGACTGCCCTGCCGATCTTGCCAGCAGACAGGCCATTGCTCCTGATTGGTGGTTCAAGCTTGCCGATCGCCAAGGTCAGAACTGAGATCCAAAAGATGTTGCCACCTGCTTGGAAAGCGCAGTGCAAAGTTGTCAACTCCATCGATGCGCTCGACGTGTCCTCTCTTAAACCAGAGACGAATGTCATTTGTATGCAAGAGTTGGACAGTCCATTGTTCTCCAAACCAATGACTGCGGCCTCTTGGAGCAATCTGCAAATTCTATTGCTCAATTCAAAGCGGGTAGTTTGGCTGACCAAAAACCGCCGCACCAGTAGTCCTGAGTCTGGCATGTTTGTTGGCATTGCTCGTGCCCTTGAACAGGAGCTGCCCCATCTTACCATTCAGATGCTCGACTTGGAAGACAAGGATGCACCGAGTGTGATAGCACGACAGACGATGGAGATGTTTGTCAGACTTATGCTGACCTCCGACCAGGCAGCGGTTGATGGGGATAAGCTTCTCTGGACACTCGAGCGCGAAACAGTCATCTCCAATGGCCAAACACTTGTTCCTCGCATTCTTCCCGTGAACTCCATGAACAAGCGCTTCAACGCTTCAAGGAGAGAAACGGTGCAGTCTCAAGTCAGTCTTACAGACAAGGTTGTGGAACTACGGTCAGGCAGACGTGGCTTCATGCTTGTTGAAGCACCTGACATGCCTTCACACTTGGACCAGGACATCAAGTTCAAGATCAGTTATGCCCTTCCTTGTGACCTTTCTCCTGACACAGAACTTTTCCTGTGTACTGGAGTGGAGGAAGTATCTGGAAAGCACGTAGTCCTACTTTCGCGATTCAACAAATCCCACGTCTACCTGTCGCAGAACGAAGTGGTCCATATCGATTCAGAGATGAATACGTCAGAATTTCTCATCACCGCCAGAGCTTCCCTGCTCGCCATCGCAATGGCAGAGGTTGTCGGAAACCATGACAAGCTGCTGGTTCACAATACAGAAAAACTTTCGGCGAGAGTCTTCCAGGAAGTATGGAAAGACAGAGTCTCATTCTCTACGTCACGAGCTGAAGTGCCCGAGAACTGGATCCACATTCATAGTCATTCGTCGGTTCGGTCGATCCGCAATGACCTCCCTGCACAGATCTGTCTGCTGTTGGACTGCTCTGACGCAGAAGCGATGATAGTAAATGTGGGCAAGTCCGTTCCCTCGACGTGCCAGAAATATACCCAGAAGGAGCTGTGGCAGCAGGCTCGTGGGAAGCTGAGTCAAGAAGACTGGCTTGTTACAGCTATCAGGTCTACCCAACAGATGTTGGCTGAACATAGCGACTTCGAACCAACGATGCCAAAGCCTCCACTTCTCAATATTGCAGACCTTTCTGGAACCGACACCAAGACAATGACTTTGGATACGCTCACAGACTGGACTGCCGACGCTTCTGTTTCGATGACTGTTCGTCCCTTGGATGCTAAGCATCTATTCCGCTCAGATCGAACTTATCTCATGATTGGCCTGACTGGAGCCATGGGCGTCACTCTCTGTCAGTGGGCGATCGAGAACGGCGCACGCACAATCGTGCTTACTAGCAGAAGCCCAAGGATCGATCAAAGCTGGCTTGCCAAAACTCGTCGTCTGGGTGCGGAGGTTCGGATCATGGCTATGGATATCTCCAAAAGAGCCTCCGTCGAAAGTGTGATTGAGCACATCCAGCATGAGTTACCACCACTCGCTGGCGTATGTAATGGTGCCATGATACTCCGCGACAAGTCATTCCTCGATATGGATGTCGAAGATCTGAATGTTGTCCTGCAGCCCAAGGTCAAGGGCAGTCAGAACTTGAATGACGTCCTCGGAAACATGGATCTCGACTTCTTCATCTTCCTGTCGTCTTGTGCAGCAGCCATTGGCAATCCTGGGCAGGCCAACTATCATGCGGCCAATCTTTTCATGGCGGGTCTGGCGGCTCAGAGACGTCAAAAGGGTCTTGCCGCTTCCGTGATACATCTTGGCTACATTGCGGATGTGGGGTATGTTACCAGACAAGCTCAAAGTATGCGAGAGCGTCTGGAAAGATTGCTCTTCCAGCCATTGTCCGCATCAGACATTCACAACGCGTTCGCCGAAGCCATTGTCGCTGGTCGACCGGGTCAAGAAGGTTCCTCATTTGATACACTCATGGGCATGGGTCCGTCGAAACAACGAGTGCCTCAGGAGAGACAGCCTTACTACTTTTCAAACTCTCGCTTTGCTCACTTCAATCCGCCTACCGTCGAAGTTGTGGAGCGAGCCAGTCAACAAGAAAGCGGCAGGAATGTCAAGCAACAAATCGGCGAAGCTGCTTCCGAAGACAAGGCTGTCGAGTGCGTGTTCCAAGCATTCCGTGGCAAACTGGCTACCATCATGCAACTTTCCCCGGATGGCATCACAGCAGAGCAGCCTTTGATGGACGTCGGTATCGATTCGCTTGTAGCGGTCGAGATCCGAAATTGGTTCATGAAGGAGCTTGGTGTGCCAGTACCAGTGGTCAAGATTCTCGGTGGAGACACCATTGGTGAACTCTGCACAGCCGCGACCAACAAGTTTCTGGCGGCAAACCTTAAGACTGAACAGGCGGCTGAAGTCACTCAAAGTCAAGAGGTGACTCCGGCTGTTCCTACTATTGCAACTCCCGCAATGAGCAGCGGTACTAGCAATGATACTGCTGGTACTGAGGAATCTGCTCCAACTAGTCCTGGTCTTGTCACGCCAGCATCTACGGATGGCCGACCGAAGGAAGAGAAACCATACCTGCCTGAAAGAACCTCGCTCGCACTCCAGGCTACAAGCATGGTCAACGGATCGAGAGTCTCGAGTATAGTCCGCGAATCCCTCGTCTCCAAAGCACAGACCAGGGTTTGGTTCCTGTCGAACAATACCGAAAACTCTTCAGTATGCAACTTGACTTTCCTGTATGAAGTTGACGGAGCACTACAAGTTCCTCGTCTGGAATACGCATTGAAGACAGTGATGCAACGCCACGATGCTCTGCGAAGCTGCTTCTACATGCGTCCTGGAGACAATCAACTGCTTCAAGGAGTCATGTCTGCACCAAGACATATCTTCCAACACATCAAGAACGGAGACGCAAGCACGGTTTCTGAGATGACCGAAGAGTACAAAAGTCACAACTGGAACCTGGAAGAAGGTCCTGTTTTCGGCATGACTGTCATCTCCCAGGGGACAAGTAGGCACACCCTCATCTTGGGGTATCACCACATCATCATGGACGCATTCAGTCTGCATCTATTCTTGAAAGACCTCAATACAGCTTATGCAATGCGTCCTCTGCAACAGGCCCCGACGACTTACCTGGACTTTGTCGACCACGAGCAACGACTTGCAGAGAGTAGTTCCGACGATGGCGAGATGGCTGGAATGATCGAATTCTGGGGCAAGCAATTTGAGACGGTGCCAACAACTCTACCACTTCTTCCAATGGCTCGAGTTCTGAGGCGTCCCGCGAGTATTCAGAACAAGAGCGTCTATATCTCTGAACGTCTGGACAAGACACAGTGGGCTACCATCGTCAAAGCGAGCCGAAGTTTGGGAGTGACTCCTTTCAACTTCCACTTAACTGTGTTCCAGATCATGCTTGCTCGCTTTGCCAATGTCGAAGATCTCTGTGTAGGTGTCGCAGATGCAAACCGCAACGATGAACGCTATGGCGAGACCATTGGGTTCTTCATGAATTTGCTGCCGATCCGTCTCCGTGTCTTAATGAATGAGTCTTTTAGCCAACTTGCCCGCAACACATCGCGCGCAACCCTCGATGGCTTGCGAAATTCTCGTGTGGCGTTCGACCGCATTCTCGACGTTGCAAAAGCGCCACGATCAGCGGCGCATACGCCGCTTTTCCAGGCTTCAATCAATTACCGAATGGGCGCAATCAGCGAGGTACCCTTGGGTGATTGCAAGTTGAGCATGATTGATGGTCAGGATGCCACAAACCCCTTCGATATCAGTCTGGGTGTTTTGGAATTCCATCAGGGCTCAACACTGCTTGAGATCATCTGCAACTCTGACCTCTACGACTTTGAGGGTGCCTCAGTACTCATGCAGACCTTTATGCGCCTCCTTTTGGCGTTCGCCAACGATCCTCTTGTATCCGCAGATAAGATTCCGCTGTATGACCCAGTCGAAGCAGAACGCTCGATTGAGATCGGAATGGGACCCCGCATGAGCTCTTCTGGATGGCAGACTACAGTACACGATCGCTTTGCCTCTGTGACCGAAGCTCACAAGGACGACACTGCTATTGCATACATGGACACGACGCTCACATACACTCAGTTGGATGCTCGCGCACGCTCCATTGCCAAAGTCCTCCGCGCTGAGGGGTGTGTCTCCGGATCCCGCGTTGGTATTCTGTGTGAGCCATCCCCCGACTTTGTGGCGTCTATGCTTGCAGTCCTGCAAATCGGTACTGTATACCTTCCACTAGATGTCAGTCTGTCCGCTGGTCGGCATGCATCGATTATAGGTGTTGCACAGCCGAACGTCATCATTTGCAGTACCTCAACTTCTGGCTACGTGCAAGATGTCATGAAGTTGACCACCGACTTGACTGTCACACCTCGACTGATCATAGCAGAATCCATTTCTGAGACCTGTGATGACGAGCAACCAGACCATATACTGGAGCATCCTGGCAAGGACTCCCCTGCAGCTTTGTTGTTCACTAGTGGCTCGACGGGGCGGCCCAAGGGTATCTTCCTGACGCAAGCAAATCTTCTCAACCATATTGCTGTCAAGACAGACGTCCTCAGTCTGGGCCGGGAAACAATCTTGCAGCAAAGCTCTTTCGGGTTCGACATGTCAATGATTCAAACCTTGACTGCTCTACTCAATGGCGGTAAGCTGGTCATCGTCCCCTCAGACTCCCGAAGAGATCCTGTCGAGATCATGAAGATCATGCGCAACAATGGAGTCACTCTCACTATCGCAACGCCTTCGGAGTACAAGATGTGGCTCCGTTATGGAGTAGAAGACAACTCAAAGCACGGACAGATGGCTGCCTGGCGTCATGCCTGCCTAGGAGGCGAGCCCGTTCCCGACCAACTCAGGCGCGACTTTGAGCTTCTCGAGCTTCCTAGCCTTTCCTTGACGAATTGCTATGGACCTACTGAGATCACCGCCGCCGCTACATTCCAAAATATCCCGCTGGGCGCGACGTGTGATTCCTATGACAGTGCCATGACAGTGGGGAAGGCGCTCCCCAACTATTCCATTCGCATTCTGGACTTATCGGGCAATGCATTGCCCATTGGAGTGGTTGGCGAGATTTGCATTGGAGGCGCCGGCGTGGCTCTCGGCTATTGCGATCTCCCAGAGCAGACTGCGGACAAGTTCGTACGCGACAACTCGGAGTCTGATGTGTGGCCATTCGGATGGATGTATCGCACCGGAGACCAAGGTCGACTCTTGCGCGATGGCACGCTGCTCCTCATGGGACGCATGGATGGCGATACGCAAGTCAAGGTCAGAGGAGTCAGAATGGAGCTGCAGGAGATTGAAGATACAATTCTCGCTGGCTCGCAGGAAAGACTCTCTGCTGTCATTGTCACGGTGCAGGCTGATCGCCTCTTGGCATATGCAACCTTGGCCACTGGGGTCGAGTTGAACGAAAAGGATCGCCAGCAACTGTTGATATCTAGTTGTTTGCCGCTGCCGGACTACATGTGGCCAGCAAAGTTGATCATTTTGGAAGCGCTACCTTTGACACCCACAGGAAAATTTGACAGAAGGGCAGTTGAAGCACTGACAGTACTGGATACCACTTTCTCAGAAGCTGACGACACTTCTTGTGATGACGAAGCTCGTCTCACCCTGTTGCAAGGAGAGCTTCGACTTTTATGGGAACGCGTGCTGGGCGGACCCAATCGAGCGATTGTTCCTGAAGCCGACTTCTTCCATATCGGTGGTAACTCAATGTCATTGATGCGACTACAGGGAGCTATCAAGGAGTCTATGGGCCTATCTGTATCGACCAGAGTCTTGTATCAAGCGAGCAACCTCCGACAGATGGCTGCTGCTATTGAGCTCCAGAAGAATCAGCGACAAAAAGATGAGGTGGATCAATCGATCGACTGGAACAAAGAGACAGAGATCCCTCTTGTTGTTCAAGAAGCGGCAACTCATGTTATAGAGTCATACGCACCAATCATTCATGCGTCCAAGAAAACCGAGGTTCTTCTCACTGGTGCGACGAGCTTCCTGGGCGGAGCCATCCTCAAGGCACTTACAAGTTCACTCGGCTCACATGTAAGCAAGATTCACTGCATCGCAGTGTTGCCAGACGAGAAGAGAGTCGTTCCAGCCTCGGACTCTGTCATCTACTACTCCGGCAGTCTCTTTTCCAAGCGACTGGGACTCAGTTCCAGCGAGTTTGAGCATCTGAGATCTGTTACTGATTTGATCATCCACGCCGGCGCCACTGGTCATTGTCTCAATGCCTACCAATCTCTCCGCGCACCAAACCTGCAGTCGACTCATCTCCTGGCAGCTCTGGCTCTTCCTCGATCGATACCTCTTCTCTATGTCTCGTCGAATCGCGTCGGTCTGCTCTCCGGCAAGACGGCATATCCACCTCTGTCGCTATCGGCGTACGAGCCACCAAAGGATGGAAGCGAAGGCTACACAGCCACCAAATGGGCCAGTGAAGTGACCCTGGAGAAGGTTGCAGAGGAGTTTTCATTGCCTGTTCAGATCAGCAGATCTTGCGTCGTCGTCGGCACCGAAGCACCCAATTCCGATGCGCTGAATGCAATCCTTCGCTACTCACTTCTCATACAGACTGTTCCTTCCTTTGGCAACGTCGAAGGCTACTTTGACTTCAAAGACGTGCACGAGGTTGCGCGCGAAGTTGTCGAGGATGCGCTTGCTCTACGTCAGACCAATGACAAAGATTTTGCGGTACGCTTCCGTCACCATTCAAGCGGGATTCGGGTGTCCATGGCACAACTTCGAGAACATATGGAGGGCATGCATAAGCTACCATTCGAGCAGGTCCCTTTGGCTGAATGGATAGAAAAGGCGCTGAAGGCTGGAATTGATCCTCTGATCACTGCGTACCTGGAAGCGATGGTGGAAAAGGGAGAGGTCTTGCGATTCCCATTCTTGGGCGAGCAGGCATGAGCGCACCCTGTTATGTTAGTTTGTGATTAAAATGTATAGAGAATGGCGTTTTGATTTTCCATCTTGTCCAGAAACCGTATAGTAGAATTACAATCGTTGAAAGGATTTTCTCTTGCTTTCTGATTCTTGTATATTCATCATGTTATGATGAAAAACGTGCACTCCGAATAGACCGAGCTTTACAAAGGTCGGCATTTTGCTGCCTCGGTATTTCCGCTCGGAAGCCCGAACATCACCAAGCACTTCTACCACATATTCCGAGAAATATCTTCTCGTTCGGCATTACCGAGCTTTATTCTCGGCCTTTTCCACGCATGGTAAGCCCGAATGTAGATCTTCCTTGCTGCACACTTGCGACAATGCGACCATCGTCGGGCTCGACAAAGGAAGCCCGAATCCTTCGGAGGTAAATTAATATCCTCGTGCCTCGTGCTAGCATATAAACGCCCGGCGTGATCAGGATGTTATTTTTTCACTTCATCACTGATATTGGCTCACCAATCTCCATACAAAAGGACCAAGCAACAAGATGAGCGACAGAACCGAAAGCAACCTCGAGAATGGCCCTATCGACTCTGAAAAGTCTCCAAACAGCCCCTCGGTCTCATCCGACCCAGCTGAATCAAAACCACAGCCGCCGCCCGAAGCACCCGAAGGTGGCACCAAAGCCTTTCTTTCGCTACTTGGCGGTTCGTTGGGGCTTTTCATCTCCTTCGGATGGGTCAATTGCATCGCGGTATTCCAAGCAGAGTATGAGACCAACCAGCTCAAGAGCTACTCCAGCTCAGAAATCTCTTGGATCACCTCGTCTGAATGTAAGAGCTGTGCCGGTAGTTATATCTACTCATAAACTGACAACACTATACAGTCTTTTTCATGCTGTTTGCATCTCCTCTTTCAGGATATCTCTTTGACAACTATGGGCCACGACTGCCCATCTTCATCGGCGGTCTTTTGCATGTCTTTGGCCTGATGATGACTAGTCTGTCCAAGGAATACTACCAGTTCTTCCTGAGCCAGTCGGTCTGTTCAGGTCTCGGCACGTCGTTGATTTTCACCCCGGCGATGACTTCGGTAAGCATTTCCTCAAGGATACACGCACGTCTGGAGAAAGCGTTCACTGACAGGGAAACCAATAGCCGATGACATACTTCAAGAAGCGCCGTGCGCTAGCAGGTGGCCTTACAGTTGCTGGCTCATCTCTTGGCGGAGTCATCTTTCCCCTCATGGTCAAATACCTTCTGCCTGAAGTCGGCTTCGGATGGACGATGCGTATCTGCGCCTTTTTGATTCTGGCCTTATGGCTCATTACCATGGCGACTATTACCTCTAACATGCCTCATGGAGGGAGGAAGTTCGACATATCCAACTACACTCGTCCTTTCACGGAGCCAAAGTTCCTCATTCTGTTGGGTTTCTGTTACTTCCTCTACTGTAAGTCGAATGGTCTTGAACCGTCTACTTTTCTCGAATAATTAGCATACTGACTGAGCCAAGGGGGCCTATTCGTACCTTTCAACTACCTGGTCATCTCTTCCGTCGGGTATGGCATGTCGCTGAACATGGCCTTCAACCTGATTCCCATCATGAACGGTGCCAGCTTCATAGGTCGCACTGTCCCCAACGTCCTCGCCGACAAATACGGTCGCTTCAACGTCCTGATCATCATGGTCTTCTTCACCGGAGTCATCACACTGGCCCTGTGGCTGCCCGCCCACAGCAACGCCGCTCTCATCGCCTATGCTGCCATCTTTGGCATCACCTCCGGCACTTGCATCGGCTTGACACCGCCTCTGGTCATGACCATCTTTCCACCCCGAGAAGTTGGTTTCCGCATTGGTACGGCTTTGGCTATTGCTGGCATTGCAGCACTGACTAGCCCTCCCATTGCTGGTGCTATTGCTAGCAAGAGCGGCGGTTCGTATGAGAACTCGACTATTTTCAGTGGTGTGAACTTTATGATTGCTACCGCTTTCTTGATCTGGCTGAGAGTGAAGGTTGCCGGATGGAAGCCGACGACCATAGCTTGAGTATCAAAGAGGTGACTGGAGAGGGATGGAAGAGGGGTTGTCACGATACATAATGAGCGGGATTGTATTGGAAGAGGACGACGTCGGCACTTAGATGAGTCGAATAGATGTGTTAATCAACAACCGGACGAATTTACCAAGGATCCTGATTCCCTGCCTCGTGAGATTTTGATGTGCGCAACTATCAGCTCTATCTGAATCGAACAAGATCATGAGGACATATTAAGGAGCCCAAATTTTGTGACGTGCGACCATGAACTCCGATGATTCACGAAGGCTTGGACAAACGGTCAGGGCAACCAAACAAACCAAGTCAAGCAATCACTTTCAGTTGTGCAAAATTTAGTCAGCTGTTGCCTTCGTCGATTCGCGCATACCAATCATTGGGATAAGTGCAAAGCGTCCACCGATCAGAAACAAGCATGCCGAACACTTCAATTCTAACACCGAGTTCGAACATCCCATCACTTGCAGTCATGATGTGCGACTTCCAGAAACAAACGAGAGAGTCCGAGAAGACGGGCCCGGCGATCCTATCAGGCCGTGGCAGCTCGGGGGGTGTCGGCCTTTTTTCCCTAAATCCGAGGGCCGGTCAACCGTGACTCGGGTTTATCTTTCTGCGATTCATGCGTCCGCGACAACACTTATCAGTCCTTCGGACATGCTTATTTGGTTTCTACTGGGATAGTAAACGAGTCATGGAGCTCATAAGTAGACAGACCTGCCTGGAAGTTGCAATTGCAAGTGCTGTTCGATACTGATGACCAAAATGTTCATCACTTCATTCTCCCCCTGGCTCCTCTTCGCCTCAGCTATCTTCCTGTTCCTTGCTCGCACTCTTTGGCGTTCAATCCAATACAATAGATTGAGAAAACTTCACGGATGTGGCTCCATCGCCGCATATCCACAATGGGACCGCATCTATGGTCTTGACCTTGCGTTAAGCCAACTCAAATCCCTCCGCAACAACACTTTTATCCCATGGCTCGCAGCCATGCACGAGGGACAACCTTCCACATTCACCGTGCGTTTCCTCGGAAAGCGCCAGATCTTCACCAGCGAAACGGAAAATCTCAAGTCCATGACTGCAATCAACTGGAAGGATTTTGGCATCAGTCCTCTGCGTCGACACACAAAGGCCTTTCATCCGTTTGCTGACAAGGGCGTCAATACTGTGGACGGCGAGGATTGGGTTTTTGCTCGTCACCTTATCAAGCCATTCTTCAATCGAGACATGTATACCAATACGGAAAGGATCAGGCCTTTTGTGGACACGCTGTTTACTTTGCTTCCACCCGATGGAGAGACGTTTAACATTCAGCCATTGATGCAACGATGGGTGAGTAATTACGACTTCTCTCTCGATCCACGGCTGGAACTGACCCTACTCGCAGTTCCTCGACCTGACTACTGACTTTATCTTGGGCGAACCTATGGGCGCGCTTACGCATCCCACCCGTGCCAAGATCACTTGGGCGATGCTCGATGTTCTTCGAGGCAGCAGACAGCGTATGCAGCTCGTCCGCATCATCAAGTGGATCAACTGGGACTGGTGGCTCAAGGCCGTCCAAGAGGTACACGACTTTGTCGACGTGCACATCGACGCCACCTATGCCGAAATCGCAGCCCGAAAGGAACTCGTGGCCAATGAGAAACACGTCGGACCCGAGCGCGAGGATTTGCTCTGGTACATGGCAAATGAGTGCCCGGATCATGAAGAACTGCGCTCGCAACTCTCTCTACTGCTGGTACCCAACAACGACACGACTTCCATCTTCATCAGTAACGCCATCTGGCACCTCTCCCGCCATCCTGACAAATGGGCAAAGTGCCGCGAAGAAGTCATCTCGGTGGTCGGCGAGGGTCCCGGCGCCGAAGAAGGCCTCACCTTTGCCGCCCTCCGCGGTATGAAATACCTCAACGCCTGCCTCGACGAAACCCTCCGTCTGAACCCCAACAACGTCACCCAAGTCCGCGTCTGCGTCAACGACACCACACTCCCCCGCGGCGGCGGCCCCGACGGCCAACAACCCATCTTCATCCGCAAAGGCGATACCGTCCAAGTGACCAAGACAGTGCAGCAGCGCAACACCGAGTACTGGGGCCAAGACGCCGATGTATACCGTCCAGAGCGGTTTGAAGGCCTCAAGCCTTTTTGGGAGTTTGTACCGTTCAGTGGCGGACCCCGTCGTTGTCCTGCGCAGATGATGGTTATGACTGAGGGTGCGTATATGCTTGCTCGTTTGCTGTTGCAGTATCGTAGGGTTGAGGCTAGGGATATGAACCCGTATACTGCGCTTATGAGGATTGGGCCCAGTAACAAGACTGGTGTTTTGGTTGCGTTTTACAAGTAGGGCGATGGAGAGATTGGTGAAAAGATACTTTATGTCTCCGTAGACGTTGGACGATTGGGATTGTCTTTCTGATCTAGCATCTTACTGAATGCGAATCCATTAGTCTATCTTATCAGGTATTTGCGTTGATTCTAGCAGTGCTCAGATGAGTCTTTGAATTACTATGATCAAGACTTTCCAAGAGATTCCAGGTTCCTGAACACAACGACATGTCGCCGAGTCTGACGCGTTAGTGTTTGGAACATGCGACAAATATTTTATGTGTAGCAAACCTCAGAGATCTGGAGCTTTGCGGTATCTTGTACCATCTCATCGACAATTCGCGAAGGACTTATGGTAATGTAATGTGATCGAGGAACTGATGCAAAGATTGATCATCCGAAGACTTCCCACTAGTCGAATGCACATCTCGCCTGTTTGGCCTTCCAATCTCACAGCCGCAGGTATATGACAAAGCAAGGTTGGTCTCGCAGAATTCGAAATCTAGCTCGACTAGATTCGAACATGACTATTCTCAACCCAACGAACATCCCGATTTTACTAACACTCAACAAACCGCACATCCGGCACCTCACGCTTCGACTGTGCCATGTCTTTGCCATCATCAGCCAGCGTCTCCAGTCGGAACCTCTCAATCACAGCGATGATCGTCAACTTAAATACCACATCCGCAGCATTCTTACCCAGACAACGTCCAGAAGCCGCACCCGTGCCAAAACGCATAAACCCACATCGCTGAGCTTGAGCAGAGACTTCCAGAAACCTGTTTGGGCGGAAGTGATCGCCGTCTGCGCCCCAAGTCACTGTTCCCTCGTTTAGGCGCTGGTTGTCGATGATGACTGTCGTGTTTGCTGGGATGTTAAAGCCACCGATGGTCTTTTCTTCTGCTGTTGTTTCTGGCATGGAAAACCCTGTGATGGTTGGTTAGTGCGTGTGTCTCTATCAGGACATGGGGATCTGGGGCAAGAGACTCACAGAAAGCGGGGGCTAGTCGCATGCTTTCCATGACTACACGGTGCAAAAGGGCTTTAGAATTGGTCAAATACTTGGCCATGTCAAAGCCTGCGTCAGCCTTGGACTGGTTGATTTCGGCGCGGAGTTGGTTCTGGAGCTCGGGATTCTTGGCGAGGTTTCTGAAGGTGGTGCTGAGGACGGATGCGCTGACGTCGACATTGGCAAAGAGGATTTCTCCAAGAGTGGATAGGAACTGGGACGTATCTGTGTCAACGACTTGTGCTTTTGGTAGAGGCGCGATGGATAAAAGTTGTGTTGCCACTTACCTCTTCTTCAGTCATGTCGTCCGATTGAATGTAGCCTCGCGCGGTGACTTCAAGCGGACATTCCCATTTGCCCTGTGATGTTGCCTTAGTACAAGTATTTCTCAGGACCCTTGAGATGGGTATTCACGAACCTCACGCGCGTTTCCAATGACCTCGCGATTCAGATCTTTCCAACCGTTCAGAAACCTATCGAGGAGTCTGCGTGTCGCTGTCGGGAACTTGCTCCAGACCTTTGAATCGTGTCCTTTGCAGGTCATCAAGGCATGCACCACATGATCGTGTGATTCGCTCAACTCAAGTAGCTGCCAGTAAAGCTGTACACAGTCAGCAACGGGCGTCAATCTTGAACGAAAAGATAATATATGCTTACACGGTCGTCAAAAGCATCCTGATAAAGATGAACCGCCAAAAGCCTAAGCACAAGAAATCTAAAAGACTTCCCGACGGCAATATTACTGACACCTTTGATACTATCTTGAGCCAGCTCATCAATCCAAAGACCAATCTCTCTCTGGAAACGCGGAATTCGCTGTGCCACGGCGTGAAAAGCAAAAGGAGGATCAAAGTGTTTGCGGATCTTGCGCCAGTCCTCGCCGTAACGGAGTCCGACAGCCGTGCCCATGAATCTGATGAGATAGTTAGTAGTCATTCTGTGCTGCATATCAAAACAATAATGTCGCCATGAATGATCCTACCTTCCGAACAGTTCTCCAAGGTTGAAGTTTTGGGGTTTGCCATGACCTAGGATGTTGTGTGAGTAACCGACTCTCTGAAGACAACGTACTATGGATTCTCACGTTTGTAATCACCCTGATAGAAATCATGGATCTGGTCCGGTTGGCTGATGACCAATTCTTCGTATGGACCGCAACGAATCAGGTAAGGCTCGTCTCCAGCCAACTGTCGGCCCTGATTCGATATCTCAGCACTACTGGCATTAGTGTATGTTTGACTGACAGAAATGGTAACTGTGTATACCTTGTCAGCAACTTGAGTCGCAAGTCTTTGATTTTCAAAACCTTCATGGTTCTTCCTTTGGATCCGGTGATCTTCTTCTGATGCCAAACGCGAATGAAGCCGATGCACAAGAGTAGCAGACCAAGCACCAGGCTCTCGGGTAGCATGACCTGAGTTGATAGTGCCTGCAAAAGGTCTTCCGCAACAGAAGACTGCATTGTGCCAATCGACTGTCGTATGAGGTCAGATCGCGGTCAAGTTTGACAATATGGTCGAGTTACAATTATAACGTGGCTAGATGCTGCGTCTTAAGCAGCATTCTAGAAGGCTGTGCGGCCAAGCTGTCCATATACAATGAGTGTTTCCAGTGTCGAGATCACGCGAAGGGTAGTAGACGGTGATCGTGAATATCCCCGAGACTCCCGGATTTTGAAGCCGGACGCTATCTCCGGCCC
Source organism: Aureobasidium sp. EXF-10727 (assembly GCA_023848595.1). Lineage (NCBI taxonomy): Eukaryota > Fungi > Ascomycota > Dothideomycetes > Dothideales > Saccotheciaceae > Aureobasidium > Aureobasidium sp. EXF-10727. Next base: position 413,024 of record SWBF01000008.1, read on the forward strand.
GAAGACCGAAAGGTGGTGGCACGGAACCAATAACACCAAGTGCTTGGATGCGAGCAGTCTGTTGGGTGGTCAAAAGGATCATTTCCAGTCCTCGTAGGCTATTCAAGAGTTGGTTTGAACGTCGTTGTCTCTCGCACCTCCCATACCGACTGAGTCGTCGAGGGCTCACAAGATGGATTTCCAAGATAGCAGAGAGCATCTTCCTCATGGACATGTACTTATCGCAGGAGGCGGTCCTGTTGGACTTCTCCTCGCACTGGTGCTTGCCTATCATGGCCAGCCTAGCGTGCTCCTCGAGCAAAACATGGAAGCAACACGGTAAGTTGCGTGCCATCATGTAAGACTTATACTCGAGATCACTGACTCGAGATACAGGTATCCAAAAATGCACCTGGTCATCGCCCGCAGCATGGAAATTTTCAAGCGTCTGGGTCTGGCAGAGGAATTGAGATCACTAGGTAAACTTATTCTGCTACACCCATGCACAACGACTTCTACCCTCGCAGGATTCCATGGCTAATGGAGTCTCGACTAGGCGTTTCGCAAGAGGAACCTTTTACGGTTCGTTTCTCGAGTGGTTTCAACTCCGAGCAAACCATCAGTTCCTGGGATCTTCCCAGTGCCGCCGTTTTCCAGGAGAATATCAAGTCTCACAACGATGGAACCATGCCGCGCGAAGCATGGCAACGCATTCCGAGTAACATCATGGAGCCATGGCTTCGCAAAAAGTGTGACCAAAACGCTCTGATAGATACCCGCTACGGGTGGAAAGTCCAGGAGGTTCTGGAGCATGGAGATTCGGTAGATGTCACGGCGTTTGTGAAGGAGCTGAACCAGTCTCGATCGCTGCGCTGTTCCTTTGCAGTCGGATGTGACGGCGCTTGGAGTCCCATAAGGAAAAGCCTAGGGATTGAAATGGAGGGAGGACCAATGTATGTTGGGCAGATACATCTGCGCGGGCCAAGCTCAGCGACTACCAAGGATGTGACTTGCTGACATTGACTTTATAGGCATCGTGCCGTTGCACTTGTGCATTTTAGGTCGAAAGATTTGAAGAACCTCCACCGTCAAGGCAAATTCTGGCATACTTTCTTCCCTACAGACCCAACCACGCACAATGGCTCGGTCGGTGGTGCCATCATCGCCCAAGACGGAAAAGAGACTTGGACAGTCCACGACTATCTGGGCTCGGACTACGACCCGGATGAGATCACTGCCGAGAAAACGATTGCCCGTGTTCTCGGAGGCATGGGCAAACCATTCCCAATCGCGATCGACGAGGTCTTTGCAACGTCAATCTTTACGCCCACCGTCGCTCTTGCCAAATCCTGGAGCGGACCTCATGGCCGCGTATTCCTCGCGGGAGACGCTTGCCATCAGACCATTCCCTCGGGTGGCTATGGCATGAACATGGGCTTAGCTGACGCCTGGGATCTGGGGTGGAAGCTTGCAGCCACGTGTAAAGGTTGGGGTGGTCGTCGCTTGCTAGATTCTTACGAAGTCGAGCGACGACCTGTGGCAGCACTCATGCAACACTGGAGTAAGATCCACATGATGAAATTAATGGGACTTGCCAGCGCCGTCAAGCTAGACGCAAAGATCATCGAACTTCCCGATGAACGTGGGGCATCTCTCCGACGCGAGATTGACGAATATGTTCAGCTTCATGACGACCACAACCAAAGCTTTGGAGTCGAGATGGGACATCGCTACGAGTCAGACCTCAACTTCTTCTCCACCCAGGAGGACTTTGATCACCCTCGTCCAGAGTTCAACTGCCGCAACTACACTCCGAGCACGTATCCAGGTTACCGGGCTCCTCATGTGTTCTTGTCGGACGGGAGCGCTCTCTGCGACCACTTTGGCACAGGCTTCACTCTGATCGCTTTCGCAAACACCGATGCCGAAGTGGATGACGTTCAAAAGGTGTTTTCCAGCTTCGAGTGGGCAGCCAAGACTCATGAGACACCCCTGCAAACAAAATGTTTGATGAACGAAGTACATGCCTCGAACATCTGGGGCTCAAACCTAGTGCTTGTCCGTCCGGACGATTTCGTGGTTTGGCGGACAAACAGAATGAAGATTGATGTGGCTGGAGCTGCGCGGGTGTTGTTACATGTGACTGGACATGAGACTCCAAAAGAGTATTAGAGTAGAGAAATCTAGAGATACGACCTATGATCTGTAAAGAAATTGATGGTGTTACATCAACCTTTTGTTCGTGCGTAGAGGGCGATCCCTGAGTTCTAGGCTTCGAGCCGACTCTAGCACCTCTATTCGAATCGTGGACGCTGGCCTCGATAATCGCGAAGCATGATCCGGGACTTTACTGTGTGATTTCGGTAAGAGCGTAGAGTGTCAGCCCCTGGGGTTTCTTTTATGGTTTCTTAGAATGATGCGAACATGAACGTAGAAAGATCCAAAGAAGGATTCGAGTTCTGCGAATGATTAGATATTGTCCTAAAGACTTGACTCGGTCATATGACAAAGTGCTTACCATGGTCTCCAAGTCCATCAAGAAGGCAGGGTCGTTGAAGTCGAAGTTATTGAGCGGATCCTGCAGATCGATGGGCGTTGAAGCAGACTGTAACGCAGTGTAACATATCCTCAAGCTTTCTTGTGCAGCCCGAACGACTGCTGGCTGCACACCCTGACCAGTCTCCATAGCACGTATCTGAGATATCACACCCGCTAGGAAGATATACCGCTTCAGATGAGGATGACCTAATTTGATGATCTGCAGCAACTGCTCCTTGAGGTGCTCCAAGGTCCGCATGACAGGTCCACGCTGTGCACGAGCCATCTCAGCAAGGGGATCCAAGATCAAGTCGCCCTCGGTGCCTGGTGCAAAAGAGGTCCCGATGTTCGATTCTTCGATCTGGCGGATCACTTCTAGACCTAGGACAGTAATGACGTCCAATGTCAAAGCACCACGAAAGCTACCGGTACTCATGATCATCAAACGAGAGAGGTCATCAAGGACCCCTGCAGGAATATTCATCAGAGCTGCATACGAGGCAATGATCATGGCTGACTCGAGGCAAATCTTTCGAGAGAGATAGAAACGAGGATCTTTGCAAGCTTGCAACATAAAGGGCCGATGCAAGAGCAAGATGTATCTCCGCAGTTGCATATCCAGGAACTTGTGATGCATACCCAGGAAATCGGTCCAGTGTAGTCGACAATACTGCGCAATCTCTCTGCAAACTTCCTGGATCTTGGTAGATATTTCAATTGTCTGCTCGTATGATTGCTCACCGCGAGCATTGTTGATTGCTTTGGCAGCTTCTATACGGACAGGTAGAGACTTGCGCAGCAGTATCTGGATCGAGGCCTCGGTGAAGGTCTCTAGGGGTTGCTGCATGGGAGTCTCGTTCATGCCAGAGAGAAGATCGGCGTCCAATACGTTGAGGGGCATATGAGCATCGAAGTCCGTGAGTGTGAGAAGAAGAGGTGTCGATGTGTCTATTGAACCGTGAACAACGAGTTCCAAGATGGTCGTCCATAGTCTTTGACGCAAAGCAGATTGCAACTGATCAAGATTGAACAGGGCAGTATCACGATGCAACCCCATTATCATGGCCATTTTCAACAGAGAACCTTCGGATAACCACAAAGAAGGTCCGAACGATGTGACTTGACGAGATATCAGCAACAGGCAGAAATTCTGAATGCCTGCGAGATTCATTGTGCTTTTTGCTGATGGCCCCACGAGCCACCACTGTGCAGCATATACCCACTTTCGACTCATCAGGTCTGTCGTACCATCACGGTCGGCGTCAAAGACACTTCCGATAGCCATGATAAGGCCTAGCTGGATTGTGAAGCTAAACGGTACGGCCCCAGAGTTTTCCCAGAACTCTTCGTATTCTTTCCAAAAAGTTGGAATATGAACAACGCGATATATGAGCTCAAAGGTCCGCAAGTAGTGCTTGACCAGTCGATCGCAAGTATCGCGAGGAGGAAAAGTGTTCGTGATGTTAGGCACGGGATCGGCCAACATTGGCTCTTGCTCTCTCTTGATCTTTTGACGTAAATTTCGGCATTCGCGGACCATACCAACTAGCTCTGCTTTAGTGTCGACAAAATTCAATTCCATTTCTGTCGCATCAAAGTCACTAACATTGAACTGTGGAAAGAGTCAGTTCATCTTATCTTCTACTTGGCCATGAATGGAAAGGTATGGCGACTTCAATGATACCTTTGCGGCGGTGTGTAGCCAATGACTTGATCCGAACAGCTTCACCTTCTCTGTCGTGTTGCGCATCAACGGAGTCGTAGGTACAGCTGACGGACCTTTTGCCTCCGGTAAAGGTGTATTTCCTGGGGCCAGGCGAGCATTAAAAGGCTCGGGCAGACTCGCGGTGTGCCGATTCTTCGAGCTCATTGACTTTTCTATACTGTGCATACGACGCTCAGTGCTGAGCAAACGCTCCTCAAAAGTCGCTGGAAGTGCTGAAGACAGAGCCGGTCTTGGTACCTCAGGCACTCGTGGAGTCTCTTGGAGTACTGGCTGCTGCTCACGTATAGAGGCAATCACAGGCTCGGGATTAGAGACAGAGCTGGAATACCTGGCAGAAGAACGATACGTGCAGTTCACGCGGCCGCGCGATTGACGACACGCCGAACATGGCATCTCGAGATCGCAGCGGACTTTGCGACGTCGACATGGTTCGCAAGATTGTGCAGGTCTCCTGGCTCTGCGCGTCCGCGGCGAAGAAGCCAGATCAGGGTTGGGCTGTCCGAGGTCAGACATGCCGTTACACGGCTAATGAACGATCAAGATTGGGAAAGTGGCGTCGCTCAAGTCCTATGCTTAAACATTCGGCTATAAGCGATTCTATGTGTAGTACCACTTCGGATGCAGAAATGCCCTGTATGCAGAAGGATTTCGCTGCCAGTCGCGCTGTGGTGCGATCTTGTCTTGGCATTCTTCGATCGCCGACCTGCAGCGAGCTGCCGGCCGGAGATGATCACAATTCCCCGACCATCTTCCTATGTCCGGATCCGCATCACAACATCGTCGACATGATTTGTAGACGATATACATAAGGGAGACACGCTTACCATGCCTCTCTCCCCGGCAGTCCCAATTTCTCGTGGTCCTTGAAATTCGCCTTTGTTTTCCACCTCCTTCTCGCGAAATCTGGCTTCCACCCTAGACTAACATGCATACACTATCGAGTACCCACCGTCCGACGATCCTTTGCCTACACGGTGGTGGTACATCAGGGGAGATATTCGACTGTCAGACCATCAGGGTTCAACGCGCCCTAGAGGACCATTTCAACTTTCTGTTTGTCGATGGTCCATTTCCCAGTCCGCCAGGGCCTGGTGTGCTCCCAGTCTTTGCCGACTGTGGCCCTTACTACGCATGGGAGCCTTCAGGCACAATACAAGGCGACGAATTGCCAGATGAGACCCTCACTCTTCTTACAGAGACTTTTCAGACATGCGCAGCCGCTGGGAACGAAATCGTTGGAGTGATGGGTTTCTCGCAGGGTGTTCGAGTTGCCACCGGTCTTCTCTCATGGCGGGGACACGCACACTTTTCGTCGCTCAAATTTGGGATCTTGTTCAACGGGTCATATCCTGCAATGTTACCAAGTCCAGAGTCTTGTCCGCAGCACGAGATATTGATCCCCACGGTTCACATTCATGGTCTCCTTGATCAGTTTCTCGCTCAAAGTCGGATGTTACTTGACCGCTACTTCTCTCGCTCGCACGCTATGGTGCTGGAACTGAGGATAGGACATCAGGTCGTCAACAAAGAACCCGACATCTCACTATTAGCGGATGCCATCATTGATATGTGGAAGGCAAGGTCGGGAGGCACGAAGATGACCACGTACCCGGCAGGTCTTTACGGTGACGCTCTTCTCTGTGTAACTTCTTAGCCTCGATTTGAGGTTCACTACCACCGAAAGTAAAAGTCTATGATACATTCGTAATTGTAAAAAGGAGATATGTAATGATTGTGAGAGGACTCAAGCCTCAGGGACTGCGCCATACATCGGGACTGTCGCATTGTGTTTGTGACTGTGTTGCTGCTCTGCACAAGTACGCAGGATCTTCGCAGCAAAGATGTTCCTCCTTTGACACCCCAACCGGTAGTGGTGATTCGTGATCGGTGTTCGTTGACGTGGCAGGGACCTCAAAATGTCTCGGATGGTTGATAGGAGAATAGTCGTGCTTGGCTTTAGTTCTGTTCGCCTGTCGAAGGCTTAGAGTCTCTGTCGGGCCCTCATGTCAGTACAGTCGACCTCACAAGAACAAGCGCCCACGAAGACTCACTGGAAGACCTTCTTTGCGACAAAAAATGTTAACGAGCCGATCAGCACGACCTTGAGCAGGCCCCTGCCCATTCCAGGGCCGCTTCTGTACCTTGCCCAGTGCATGGATGGTTCTTGAGGGAATGGATAACGAGGATAAGGATAACTGCGGAAGGCAGCGCGAGAGTGTCTGTTTGAAGGAAGCATGTTGTGTGATGTGGAATAGAGACGGTTATCTTATTTGGCTGCCTCTCAAGAACTGAGGGATGGGCACGTTATATCTCGGACGCAAAATCTCGGCCTCGGGTGCCCGAGAGTCGCTCGGTGAATCCTTCTCGGTGCTCGGGGAATTCGTGTCATTGGGCTGCCAAAGCTCGGCTTTACCGATGAGCATGAGGGGACTCATAGATATGTCTGGAAGCTACGAGATGAATTTGGAAGCACAGGCTCCAGACAAAAAATGAAAGTGCGAGATACTTGGCCATCTCGAGTTCACCGTACGTCTCATAGTGCGATGCGTTTGCTCAACTATACATGCCAGATCGAAGGTCATACACCTTGTCCTTGTGAATTCCTATTTGCGTAGTTCGACGGGGAATATCTGCACTGACTTGCCGATCGTGTGTTCACTCAAGGAGCACAGAAGACTGGTTGTGCCTCTGTTGGATTCGAAGACTCGATTGTCATGTTGTTGACAGCCCGAGGATCAGACTTCTCTCAGTTCGGCTTTCTCTCCAGATTCGGAAGTCTCCGACAGCGGCCCCGCATCGTTGCAACCTCACCCCACTTCCTCCAGCGCAACTCCCCTCTCGCATTACTATGCCGCTACGCCAAGTGCCTATCATATCGCAACGGAATCCTCGTTGAAAAGACTTGTCGCGGACTCGTAGGGCAGTCGCAGATAGCTCGCAATTGATCAATATCGCTACTCGAGTGGAATGACCTCGACAGCCATGACTTTCTCGTCAATGGCATCATGGCACACCTTCCGATGGCTTGCAGTGATCTAAGCCACTTTGTTGAAGATCGTCACCGCAATACCTGTATACCCTTGGAAACCTAGCTCCGCCAAGATGTGCATGTCTTCTTGGTATGGGCCTTCTAATCACCTCTGCCATCTGCCGGCATTGAGTACTTAGCATCCTTGAGGCCCGCCTTTTGGAGCTTGAAACTATCGTCCCTAATACTCAGGATGAAGTCAGGATTTTCCGTCAACGCCTTGTTGGCATTGGCAAGCCCTGCTGCGGCATATCAAGCCTGGAGCTATACCAATGTGTCTGATCCATATTATGGACAAAGCCCGCCCGTTTACCCCTCTCGTACACTCCATCATACCCTAAATCGTTTGCGCTACCTACTGACAGCCATACAGCTGCCGGCAATGGATCAGGCAACCCCCAATGGGCCAATGCATACGCCCAAGCACGCAATCTGCTCTCCCAAATGACACTTGAGGAGAAGGTCAATGTCACCCGCGGCTTCACTGGAACCTGCGTCGGCAACACCGGCGCCGTTCCTCGCTTGGGTATCGAGCCAATGTGTCTGTCGGATGCGCCCGATGGTATCCGCGGTCAAGAGTTTGTCAGTGCTTTCCCTGCTGGCATCCACGTCGCTGCCACTTTCGACAAAGATCTCATGTATGCTTATGGCCGCGCTTTGGGCGAGGAGTACCGTGGCAAAGGTATCAACATTGCTCTTGGACCTGTTGCTGGACCACTCGGAAGAGTTCCCCGTGGAGGCAGGAACTGAGAGGGCCTTTCTGCAGATCCTCATCTTGCTGGTGCCGGTATGGGAGCTATCACTAGGGGTATTCAAGACGTTGGTGTCATCGCCACCGCAAAAGTATGAACAAGTGCGACTGATGAAAGCTCCCTTGCTGACATCTCAACAGCACTGGCTCCTTAATGAAGAGGAGTTTCGTCGCATGCCCGCGATTGGACAAGGCGAATGTAGGTTCCTTTGGGAAAATCAACACTGCGAGTTCATGCTAACACGGAACAGCAATGTCCTCCAATACTGATGATCGAACCCTGCATGAACTTTATGCCTATCCTTTCATGGACGCCTTGAGAGAAAACGTCGGCGCTGTCATGTGCAGCTATCAACGCGCCAACAACTCTTACGGGTGCCAGAATTCTAAACTCCTCAACGGCATCCTCAAGGCTGAATTCGGGTTTCGCGGATTCGTCATGTCAGATTGGGACGCTCAAAAATCCGGCGTTGCTTCCGCAAACGCCGGACTGGATCTTGTCATGCCTGATGGTGGTTTCTGGGGTGGTAATCTCACCCAAGCAGTCCATAATGGCTCTGTCTCTGTTGACAGACTCGACGATATGGTCACTCGTCAATTGGCGGCATTCTTCTACGTCGGGCAGGGTGAAGGCTTCCCCACTGCAGCCGTTCACAGCAATCTCCAGATCCAGGAACCCGTCAATGTGCAAGACGATCATTCTGATCTGATCAGGGAGATCGGTGCTGCTGGAACTGTCCTTGTCAAGAACGTCAACAATACTCTACCCCTCAAGAACCCTCGATTCTTGTCCATATACGGATACGACGCCACCATCAAGGCAGATCCTTGGCAAAACCCAAGCAGATATGGCGGTGGATACGAAGTCAACTTTGGTTGGAACATCTTCAACGGTACCATGATCACTGGCGGAGGATCTGGTGGTAGCACACCTCCCTACGTCATCTCGCCTTTCCAAGCCATCCAAGAACGTATCGCCAAAGACAAAGGAACGCTTCGCTGGGACTTTTACTCTGAGAATCCCTACCCACCTTATCTCAACTCCGAGGCTTGCTTGGTCTTTGTCAACGCCTATGCATCTGAGAGCTTCGATCGCACAACATTGGCAGACGAGTTCAGTGATAACTTGATCAAAAATGTCGCGGCCAATTGCTCAAATACCATTGTTGTGATACACAGTGCTGGCATCCGAGTTGTTGATGAATGGATTGATCATGAAAACATCACCGCCGTGCTCTTCGCAGGCCTTCCCGGTCAAGAATCAGGACACTCTTTGACAGACATCCTCTATGGCGATATCTCGCCTTCCGGCCGTCTTCCATACACTGTCGCTAAGAAAGAAGAAGATTATGGTGACCTCCTAAACTCGACCGTCTCTTTCGGCCCTTATCCTCAATCCAATTTCTCCGAAGGCGTATACATTGATTACCGCCATTTCGACCACTACAACATCACTCCTCGCTTTGAGTTCGGCTTCGGATTATCTTACACCACTTTCAACTACAGCAAGTTGCAGACGGCTAGAATTGCCGATGGACAGCTGTCGCCTTATCCAGACGCAAATATCGCAATCATCTCCGGCGGCCATCCCCAACTCTGGGATGAGATTTTCTCCGTCTCTTTTGAAGTCACAAATACTGGCAGTGTGTCTGCTCATGAGGTCCCTCAGGTCTATGTGGGTATCCCTGATGCGCCGAAGAAGCAGCTCAGAGGCTTTGAGCGTGTGCTTCTGCAGCCTGGTCAAAGCAAAAGGGTCAATATCCCACTGACAAGAAGAGACTTGAGTGTTTGGGATGTTGTGGCTCAGCAGTGGAAGCTGCAGGCCGGGCAGTATGGGCTTTGGGTGGGTGCGAGTAGTAGAGACCTCAAGTTAGAGGGAGGACTTACTATTTGATGACAGACAGAGGCATGTGAGCCTGTGAACCAGTTTCTTGATTGATTGCAGATTGCCATGCTGAATCGGACTGATCCATCTGCCTCTATCTCAACAAGCTTTCATCGTATTATTCACCTGCAATGCATACACATATCAGACTATGAATGGACTCGTCTAGACGAGATTGAAGGCTGCGTGTCAGCCATTGCTTGCTAGTCTATCTCGTGTGCGATTCCAACCTGTTTGTCAACTCTGGAAAGGCTGTTAAGACTCGGTTCAGGTTGCATCTGCGTGACAAAGAAGGATAAAAATCGATTGGGCGTTCCACGATCAGGCTGAAGCTGGAGCGATGTGGCCGAAGCCTTGTGGCATTTTCTTTGTCAAGCCAACCCTCGATTGAAAGACCTCGCTAAAGCTCTTTCCAATCAATAGCCGTTACTTTCTGGTCGTACCTTTGAGTGACCAATCAAGTACGGTAGGCCTATCTGATAGATCGTACCGTTCCGCATGAGACGTCCATTCAATGCACCGGGTTGCGTTGTATAAAGTCACAGCTCTCGGCGTTGGTGAGATCTCGCGAGGCTGGACAACACTAATACCACGAGCCAGGCAACGTGACTCTCATTGATACGTCCACTAATAGTTGCATTAGCGATGTCGTGCCATCTTTCCATCACTGTCGACCAGAAGACTCGGTGGAAGAGACGGTGTCTCAGCAAGACAAAGCGGCCATCGAATCTGGAGGATCCCGTCCATTCCTACAGTCATATATCCAAGACGTTGTCGGTATGCTTGCTCAGATGAACTACAAAGGCATCGACAGATCTTCTGGACCACGTCAAGCACATATGAACCACGTCTACCTCGAGACAGTCAACCACTTTATCCAACCTTTGCATACGCTCGGCGTCGAGTGCCACAAACTACAAGCACTGATCCAAACAATGGTCCGTGTGGTGGTCTATAGCTACCCAAGGCACTCGCTTCAAGTCGCGTCCGACCTCTGCATCTACCTTACCTACTGTGGGATCTTGGATGACTGCAAGGATAATTTGGCAGAGGGCATGCAGAATTTTGCCACAGATTTGATCAATGGCAGGGAGCAGAGAGACACCTGGTGGCAAGCCATCAACAAGCACCTATCAAGTTTCCTCAAGCACTATGGTTCTTTTTGCTCGCTCAACATCTTCAGGAGTACTATAGACTGTAAGTGTTTTCCCCTAGCATCACAAAAAACGGCTTTTGACTGACATCTGAAACCAGTTTTCCAAGGATGCTGGATCGAACAATACGAATTCCAGGGACACCCAGGCTCACACAATTACCCCGACTTTCTGCGTCGACTCAACGGACTCGGTCACTGTGTAGCCGCAACCCCCTTCCCATCAAACCGCTTCGACGAACCCACACACCTCACCGCCATCGCGACCATAATTGCAGAAATCGAGCAATGGGAGCTTCACATCAACGACCTTTTATCCTTTTACAAAGAATACTTTGGTGCCGATCAACAGGAACAGGCGAACTTGGTTGTCAATTATGCTCATTGTGCAAACACGTCATTGCAGACCTCTCTGTCTAGGATCTTGGACAAGGTGATCTCTTCGCAAAAGGCTTTGGCAATGATTCTGCCAATTATGGATGCAGATGTCAAAGAAGTTGTACAGGACTTTATGGCTGGATATGTAACCTGGCATCTGACGGATCCTCGCTATCGCATACATGCACTAGTGGAAGAAGCCGAAAATCTCAGACTCGAGGGAGCGTCAGAGTTAAGAGGATACTGGGAGCTGGCTAGGGTGGATGGGGCTGAGGACACAATGCAGTGGGCTGTGCCTACCTTGCAGGACATGACTGATGGAATGTAAGATTCTGTATGAGCGGCTAGTCATTTTCACTGAGAGTTATGAAGTAGCTGAGCCGGGGATGACAATTGCCACTCTTTTCACAACGAGCATACCATGCTGTGGATGTGCTATAGAAATGCAAGAACTTGTTTGATAACTTGATGCTGTCCGGTGAGAGCTCAATCCCGACTTTTACGAGCCCCTGAAAGCTGTATCCCAGCAAGCAACACCTACCAAAAGATTACTATAAAAATGCAAGAATCTGTTAGATTTTACAGTGTTGGCCAGTGGGAGCCTGAATTGATGTTTTCCAAGCCTTCAAAACCACTATCCCGGGCGCCTAAATGTACTGAAATATGTCTATAAGAATGCAAGAAGTATTACAGAAACAGACATTGTCCATCGAGAGTCCAAAATATACGGTAAAAGTGAACAAAGATCACTTGGAAGTAGTGGAAGGAATAGTAGAAAAACGCATTGCCGAAGTGATACCGTGATTACCTTCAAGTCATTCCTTTGTTTTGATTCGTTAAGCCTCGTTCTCGTCGTCGAACTCGCCCGACTCGCTCTCTTCCTCGTCGCTCTCCTCCTCGTCCTCCTGGACCTCGTCTTCGTCCTCCTCGTCTTCTCCCGAGCGGGCGCGAAGATCATCGACTTCAGCTTCAAGCTCTTGGTTGATGTATTCCATCAAATCCCAACTAATGAGACCCATTTCGTCTGCTTGGACCCGGCGTTCGATCACCCTCTTGATCTGTGCGAACCACTCCCAACTTTGCTCGTCGTAGTTGTCATCGTCGCATTCCGCATCGCCAGAAACCTGAATAGTGCCGTTCTGTTGCACCGAAACTTCGATTCTGCCCTGGGCAAAAGTAGCCCCGTTTTCGTCTTGGACGTCACCTGTCTCGTAGTCGCAGACGAAACTGGAGAAGTGTGTAATGCCACTTCTCCAGAACCGGTCGAATGCGTCGTTGTCCCTGACGTCTAGCTCGACAACACCGTCAGAGCCACCGCGTTCGAGGACAGCAGAGAATTGCATAAGGTAGGGGCGGCGGAAACGCGCGCGGAACTCCTTGTTGACGCGGGTAATGGAGGCATCTTCGTGGGCCTCTTCTTCTTCTGCTTCGATGTCGTGTTCTTCTTGAATTTCTTTGAGGTTGTAGGTGTTGTGGTCGTCAAATGAGATGTTGGAGTAGATACGGTTGCGGATTTCTGGAGGCAATTGCGAGAACGACATCTAGGTCAATAACGTGAGTGGGTTGTTTCGTTGTAGGTCGAGTGTAACAGGATCACACGTTGCAGTGCTTCCGTGAACAACATACTTTGTAGTGAAGAGAGTGTAGTGGTAGAAGGGGGAAGTGTGCGGTGACGAAGGCCAAAACAACGGGGCTCCGTACGGGGGTCGCTTGTTGACTTTGTGGAAGTGAGCTTCTAGTCGTGAGTTGCGTCAGCTATCGATGATGTCGTTGAATGTTTTCGGGAGCAGAGATACTAACAAAAATTGCAACGTTATGAAAGAAGAGAGGGAGAGATCAGCGGCGACAGAGGCAGATTATATAGGGTTGTGGACGGAATCGAACGGAAAGCCACGGTCTTTTGTCGACGACAGGCAAGTGAGCTTCTAGTCGTAAGTTGCGTCAGTTGCCGGTGTCGACGTCGTCGTCGTCCTGAGATAGTAGCAGTGAACGTACCTCGGTATCGTCGTCGTCGACGTCGACCTGGTAATCCTACTCGGCACCTACTATCTACAACGAACAAGTGATTCTACCCGTGAGTAGCGTCAACTGTCGATACCTTGGCTGAAAACAATATCTCAATGGACACAGCAATGATCAGTAAAGTATCTTGCATTCTCATAGATGCTTGTGACCCTAGAATCATTCCTGAGATAGAGCCTTTGGAGGTCATCTCCTGGATCACCTTGCCAGATAATCAGCTGGTATGATTGCACAATTGTATGCCTATGCGTATGTAGTTCCAGTGGGATCAAGGCGTGGACTTGTGTCTCACTGGACTTCGTAAGTTCTCGAAAAGCATCTCGCTTTTCTATGGACATCTCTGGCACAGGGATCGTGCTTGAGATGTTTCCTTTGATCAGTATCTCCCACTCCACATTACCCGAAAGGCAGCTGGAAAGATTGCATGATTGTAGTCAGAGACAGGTAGTGCCGGTGGAAGCAGAGCTTACAGTCATATTTCATTGGACATGACTTCTCTGCCGAAAAATCCTTGCATTTCCATAATTACTTTTGATGTTGTATTTCGCATCGAGATGTTGCTGCAACTGATCGCGTGTCGGCTGTCCCTGCAAAACTCGCAGATCTAAGCAGAGCGTGTCAAATCCATCATTGGGTCTTGCAATAGAAACGCGTTAAGCCTAAAAACATGTCGACATTTAATTCGGTATCCGCACTACTTGACCTCCAGTCTGTTCTTCGCAAGCTTGGCTGCCGTAAGCACCAAGGCACCGCCCACTATCGCAGACCCTCCAAACATTTGCGCAAAGAGGTAGTGCCCATGATCCCTCTCAATGAGCACTCCAGCTATGGGTGGACCGCTCAAACAAGCAAGCGACACCACCGTAAAACACATTCCGGTGCGAACGCCCATCTTCTTGATGTCTGCAGTGAGGCTGGCGCAAGCGGCGGGAAACAGACTCTGGATCCCGGCACCAAAGAATCCATACACGATGCAGAAAGCAAACAGACCTCCTAGAGATGAGACGGCGGACCAGCAGTAGAAAAGGAGACCGGCGCACAAGGCAACGGGGATGAGTGTGTTGATCGGACCCAGCAAGCGGTCTGCTGTGAGCCCGCAGACTAATCGGCCAGGTATGCCTACTGCGTTCATGACAAGGAGTATCGTGAGTGAAGTCGAAGAGGAGATTCCGATGATCTTCTTGCCAAAGGAGCTGATCTGTAGTGGTGTTGGTCAGCTGATGGCCTCATGACCCAAGTACGATTTCACTCACGTAGAAGTAGGCAAAGTATACTGCCCATAGATTGAAGAACATGCCTACGCAGAACAAGGTGTAGGAAAGTTCCTTGAAAGCAGACCATTCCACCAACGGGCCTGTCTTTCTTGGTGCAAGACGAACGCGAGCAAGCAGTGCTGCTGCTACAGCGTTGAAGAGGACCACAAATCCCATGATTCTGACTGTCCACCCAAACCCAAGTCGCGGCTCCAACTGCTGGAAGATGAGAGGAAAGATGATGCCACCTGTAGCACCACCGGAGGCGGTGAAAGCCATTGCCAGAGAGCGCTTTTTAGAGAAATAGGTAGCGACCAGGGACACAGTCGGACAGAACACTAGACCATCACCAAAGCCCTTGCAAACGCCCTGTGCCAGGAAGATCTGCCAGTACTTTGTCGAGACCGAGGTCATGAAGATGCCAAGGATTTGCAAAAAGGATCCCGCTGCTTGCACCGTGTGATAGTACCCAGCGTCCAGCGCTCTTCCAGAGAATGCTCCAACCACATAGACCAGAAAGATTTGAACGGAGCCAATCCAAGAAATGCTCGAAGGTGACAAGGAGAGGGAGGTTGTATAGTAGGACTCGTACAGGCCAAAGGAAGACAAGTAGCCCCAGCCGTTGATCAATATGAGATGGCCCATGACAACCTGTGCCCATGCTTTGAGGCCCCCATCGGGCGGTGGTGCGAGAACGACAGGTAAAGATTCGTCCTCCTTACTGTGCGGATAGACAGTGACCTCCGGTGATGACGTCCCATCATCTTTGCCATCGACAAACGCCTGTTCGGCGTCAAGGGATCGATCTTCGTCGGAGACAAAGCCACGCACTACATGACCCGACATGGCGACGGGTAGCGAGAGAATTTTCAAGAGGGTTGTTCTGCGTAAGTATAAAGCTGCTCGAAGGTTTTGTGTGTCTAATGGACTCCGGAAGTGCTGCGAGCTTTATGTGGGCGTAGAGATAGCTCCGCGTTATGGGCGTTGCCGCTTTCAGTCTAGTTGAGCAGGCACACCCGGGAATTATCGAACAAGATCTTCGAGAAACCATTACGTGAAATAGCAACACATCTTTTGAGTCGGCGCCATGTCGCAGGACGATGTGAGGCACGAAATGTCGTGCCCAACCTGGGCTCGCAATCCGGAAGGATGAATGGACCCTGCGCAAGTGGATATTAGGGGTCCGGACACATGCACGTTTAAGCTTCGTTTAGCTGCTCGGCAAAACTCATTTTGCGGGTATTGTTCGGATGATTGAACCTCAAGGCGTGGCACGCAACGAGCTTTGATTGATTCTGATCACTTGAATAAACGAACTACAGCACTCGGTGACCTCCGATTCCCGCTCAACACAATCAAGAAGAATTCTTCTCAGAGACGGGCACGAGCCAGGCTCGGAGCTTTGCAATATACATCCTTTGCACCTTCCATGTCGGACATAGGCACCGGTTCCAGGTCCGAAAGTGCCTCCTCTACCAGACCCAGCACATCTGAGGCACATCCGAATGACAAGCTCCACCCGGCACCGCCCTGCCCGTACGAGTGAACGATACGGCTAACTTTGTTGCCGAGTTTGCGCAGTTCGCGCTCCACACGCACGTTCTGTGCGCGGAATGGTCGTAGTCCTTGCGCCAGAGGGTACTCCGGATCCAGGCGCGCAGCCTTGAGTGTGGGTAGGAAGGCCTCACATCTCTCTCGCATGCGTTTGATGATGGGTGAGTCCAAGGTGAGGTCGAGGTCCCATTCGTGAGATTCTGCGATGCCTCCGATCAACAGAATGTTGTCGTTGCGTGGCACAAGAAAGACAATCTCCTGCGCAGAATGAGCTGCGTCGGCTGATATAGTCAACGCCGCTTCGACTTTTGGGAAATCTACGCCGTCATTGATGACACGGATGAGTCCTCCGCGTATGGGATAACAAGACGAGTCGCCGGCAAGTTCAATACCTGCCAGTCCTGTCGCATTGACGATTGCGTCCGCGCCGAATCTGCCGCAAAGATGTTCTTCCTGCTCCAACAAGTCACCATGCAGCGTCCCGGTCACGAATCTCGCACCTTTCGCCTTGACCAGCTCCATGAGCCAAGCCATGGACTGGTCAGTGTCGATGATGGGTGCAAGATGCGCATAAGCATCAACGGCCCCATAGGAAGGAGCAATCCCATGCTTCTGAATAAGGTCTGGCGAGCGTACAAACCCACGGACGCCAGATGCCATGATATCTTCCATTTTGAAAAGCTGGGCGGGATCTTGCTCGACGGGACAAGGGAAGAAGAAACCTGCTGGCTTCATAGAAACGCCCGAGGCAAGTGCCAGCTCGGGGCTGGAGGCCAACTGATCCCAGGCATGATAAGCTACCATACACCAACGCTTGGAATTTGCAAGCGAGATGGCGTCGGTATGTTGTCCACACACAGCAGGTGGGAACTCCCAGAGAGCACCGGCAATTTGGGAGGTCAGACGCTGCTTGTGGCCAAAAGACGCCCACTCTTTGGCGATGATGGTGACTTGGTAACCCTTATCAAGCATGGCCCAAGACGTGATCAAGCCTGTCACACCTCCACCCACGACGAGGACATGAGGAGAAGAAGGCGTACTGGGGCGTAGCGGATGTCCATACGGGGTAATGTCTCTCCAAAAGACCAATGAAGGAGATTGACGCTCAGGGAACAAATGTTGAGTGTCCATGGCTAATAGCAAAGGGGAGAAGAAGTATGCAGCAGTGAGCGACTGATCTTAGTCCTGAACAGCTCGACAATCTTGGATTTATATCCGGTCTTGTTGACAGCCCGATATCCTTCAACGTGTCTCTACACTGCTTAGACGAAACCAACACACCCAACGCCACGAATCTTCAAGTTAGCTCGCCAACTACATGTCGGCTCGTCAAACTACTTCCTTCGTGTCTCGTCGTCTGAAGGACGAGTGGAGTGTTGGGCAAGCACTGCGTGTCCTCATCACAGGCGCAAATGGGTTGGAGCAATCATAACAGCCGAAGTCAATTACGGGTGAATGTTCGCTCCAGAGCTTCCCCTTAGTGATCAAGCCGGCTTGTATCCACATGGACAAGGTCCGGACCGACGAGACCCCTGCTCGGGGAAGATTGGCAAAGCTTGATTCGATGTCGTATTAGATGCAGCGCTACTGCATTCAACCTCTAACGCGAACAATTCCCGCGGTCGTCTCGTCCAGGACTCCATCACCGCGTTTGGCATATGAGTGAGAACGAGATTAATAGTGGACCGGTTAACAATATTGTCTTTCTTGCGAGAACACGTACACGTGTTGTGCTTCTCGCCTACGGTAGTTCCGAGATCCGCTCGGCACTTGCGGAGTATACTCCAGTAATGGACCCTTCTCACTACTTATCCCGACGCCAAGCCCTTCTATAACTACTTCCACAGAATGCATGCGTATGAGTTCGGACCTCCATCGTGACCTAGAATCGTGGTCTTTTTCAAGATACTGAACACCAAATCGACAGCGCACTGCTATTCGACTCGAGCAGAGCAAGTCTCGAGATGATACAGGGGCCCGTGCTTGTGAAGGCAGGATTCGAATGTCGCCCAAGCTCCAACACCAAGGTACTCACCTTCCCGGTTCGACTTGGCCTGCAGGCTGGAAGGATCGACCATGAACATCCAGTCCCAAATGCACCTCGCAGTCCAGCACGACATATATGCTCATCGACCGCTCATGCACCGTGCACACAAATGCAGGAGGCCTGACTGAATGGGACTCGCTGACAGGACATATTGTCATGGGTCGTGATAGGCGAGAGGAGGGAAGGATCAATGTCCAAAAGACGAGACATACTTGCGGCCTTGGGCTGGCTTTGCAGCTCAGTTAGGTATACCCTGCAATGTGGTTGCGTACGAGAAGGCGTCAGTGGTTCGTCCACGCCAGAATCCACTTGGCAACGAGAGTCCGAGCAGCGCACAGACACTCGGCCATTGCTCGGGTTTTCTTTCCTGGGAACTGCACCTTGCACTTTGGAAGGGTCAATCTGGACGAGAAAAGATGAGTGGAGGCTCTCTGAGCAACGACTGGGGGTCATTCAAAACCGGATGGATCCTTACAAAGTGACTTGCTCGCACGTTTTGCTTTCTTCGGGCGTCTAGACAGTATAATGCGTCGTCCTACCATTGCCTCTTTGCCTTCCTGGTGCAGCCATTGGCTGGGGTACCGCGCCAACCCTGTCAAGCCTCCGCCGAAATATCTTGTTCACCTCTGGTCCTTTATTGGAGCCTTTTGTGGTTTGTCTCTCCTGTGCGGCCTATTCAGCTTCAGCGAGTACTTTCTCAATCATGGAGTGCCCATCATCGTCGCTTCATACGTGAGTAAACTCATTGTCTACTCATCATTGCACATGACAACTGACACATATCCAGGGAGCATCGGCCGTCCTCTGCTTTGGCTCGATTGAGAGCCCACTCGCCCAGCCGCGAGCCCTCATATTCGGCCACTTCTTCAGCGCTCTAGTCGGCACCTGCGTCACCAAACTCTTCGAACTCCTGCCCGAGTCAAGGTTCCACAGTCTGCGTTGGTTGGCTGCTTCTCTGTCGTCGGCAATTGCTGTGGTGGTTATGCAGGTCACCGATACCACTCACCCTCCTGCTGGCGCGACCGCTCTACTGCCCGCCACAAACCAAGAGATCCGCGAACTGTCTTGGTACTTTTTGCCCATTGTTCTTTTGTCGTCTGTCTTGCTGCTTGCTGTTGCTCTCACCAACAATAATATACAGCGACGCTATCCGACCTTTTGGGTTGCGCCGGCAAAGCCGCAGGCGGTGATCCCGACTACTAATCCTGGAGTTCCTTCTTCTGAATCGAGTCTGCAAAGCAGCAAGCTCTGATTCTGGCAGAGACTTGAGCGATGAACGATGCTATGGTTCGTTTCGAGAGGCACGGAGCTGGTCACGAGGAGAGCACAAAACGAGTTTTCGAGTTTCAGATGGTCTGTAAATGACAGCCAGGCATGCTTGGATGATCGGTATGCATGAGAGACGATGGTTAGCATAGATCGAGGTAGCAATATCGACCAATTGCTTCTTTCTCTTACCGTAGCTGGAAACACCGAGATAATGGAAGACACTGCCACTTGCACTATGACAACCGATCCTGTAACGTGGCTGTGTCAATACTGAACAATGATGATGGTATATCAGCTCCGCTTGAGCACTACATCCATATCCACTTGGATACGAGATTGGCTCGCGCTTTTGCAACCTGGACAGCATGTAGATAGAGTATCCACACAACGCAATATGGCCTTGTTGGAGTCGAAATCCTTCATGCTTAGCGTACCTTCTATATACGTGTCTCATATCAACACAAGCTGCAGGAGGCATTCCAGATGCTAGCAGCATGTTTGTGGCGCAGAAGATGATATACGTGAGGATATATCCAACTCTCTATGTGCTCGGGGATCATCCTACGGTGAGCGCTAGGACGAGGTAATAACGCATCAACTCCATACCAGTCGAGTTTAAAGGATTTTAACGAGGACGGTGGAGCGAGGTGCCTCTCGAAGGATTTTGGTGCGTTCAACCCTTTTTTGATCTTTCTTTGCTCGCTTGGAGAGGCTGTGTTCACACACGAGTATAAGATCTGGAGGCTGCCCTTGTCTTTTGCTTGAACAAGTCATCATCGAGGCCTTCAGTCATCCCAGTATGGCTTCAGCATCCAACCAGACTCTGGAGGAAATGGCCGCGAAGGTCTTCGACATGCCTTCTTCTTTTTCATCCGCAGGTTGCCAAGGACTTGATGGTGACGAACGGCAATGTGTTTTCTTCGCGCAAAGAAATGTACATTAAAAGTCAGACTGTGTTTGCGGGTCGTGGTATCACGGCTACACCATACAATGATCGCTGGTAAGTGCAAGGGTTTCTTGTCTCGACTATCAAAGTTGTTCCAAGAAAAAGGACTGAACTGGTTTTGTAGGCGCAAGCATCGTCGTATCGCGAGTACTTGGTTGAGTCAGAAGGCTGTGGATACGTATTCTCCCATTCTGGACCGGGAGTCAAAGTCTTTGATCAAAGCACTCTTTGATGAATGCAATGGCGGCAAAACGCCAGTAAACCCTCAGGTACATATTGCAGATTCTCAAGAGACCTCTGATTTGTCAATACTGACCCTTGGTGATAGCCTCATGCCGGTCGTTGCTCGCTCAACAACATGACTACGATTACATTCGGCGTCCGCGCTGATAGCATCCATCACCCTCTCGTCAAAGAAGCTCTAAGACTCAGTCGCGAATTCATGTAAGCGAGCGTCGCACCTTTTACTCACGTGGCTCTAACACACAAAACAGGAATTGTACCGGTCCCATGTCCAACTTGGTCGATTTTATCCCTTTGCTTCAATACCTGCCCACACCCATGCATCAACGAGGCAAGAGACTCCACCAGGGGCTCGTCAACACATATGGCGGACTCGTGACTGGCATCAAGAAAACCATGGACAGCGGCGAGGATGTCCCCGAGTGTCTCGCAAAAACAATGTTGCAGCTCCAAGACAAAGAGCAGCTCGACCACCTCGACATGTCCATCCTCGCCTCCGCCTTTATGATCGGTGGCGTGGAAACCGTAAGTCTCTTACCCTTCCCTCTTGCTTTCCACACATTCCCGGCTAAAAACATTTGTCTACAGACCGCAGCCATCATGCAATGGTTCTCAGCCCTCATCCCCGCCTACCCAGAGATTCAGAAAAAAGCCCAAGCCGAGCTCGACAGAGTTGTGGGTTTGGACCGCATGCCCGACATTGAAGACGAGGCCAATCTGCCCTACTGCCATGCCATCATCAAGGAGGTGGAAAGAGTGCACAATCCATTCTGGCTGGGCACCCCGCACGTCGCCACCGAGGACTTTGTGTATCAAGGCAAGCTGATTCCCAAGGACACTGTCTGTGTGCTCAATACGTGGACTATGCACCATGATGCCGATAGATATCCAAATCCTGATAGATTCGAGGTAAATGTCCAAAAACGAAGGGGAAGGTCTTGGACGGTTGCTGACACGTACACTTCCAGCCCGAACGCTACATCCACGACCCCTTGACATCGGCCGAAAGCGCCAATGTCATCGACCCAGCAAAACGCGACCACTGGATGTTTGGAGCCGGGTAAGTGTTTTGCCTTTGCCCCCCCCCCCCCCCCTCCCCAAAACCCATCCATCTTTATATCATCGACTAACGAGAGCGAAAATCCACAGACGCCGCATCTGTCCCGGTATGCTCGTTGCAGAGCGCGAGATCTGGTTGACCATCTCGCGTATGCTGTGGGCGTTTGACATGGTCGAGATCCCAGAGGAACCCATCGATCTAAACGAGTACGATGGGCTTTCCGGCCGCTCTCCTGTGGCTTTCCGTGTCAGATTCGTTCCACGTCATGGGAATGTGGCCAAGGTCCTTCAGGACGTGGAGCTTTGAACGCCTGGCATGGAACGTTCTTGATCAAGAGCGATGAGAATGGTTTGTCAGAGGGGACTTGATTACCATAGATGGTGGCAGAAAAAGTATCTGGTAGCTCGAGTCTGAAGCGATGAGAATGATTTTTCAGAGGGGGTTAGATGAGATTAGAGGGTGGCGGAAAAACGATCTGGTAGCTCGAATCTTTGCTAGAACACTGTTGATGACTCCTGTTAATAGTCGTTGCGTGGCTCGATGGAGAAATAGTCATGTCGAAATCTTAAGATCGAGAAATGTCTAGTTGTGTAACACCCAAGACCCTCCAAGCTGGTGCATCGTGATTCTTGTCTGTGCATACGCCTCGCTCACCAGGATCGACTCTCTTCTCATGCCCGTATGATGAGTTGGGTCGGATCAATCTGTCACTTTACGGGCACGGGGGACACTGTGCCACTTGTAGGCTACAGACTGAGAGCAGTCCCCAGCAACTATAAGTTACGCCCAACATCTCCCAGATTTCTGAATCTGTTTTCATTTTTCTTCCCACCAACACGCAATACACCTGACGCGTCAAGCACAAGAGTTGGTACAGGTGTCTGAGATACGATGTACAGTGGATCGACAATGCAACAACAGTGGTACAACATCATCCCCTCATATCGCCCAATCTGCTTCGCTACGAGTACCCAAAGGTCCGTCTACTCTTTACCACATCTAGCCCAAACCGCAAACTGAAAAGCAATCCCCAAACCAAACAGTCAGAAGCAGCCGCAAGAACAATCCACAGCGGCCGAGCCTCCGCCATCCGCATCCTCAACGGCGACGATCCGCGTCTGCTACTCATCGTCGAACCCACCACTCTAGCCGACTTTGCATCGTCGCTGCGTCTGGAACAGCAGTTCCCAAACCTATGCGTCATGATCCTGTGTGGAGCAAAGTTCATGACGGCCTTTAATGCCTCTGCACACGGCAACGATGCCACCACCACAGGCATCCACAAGACCAACATTTACCTGCGCACAGCCAGAGCTCTGCTGCTATCGCTGAGTGGCGCGGGTGTGCGCCTCGCGCTGCAAGCCAAGGATACACTGGAAGCGTGCTTCATCGAGGATCTCGGCAGCGTGATGTTGACAAACGGGCACTCGCACAAGGGTATCGAGATGGCGTCTGGGCTGTCGTGTGCAGTGGGGGTCCCGTGTTTCGCGACAGGAGGGCTTGAGGACACGATCAAGGCGCTGCATGCGGTGAGCCAGAGCCACTGTTTTCTCGGCATCGGGCCTGCGGGGCTGGCGACCATCGTGCAGACGAGTGGGAATGCGCATGGTTTCGCCGTGGTCAAAGCCAGAGATTGCGATCAGAGTGTCAAGTTTCTCGGTGGGAAAAAGCAAAAGGCGATGAGTGTGGTTGTTGACTGTCGAGACGACGAGGATAGTGGGATGCAAGGAGGCTATGTTCGAGCTCTGGACACCATCACCAAATTGGTGAGCGATGACACGGCTGCGTTGAGGGGCGTGGTCTTGAGTATGGATATGAAGGCTGCAAAGTCTTCTGGATCAACGGGTGTTGCGGGATTCCTTAAAGAGCTGTCCCAGTTGGCTCGTCGTCGGGCAACGATTGCATTGCAGGATAGTCTTTAGATTGTCTCTGGGCTATCGTCCTCAGTATCCTTACGTTACAGAACCATACCCTGGCTCGAGTCTCTTTGTGATGTCGATGAGAAGCCGACTTGATTCGATTGTCGATATTGTATGATCGAATTTTATGGTTCTATAAACATGACTTACGTACTTTGGAACAAAGGTAATGTGCGGAGTTGTAATTCACAGAGCACTTTTGAGGTCAGCAACATCACTTTTGATGATTGCACTCACAGATAGCAACCATGTAATGTGTGCACGTCAAAGGTAAGACACATCCACAGGAATAACAGTATCAGCACCTTGTCGACACACAAGCAGCGAGGAATCTATGATAGCTGCAGCGCGATGTCGGCATAACCCTGACTCGAATCATGATCAATCATCATGATCACCCATTTTTGGAACGTGATCGAACTGACTTCCAAGTGCAGATTGGTCGAAGTTCTCTAATGGAAAGGCAAAGCCAAGGGGTATCAAATTGTGAAGATTGTATGCTACAGCCATCCTCGCACACCAATGGTCGAGACACTGATATAAATAGCGGCAAATCTTATCTTCTGCGAGGCATCATTCTAACCTTGGGGAAGTCGAGAGGAATCTTCAACTTGGCGACTCTGCGTTGTGCGGCGACGGCCTTGTTGGGGATCTTGAAGTCTGCTTGCTCCTTTTCGGTGGGGTTGTTGACCTTGCAGCCCAGCTCCATGAAATATTGGGACATCCTGTAACAGTGTTAGCGTCATAAGCTGTGAGTCAATTGATACAAGACGTACTGCTTGTTCTCCAAACGCAAGTCCTCGCGAAGATCGTGTGTGTCGGTCTTGTAACCGTCGATGAATAGCGAGATGGCGGCCATGTGTGTGATGAGGTTGTCCATGTGCCACTTGTTGAGTTCATTGTTGTCAGAGAATCTCCTCCTGACACTTTCGATCAGCGTCTCTGGCCAGTCCTGCAATTTGGCTCGTAGCTGATCCTTCTGTGGCACCTTCTTGCCGGCCTTTCCTGCTGGTTTGAGGGCAAGGTTGAACTCGATCAGAAGCATGAGGTATTTCAGAGCCTTGAGTCTCTGAACGTCATCGCGAACAGCAATGGGGTTAACACGTTGGGCGACGTAACGAGAAGACAGCTTGAGATCCTCGCCCTGACTGTCCTGCCATTCCTTGACAGCCAAATTGCGCATGTCGGCTGCGGGAATAAGCATGCCGATGGGGTAGACGTTCTCGGCCTCGGTGGCATTGAGGTTGGGCTTGGGGATGGGCTTGTTTGCCAGAATTTCCTCCTGCTGGGCCTGTTTGGCGGGCATGGCATCCGAAGCCTCCTTGACGCTGTCCATGACGGCAGTCTCGACGTTATCGAGCTTGCCTCCGGTGCGATTCCTGTCGGCGTTGGATGTGATGGCGTTCTCAACCTTGGAGGCAAGAGCCTTCTTGGCCTTCTTTGTACCAAAGGCCTGGCCCAGGTCCTCGCGTTGTTGAGCGAACGTACGGACGGCATTCTGAGCGGCGACTTCCTGGGCTTCTGCGCGGAGGTTGGTGCGAAGAGTGACGGCGTGTGCTGGGAGAACCTGGAGAGAGGAAGATTGAGGGTCGAAGACGGCGACGTAGTGGGTCAGGTCTTGGTTGGATTGCTGTTGGGCGGTGAAGGCCAGACGGGCATGTGATGTCGAGTGCAGCAGCAGCGAGTGTGACGAGGGTGCGGGCGAGGCGCCGTCCTTCTTGGGGTTGGTGACCTTGACAAAGGGCTTGAAGGGAGCGTTGGGCACATTGAGTCCAGGTGCGGCGGCTGCATACAGGCGTCAGAAGGTTGCAGACAGGATGGGAGGATGGACATGGGCGCATACCGATGACGGGGTACAGCTCGTCGCGAGGGGCCGGGAAGCGCACGTTGATGGCGGCGCTCGAGGCCTTTTTGTTGGGGGCGTCTGCGCCTTCCTGGCCTCTCTTTCGCTTCTTGTCGTCGTGTGCAGCCATGGCGTTATGAATGATTGAAAGAGGAAGGCACCCAGAGTTGCGCTGCGGTTAGGAAGGCGCCCAAACTTTTTACAAAAGCGAGTCAAACTTCTCCAGCTTCTGGAACAGCGGGGAGTCATGCGGCATGGCCCGTGCCGCCCGTGACTGTCACCGCCTGTGACGTTTTGCGACTGCCTCCCCTGTCGAGTAAACCCTGCTTTCTCTGCCGTCCTGCTCAGAAGTGCGGTGCCGCCCGTCTTGTGTTGCGTAACAGGCAGTTGCCCTATAGTCTATAGATTCTCAGCTAAGTCGCCGTCGCTCTTTCCTAGACATACAGCAGAGTCGTCAAGGCTGCCCTCCTTCTTACCAACCTGAGACACCCCCCGCCATCTGCCTTTCCTAGTCTCAACCTACTGCTTGACCTCTAGCTCGCCAACATGTCTGGCATCGTGAGCACCATCGAAGGCCTGGCAAACACCGTCACCACCAAAGCCATGTCCATTCTTGATTCTGTCTTTCCGCCAGAGCGCCGCCAGGAGCTCTTGACCAAGCTGCAGCAGTTTGCCATCAAGAACCCGAAGCTGTCGGTGCGTCAACAACCCCCCATATCTGTGAGCCTGACCAACAGCAGCTAACAAGCGCACCAGGCCTTCCTCCTCACCAACATTGCCCTGACGGGCCCGCCCATGTTCTTGTTCATCCTCTTCACCCTGACCGTCTTCATCTTCTCGCTCGTCGTTGCCTTGCTGGTCGGCCTGCTCGTCGCCATTGGTTTTACCCTCTTCATGGTCGTCATCGCTCTGGTCATACTCTTCCCTACCGTCTTCTTCACCAGTCTCGCTGCATGTTTCTTCTTCCTCTGGGGCCTGGGTGGCCACTACCTCCTCAAGTGGTTCAACAAGGGCGAGACTCCTGCAGCAGAAGGCGATGCTATCGGCGACAAGATCAACGCTCTTACCGGCGGAAGACTCGACTTTATCATGGGTGGTGCGCGTAAGGAATACCCGGACCACTCTGGTCAGAATGGCAAAGACGAAGCAAGCCCCAAGCAGAACGGCAAGCCCAGAAAGCTTCAGGACAACCCGGCCAAGTCGAGTGGAGTCGACATGGGCAAGCAAGCAGACTCGATCAGGAAGAATCTCAACGCAGGCAATGCCACCAAGCAAGCTAATTTAGACGGAGTGACCAAACAGGCCGGCGTGGATAACGTGACCAAAAAGACAGACGGAGTGACGGGCACGGCCAAGGGGTTGGCTGGAGGGCTTGTGTAGACTGCGCTGACACAACGGTCTCTACCTGAACTTATGTGGTCCGCGCTGACTGAACGGCCTCTGGTTGATTGATGTTTGATTGATTTTGGATGGCATAGCGATGGGTTTTGTTATAGCATTTTTCTCCCACTCCCGATATCTCGCCATGAGGTGGACGGGAACGACTCATACCATGACTTCGAGTACATATAGTTTCAGCAATGCTTTGTATTGTTTCAATGTGCGTTCTGACAAGTGACAATATGCTGGTGAATACCTAGGTAGTGAATGTGTGACAACAATGACGAATTCTGGTATTGAGCACAGACCAGGCGGATTTGGATGCGGCGGTCGACGATGGAAGCTTGAGAGTTTGACCGACGACAAGAAGGAGCGACCCACGCGCTTTCCGTATACACTCAGCGACTGTTCTACGCGTATTTGTCGCTGGAATCTTGGACTGGCCGAGTGTCGCAAGCAGAGTGACGCGTACCGCTAGGAAACTGGAAAATCGCGACCAGGCTCCCGCAGCAAACACTCGACCCATGAGCAAAACGCCCGCAACTCTCTGTCCCGGGTACTGAGTGCGAACGAAGGCAACCATGGCGCCTGCACAGCAAAAGAGGAAGCGCCCGCAGGACGACCACCAGACGCGCGCCTCGCCGCACCGTCCCGAGAACCTCAATCTGGCCCAGCAGAACCAGCGCAACAACCGTCGCAATGGAAATGCAAACCAGAACCGCTCCAACAACTCGACTCCCACCCACAACCGCCATGCCAACTTCTCTCAGCCTGCTTCGGCCAGGAGCTCGCCCGCTCAGCCCCCGCACACTCCACAGCAGAATGCGCAACCGCAACCGCCTCCGCCGCCGCAGCAGCAGCAGCAACCCGAGCCCGCACGCCCTGCACTGGTCTCGACACCCTCTGCCACGCCCGCTCCACCGCTCGTCCTCCCTCAGTACCCGTCGACGCCCAAGGAACCTCCCGCTCCTTATGCCTACGACTACCTGACCGACGATGCCGTGAGTGCCTGGCAGGCAAAGGGAAAGCAATCGGTCCTGGACGCTCTGGAAAAGGCAGAAGACAAGGACATGGTGTCGAGCACAGTCATCCAGGAGCTGCTGAGGACAACGCTGGATGGTCGCCTGTCTGCTGGAGAGTGCGCCGAGGTGCTGAAACAAGTCGCTCCATCCGACGACCTGCAGTCTGTCTTTGCCGACACGCTGGCTCTACTCGACGACGCCGACTGGAAGAACCCTGTCCTAAAGACGCTCATCCACCACGCCGGCCTCTCTGCCCATCTCCTCCGAAACGAGCTCGACATTGAGCCCCTGTCAGCTCTTGGTCTTGTGCGCAACACTTTCTCAACCATCCGCAACCGCAAGACGACCAACCTCATCTACCGTCAGGCCAACTTCAACCTGCTGCGTGAAGAGTCTGAGGGTTACTCCAAACTCATCACCGAATACTTCAATGCTGCCAATGCTGGTTCAACCTCGGATCTCATCGCCGAAGACACGTTCCAACGCATCAAGGCTCTCGTTGGTTCCTTCGATCTGGATGTTGGCCGCGTACTCGACATTACTCTGGATGTCATGGCAAATCTTTTGATCAAAAACTTCCGCTTCTTCATCAAGTACCTGCGCTCGAGTTCGTGGTGGCCTGAACAACACGTCCCTGAAGGCTTCCACACTCGAGGCCAGGGCTTTACGTCTCTTCCCGCCTGGGCTCTCCCTCACTCTGGATCTTGGAGTCAGACTGCAGAACAGCGTGCTCAGCTGGCCGCGCTCAAAGAAGCCCGTGACGTTGACT
Organism: Aureobasidium sp. EXF-10727; assembly: GCA_023848595.1. Taxonomy (NCBI): domain Eukaryota; kingdom Fungi; phylum Ascomycota; class Dothideomycetes; order Dothideales; family Saccotheciaceae; genus Aureobasidium; species Aureobasidium sp. EXF-10727. The sequence goes on from SWBF01000008.1 coordinate 441,789, forward strand.
TCTGGCAGCAGGTGCGCAAAGTGGGTATGGATGCTTTCTTCGAAATCGGCGCTCTCCGCATCACCAATCTCGATGCGCCTGCTGTCGCTGATCTTCTCAATACCGAGGTCAAACCCGAACTGGATGGCAGAGGTCGTGAAATGAACATGATTCGTCGCCTGCGTACCAACAACGCCCGCAAATGGATGCGTGAGACTGGTTGCGTTGTACCTCCTGGCAACTCGGATGCCGCCCAATTACTCGGCTTTAAGCTCGCCTTCTATTCTTCGGCCGCACGCGACAAGCACGATGTCCTCCCGGACAATCTCATCTACCTCGCCGCTTTCCTCATCAAGATTGGTTTCATTTCCCTCAGAGACCTCTATCCGCACTTGTACCCGCCGGACGACAAGATGGGCGAGACCAAGGAGAGGTTGGAAAAAGAAAAGCTCGAAAGAGAAAAGGCCGCAAAGCCTGGCGGCGGTGCTCTCAATGCTCTCGCCATGGCTGGCGCCCTTGCGGATGACACTCCACCTGCTCCACATGCTGCTGTACGTGGCTTACGAGACAATGCCTCTGGACGAGCTACTCCCAAGGCCGAACCCGATGCTGCTGAAGCCGCTGCCGACGACGGCGAGAAGGAAGCTCTACCTGAGCCCGCTAATCAAAAGGTCGCTCTGGTCAAGAGTCTACTCGCCATCGGCTGTCTGCCCGAGGCCTTGTATATTCTTGGCAGGTTCCCTTGGTTGACCGATCTTGTCCACGAACTACCCGACTACATCCATCGCGTCCTCCATCACATGCTCACCAAGGTCTACGAACCTGCCAGACCTCTCGCCAACAGACCTGGCATGAACGACGCCAGACCTCACATCGGCGATCCTACCGGCTTGCCAAAGGGCCAGCTCAATCTTACTCCTGCGCCGCCAACCAAGACTTTGAGGTGGGCCAACCTCGACCGTCCTGATTATGGCGATGCGGTCGAGTACAAATTCTACTGGGACGACTGGGTGGACAATGTTCCAATTTGCCAGTCGGTAGATGACGTTTTCCAACTTTGCAGCACCTTTTTGAACTTGACTGGTGTCAAGATCGGTAGAGACTCTGCTCTCTTGATGAAGCTTGCTCGCATTGGCAAGAAGAGTTTGACCGACGATCCTTCAGAGACTAACTATGCTCGATGGATTGATCTTTGCAAGCGTCTTCTGGTCCCTGCTCTCAGTCTGACCAAGCACAACACCGGAGATGTCAACGAGATGTTTGAGCTTCTCGAGTTCTTCCCCACCAGCACCCGCTACTCTATCTACGCCGAGTGGCATTACGGCAACACCTCCCGCCTTCCCGACATCAAATCTGCCTTTGATCTCACCAAGGCCGAGACCAAGGACGTTCTCAAACGTATCAGCAAGACCAACGTGAGAGCCATGGGTAAGGCGCTGTCCAAGGTAGCCTTTTCTTCTCCTGGTATCGTCATGCAAGTTGCTATCCATCAAATGGAGTCCTACGACAATCTTATTGATGTTGTCGTGGAATGTGTTCGCTACTTCAGCATGCTTGGATACGACGTCTTGACTTGGTGCTTGATGAATGCGCTCGGAGGTGGTGGCAGAAACCGTGTACAAGCTGATGGTATGCTTACCAGTCCTTGGTTACGTGCTCTTTCGACCTTTGCTGGTTCCATCTTCAAGCGCTACTCGGCCATGGACCCTTCACCCATCCTCCAATATGTCACCAACGAGCTCCGTGCCGGCAATTCCACCGATCTCGAGGTCCTTGAGCAGATCATTACCGAGATGGTTGGCATCAAATCTGACATGACCTTCAATGAGTCTCAGGTTCTTGCCATGGCAGGTGGCCCTGTTCTCAAGGCTCAAACACTCATATCATTGCTTGACGAGAGACACAAGATGGAGAAGCCATCCCGCCGTCTGATCAAAGCTCTCATCGAGCCTGGCCTGGCTGGTCAGCTCCTTATCTCTGTCGCACAGGAAAGTCAAATGTATGCCCACCATGAATCCACCCAAGACGCGCCTTTGAAGGTCCTTGGAAACAACATGGACAAGCTCTACCAGGTCTTTAACCAATATCTCGAGACTCTTCGAAGCACCTTGTCACCAGACGAGTTTGATGCCGTCGTCCCAGACACGGTTAGTCTGATGGGCGACTTTGGTCTCGAGCCATCGCTTGCCTTCATGATCGGCCGTACAAGTGTTGCTCATGCTATTGCCGAGAGCGACGCTGCCAAAAAGGCTGAGCAACAAGCCAGACGATCAAGCCAGTCAGCTGTTGCCAATGGTGATGTCGCTATGGCAGATGCTGACGAGAAGGACGTCAAGAGTGAAGAAGTCACCTCGCCACCCACTGAGGAGAAGCCTGTGCTCTCCCTAACCGAGACAGATGCAGAGATGAAGAGTGTTGCACATGCCAATGGGGTCGATACCACAACACCAACCCCGTCCCCCGAGACACACTGGCATCCTGTCTTGACCCCACTCATCGAAAAGACACGGGAGCTTCTTGGCGACAAGCTGGAGCAAAGCATCAGCATTCCGTTCTACGTTACTTTCTGGACCCTTGGACTTGAGGACATTCTGGTCAATACCAACAGCTATGATCAGGAACTCGCCACACAGTCTCACCTCATCAATCAAATCAACAATGATCGAACCGATGTTACTGGTAAGGGTATGCAGGAGAAGGACAAGAGAAAGAAGACTATTAGTGAGTTGAGAGAAAAGCTCACTCAGGAGATGAAGAGTCAAATCGGCGCCTACACTCAGGTCCGCAACAGACTGAACAAGGAGAAGGACCACTGGTTCACCGACTTCCATAACAAGGTTGAGCTTTTGCACACCAGTCTACTCCAGAACTGCTTCCTTCCGAGAATGATGAATTCTCCCTTGGACGCTCACTATACTTACATGATGTTGAAATTCCTCCACAACAATGGTGCTCCCGGGTTCCGAACTATGCATCTGCTGGATCGTCTGTTGCGCAAGAACCAACTGTCATCACTCATGTTCCAGTGCACGCCCAGAGAATCTGAGAATCTCGGTCGCTTCTTGAATGAAGTCCTGAAGGAGCTTTCGTCTTGGCATGCTGACAAGGCTGCGTACGAAAAGAATGCCTTCGGAGCAAAGAAGCAACTTACCGGTTTCGCCAGGAAACTGAACCCTGATAACACACCTCAAACCTTCCTCAGTTACGAAGAGTATCGTGTACTCCTTTACAAGTGGCACTCGAACTTGAACGCCGCTTTCCAAATGTGTCTCGACTCTGGCGAGTACATGCATATTCGCAATGCCATCATCGTGTTCAAGGCTGTCGCCCAGCAGTTCCCGGTCGCAGAGCCAATGGGCAAGATCATTCTCGATGCCGTTACTGCTCTCAGCAAGGCTGACGGCAGAGCCGATCTCAAACTTGCTGCTGCCAGTACATTGGGCGATATTCGCAAGAGACAGTCCTCTTGGGTTTCCAAGGAGCACTTTACAGGAGTGAGTACCGCGACACCACCGCCAAACAACAAATCTGACAGTATCAAGAAACCCGATCCCAACGCCAAGCCTGTTCCTTCACGAGCTGAGACTCCTGCTTCTCGTACTTCGACACCTCTCAACCCTGCAGCTCAAGCCTTCAAGGCTCCTCCTGTCCCAACTCAGCAAGGTGAATCTGAGGATGGAGAGATTGATGACGAAAAGCAAGCTACAGGCAAGCCGACAGGTACGGACGAGAGGTTGGAATCACTGCCTGAGAGAAAGGCTGCTCTCAAGCCACTGCCCAGGGCCAATGAAGGCCAATCGAGGGCTCATACTCCATCGCAACGCAACGACTCCAGACCTTCGTCAACACAGCCCACCAGGATGCCTCACTCCCTCCCTAGCAAGCCGGAACTCCCTCCCACCACGAGACAGCAATCAGGACGAGGACCTGCACAACTACCTCCGCGACACGAATCTCACGAGCGTGGTCATCCTTCCGAGTATGGACGACTTGACAGACCCAGCGAGGCCATGCGCTCCAACCCTACCGGTATGCCGAGGGAAGCATCTCCTCCTTTGGGAGGACGCGGAGGCAGAAGCCGCCAGAGATCACCAGATTACCCCCCTCGTGATGACAGACGCGATCACTATGGCAGACCCCAGCCTCCAGCCGTGCAAGAGCCGCGTATGGCTGAGCGTGATCAATACGGACCTGCCAGACCTCATCCCGGAAGAACTCTTCTGCAGGAGAACAGAGGATACCCTGGCGGCCCCAGCCCGATGGCTCCTCCTCCCGAACGCTCTGGCTACGATAGACCCGGACGTCCAGAGCGTCCCGAACGTGTCGACCGCCCAGATCGCGACCGTTCCGACCGCCAGTCCATGAGTCGAGCATCTTCTCATCCTGCTCAACCACCAGAGCCTACAGTCATTGTCAATCCGGAACGCCTTGCCAGAATTACTGGTGACGTCCCTCCCAACGACCGCAGATCGAGAGATTCGTCCCGTGACGACAGAAGATCAAGAGACTCAAGGCCACAATCTCCCAAGAGGCCCGTTGATGTTCTACCACCAGCACCAAAGGAAGCACCACGCAGACAACCCCTTGATCCCAATCCCTTCGCCGCACGTGACAGCCACCGTCCCCAACCCGAGAAAGTGGAAAAGCGGGAGGAACACACACCCACTGGACCTGCGGCGGGTAGAAGCGTACGAGGAGGTGGCCGCAACGACGTACCTGCCAAGCCTGTCACTCAGGATTTGTTTGAGCCTTCACGCGGCTCTAGAAGAGCTGTCGATACGCAAATGCAAGATCCAAACTATGGACGCTTGAGCTCTGCTCCAGAGCCACCTTCTGGGCCCAAGGGCTTTGGCAACAATGGTCCTAGAAATTTCTCCGGGCAAGGTGGTCCGAATGGCCGCCTGGATGCAAGAGATGTACCGCACAACGCTCCTCAGGAGCCGAGCAGTAATCGCAACAGACGTCCTCCTCATGACCGTCAGGGGTCGCAGCAATCACAATTCCCGCCAATCCCGCCTCCGCCCCCACCTTCGGGCTCTGCGCCAGGCTTCTCTCCACAGTCAGCTCAGCCGGGAGTTGTAGGTATCCACCCTGATCGTCTTGGTCAACTTCCCGATATCGTACAGCAAAGTGCGTCCACTCCTACAGGTCCGCGCATGGGTATGGGTAATCCACCCGCTCCAAACACACCTTCCGGGCCTTCATCAGCTACATCTCGTGCTCCCGCCGGACCTGCAAGTGATCGTCGCAACAATGGCATAGATCGCAGATTTGCCTTGGTGAATGATACATTGCAGAGTGGAAATTCGAACGGCGCGTCTATAAGAGGACGAGCCGGCGGACGTCAAGGACCAGGATCCAATCCCATGATGTCTGCATCCACAGTGGCCAGCCCTGTCACCGCACAATCACCCGCCATGCCATCGCCGGCAATGAGGAACGACTTTTCCACGCCAACCTCGTCATCCAGAGATCAAGGCGGCAACAGACGCCACGAGGACCGCGAACAGAGAGATTCGAGACGCCATGGCCGTGATGGAGGTGAATCTCGCCACTCCAACCATGGCAGTCACGGTCATGCCACAGCCAACCTTCCACCCCCGCCACCCCCACCTGCAGACGACTACCGCAGCCACCAATCCTCTGGCCGCGGACCTCGGTCCTCGCGCGGCGGCAACGAGAGAGACGGATATGGAGGCGGCAGGGGCACTGCACCCCCCACACCCACATTGTCTTCTGTCGCACAACCGCCCCAAGGCTTTGCACCTCCACCCCCTCCACAAAACGACCCTTCTTCCAACTACAACGGAGGCAGAATGCCCAGATTCGAAGGTGACGATCGCGGCGGCAACGACTACCACCGTCGCGAAAGCCGTGGCCTTGACGGCAACTCAAGCAGAAGAGACGACGGCAATGGAGGCGGACATCGACGCGGCGGCGGCGGCGGCAATGAAGACGGCGGGAATGGGCGACGGGGTAATGGCGGACAACACCAAGGCGATGTGGGATCTGCAGCTCAAGCGCAGAATCGATCAGAGAGGAAGAGGAGAGGCGAAGGCGAGCCCGGTGGCCATGAAGGCAAGAGGAGAAGGTAGATAGCCCTTTGTACTCTTTTGCCATTTTTCCATTGCCCTGAACTCTTTTGAAAATTGAGGGGAAAGAGTTGTATTTTGATGGATCCACTATTTATTTTGTTTCAAACCACATCATATTTGCCTTGTTCATCGTGTGTGCCGTTCTCCTTATCTTGAAGGAAAAATCTACAAGTGTCGCACTCGCATGCTTTGAATATCGACAGAGGCTTTTGCGCGCTAGAAACCACGACAAAGGTTATTGGACTGCCTTTGTGAGTTACCTTTTTATTCACTTTGCAAAAAGAAACTTTTGACCCACATTCATTTGCCTGCTCTGCCTCTTGCTCTGGCGTTGGTGTCTTTTTTCTTATCTTATTCTTTTTTTGCTTTTTTCTTTGGCCCATGATGATGTTTTCGGGTTGCATTCTATTCAGCGGAAATAAACAAGAAGAAAAGAAGACAGAAATGTTTATAAGAGATGGATTGTACGAAACAATGGGTATTAGATGTAAAAATTCGAAGGTGTAGTCTTCGGCCGCTATCTTGCCGCTGTCTGGTAGCTACCCTTACCGCTATCTATCCATCTAATAAAAAACAAAAACAAAGCATGGAAAATCAGTAGGTTAGTAGAGTAACTTTTTTAACCGCCAGTGTAATCTATAATATAAGTCTAGAGCAAGAACAAAAACACATATAAAAGTGAATTGGTTACAACTGCAGGAAAAGACACTTTTGGAAGAAAGAGAATGGAGAATATTAAAAAAGAGAGATTGCTAGATATAAAAGAGACATATAGATATAAAAGGAAAAATACAGATGTAAAGAGAGATTGTAAAAGAGACAAAAGAGACGTAGTAAGAACAAACAAGATGCAAATTCAAGCAAGAGATGCAGATATAGAAGAAAGATTTGGATATCATAGACATTATAGAGATTTAGATGTTATAGTATTGTTGATATTAAAAACAGATCCAGACATAAAAGATAAGATGCATAAGCAAGAAAGAGATACACATGTAAGAAAGAGATTTAGATGTATAAGAGAGATGCAGGTGGAAGAGAGAAATGCAACTCCAAAAGAGAGATACAGATACAAAAGAGCGAATGATTATATTTGTATTATCAAACTGACACTACGACTAAGGCACTACTATTACATGTTGTTTTTGCTTTGATTATGATACGACAGACAAAAAGAGAAAGGAGTGACTGTGGTTAGTATGTATGCATGCAAAAGTACAAATGAAACAATAAAGCAAGTATAAACAATCTCGATGTTTTCCTTTTTTTGTTATCTTTAAGACAAGAGATTACGCTTGAAGCAGAAGCAGACCAGGACGCAGATGCAGAATTTTGGATTCTCCTTGTCGGCTTCATTCACCGTCTCCTCATGCTGTTCATCGACATTGTTCTCCTTGGTAGGCTGCTCATCTCTACGCCAGACAGTCACGAAGCTCGTAGGAGCAGCACTCACAGTAACAGTGCTGATGCCAGACGTCACAGTCGAGGCGCCGATGGTCGTGACCGTAGCAACAGTGACTGTAGACATGCTGACCACGGTTGCAACACCTGTAGCCACCGTTCTCTCAGTCGTCTGCGTGATGGTGCTTGTGCCTCCAGAAGCCGTGACTGTGGTATAGCCGCTGGGAACCACGACGTCAGAAGTCACGGTCACGGCTCCTACGGTCACGACAGAAGGCTGTGAGCTCTGGACACCGGTGACGGTTGAGCGCCTCACAGAGTTTACTGTGCTGGTCGATGTGAAGACGGAACTCACGCTGGTTGCGGTGTTGAGGACGATGACCGTGCTTCCGTCCGAAACGACAGAGTAAGATGTGACGACTGCGCCGTTGGTCTGCTGAGAGACGACTGTCGCAACGCTGGGAGCTGGGCTGTTAACCGTCCTGGTTCCAGGTGCCACCACGCGAACTTGAGTTGCGATTCTCACTTGAGCCGAGGCCGAAGTACTTGATGGTGGAGGCGAAGCTGTGGTAGTAGAAACACTCGTGACTGTGTTCCCAGAAGCAGTAGAGACACTGGTGACGGTACTTCCGGGAGCAGTGGAGACGCTGATCATAGTACTTCCAGGAGCGGTCACAGTGGCCACACTTGTAGATGGTGAAGGAGAAGATGAGCTTGAAGACGAAGAAGATGTCGTGGTGCTAGTCGCCGGGGTGCTCGAGCTGGCGCTCGAGCTACTTAGGGATAAAAAAGACGACTGTGTTGTCGATGGGCTCGAAGTTGCCGACGCGGTGATTATCGAAGGTCCGGTGGGATCACTACAAATTGTGGTTTTGGAAATGGAATAGCCATCAGGGACGTAATCAGAGGTTGATGACGACGAAATGCTGGAGGTACTGGAGGTACTCGAAGTGCTAGAAGTACTCGAACTGCTAGAAGTACTTGAAGCTGTGGAGGTCGAGCTGGGAGATGACTGACTCTGGACCTTGTACGCATAGTCTAGACCGGCGACGGGTTGAGAGACACTGTTTGTGCTCATCAGGTAGCAGGTTCCACTTGTCGAGTTGTAGCTGAACGAGTTACACTGCGTCTTGCTATCGCAATAAGGAGCACAACCTTCGAAGCTGCCTGATTGGACAGTACCGACATCACCATTTTGGCGGGGGGACAGAGCACGCTCCAATAGAAGCATTCTCTTTTTCTTTTGAGCACAGATGACAGCGTACGTGACATTGTTGGAATCAGTAAAGGTGTTTCCGGATGCTGAGATCTGCAGACAGGTTCGTGCTCCGACGTGATTGGTTGGAGTAGCTGAAGCAGATGATGTGGTGTTTGAAGTTACGGTTGATGATTGGCTTGACGTGCTGGAATGAGTCGATGTACTGTTCGTGCTCATCGTAGTAGAGTGACTCGATGTACTGTTCGCACTCGTGGTAATCGGATGACTAGATGTACTGTTTGTGATCATGGACGTCGAGTGACTCGAAGTCGTGTTGGCCGACGTAGTCATTGAATGAGACGAAGTCGCGCTAGTGGATATGGCAGTCGGCATGCTGCTGCTGCTGGTCGTATTTCGATTATTGACGATGGCAAAGTCGGTCCCATTCTGCTGTTTCTGACTGTTCTGGTCGACCGAACTGTAATATGTGCACGTGCTCGAGGTTGTGTTATAGGAAGTGGCAGCACAACCCGTGTTGTTTGCACATTTGTCCATGCATCCATCGAGACCATCAGCGGCAAGTCTCTTTTTGATAAGGAAATCGCGTTTCATGAGATTGAGCAAGGTACCGCTGTATATCGTGTCTTTTTGGACGTTGAACGTGACACCATTAGTAGAATAGGACGAGGCGGTAGGACTAGCAGTGGTCGAAGAAGCTGTCGAAGACGATGTCGAAGAAACAGTCGAAGAAACAGTTGAATTCTGCGAAGAGGAAGTGGACGTCGTGAGAATAGTCGAGTTCTGCGAAGAAGACGTAGATGTCGAAGATACAGTCGAATTTGCAGCCGTCGAAGAAGCAGTCGAGTTTTGCAGCGAAGAAGTTTCATTGGTAAAATGCCAGCCCCATCCAGGCGCGAACAGCTGCACAAGGCACGCTGCCGCCAGCGAAGCATCAGCGAAACGCATCTTCAGCGTGTATGGATATCACTCAAGACTAGTCGTTTGTTGTACGCAGTACTGATATTGGGAGAAAGCTGAATGTGAATAAGTTATGGAACAGTCGTGATTGAGAGGGGGATGTAAAAGATCACAGAAAGAGCTTTCTGCGAAACGTCAGCATGAGGTCTTGTGTGCTTGCTTCTTGAGGTTCGAGCAGAGCTCGAGGATACTTTCATGGAGGAAAATGTTGTTTGCTCAAGAGTGGGAGCTTGATGATGCTGTTATCGAGTAGAAATTCGTGATCCGGCTTGTGTGCTGCAAGAGCAAAGGCAAACCTGTCGAGCTGCGGAGCAACTTGTCGTGTCTGCCGTGCAAGAGAGCCATGAGGGATCTGATAAACGGGTTGGGATAGCTGCTGAAATCAACAGGCTTTGCTCTTGTGGATGATTGTGACGAGATGTGAAGCAGCGAAATCGACCAAGAAGGTGATTCTGTGGATACAATAAAGTAGGATGAAAGTCAATGGCGATGGGAGAAAGTCACTGTAGCTAAGCTGTCGAAAAATCGCAAAGTGTTAGCAGGTCTTGAGCTGTTGATTGGAGGAAGGAGCTACTTGCCTGTGGAGTGCGTGGTGGAGCTTCAGGGAACCTCCGTCTTTACACTGCTCGCACCACCTCGACCGTTTCTCAGGCACAATACTCTAATTTGTTTAAACAATATTATAATTCATTTTTCCCTCTACCTCGGACTGTGAGCTGAAGGTAAAATGCTACAGCGCTTTTGAACCTGCCCGTATTGTGGTGCTGAATAAATCGTCAAGTTATGTGTGTACGCCTGCTCTGAAGGGATACTGGCTATGCGTGTTATACAGAAAAGAGATAGGAACCTATGAGTCTGGGGCATTCTCGTTGCCAGCTGCTGTGACAGTCTCGTCAACCATCGAGACATCTCCACCAGTAGCGGCCGGAGTTTCGTCTTCGTCCTCATCGTCGTCGTCGATCACACGAGCAGGCTTCTTTCTCCGCTTTTCAACAACGGTATCCTCGTCCTCCCCTTCCTCTCCCATCGATTCATCTCCTCGAGCTTCCTTTTGAGCGTCATCCTCATCGTTGATCTTCTCGGCAAGTCTTGCGTTTTCGTTCTGTGTAGCAACAGCATCATCGTCGCTGTCGCTGTCCAACACAACTTCCGAGCTCTTGAATTTGCCCTTGGGCTCGGCAACCTTACCCTTTCTTTCGAGCTTTCTGCGCTTCTTCTTCTTGGGCTTCTCGCCGTCTTCGTCGTCTGAGGCGGCCGAAGTGCTGCGTCGCTTGGATTTTTGTCGCTTCTCTCTTCCGCCAAACTCGGCATCGGCATCAGCGTCGGAGGCCTCGTCTTCGTCGTTGACAATGTCTGAATCGCTGTCACCGCCCTTCTTCTTTCTTCTCGCACCCTTAGGCTTCTTTTCTCTCTTCTTGCGGCCACCCGTTTCCTCGTCCGTGGTGAGTTCGGCATCTTCGCGGGCTTTGCGCTCAGCTTCCTCCTCAATCTTCTGTTCGGCGATTTCACGGTCCTGTTCTTGCATGCGTTGTCTCTCCTCGGCAATCTTTCTTCTACGTTCTTCCTTTGCATCTTCGAGCGCTTTCTTTTCGTCTTCGCGCTTCTTGATCTCGGCCTCACGCTGTTGACGAGCTTGTTCCAGTCTGGATGCGTTCTTTTGCTCAAAGTCGCGTTGGCTTTGCAGAGCACGGTCCAGTTGCTTGCGCATAGTGTTTCTTCCCATGTTGGCACGCTGTTCAATGTCGTTCTTGGGGAAAGGTGGGTTTGGTGCGCGCGCAATAGCCATGAGATTCTCGATAGCTTCATCCAAACCATTGGCAGCAGCCTCAAGATCAACAAGCGTTCTCGTGGCCTCCGGTAGCGTGTAGATGAGTTGAGCAATCTGGATCTGAACAAAGGCGACGTTGAACTTGAAGTGAAGCTGTTCAGGCGATGATTCCAAGGCACGATTCGAGAATTCAAGGGCTGTCTTCATGGCCTGGATGTTCTTTTCCTGCTTGCCCTTCATCAGCCAGACGCGACCGAGACAAGCAAGGATGCTGGGGTCGTGTGTGCGATCTTTGGAAAGGGCAGCCTCGTAGCTCTCAATTGCGCGGGCGAATTGCTTGACCTCGACAAATGCATGACCCATGTTGATGAAGACACTGGCATCCTTCAGGGTTTCCCGAACTTTAGTAAAGATCTGGATCGCTGTTCCGTAGTCCTTCTTGTCTTCAATCAGTGCAATGGCAATACCTTGAGCGGCGTAGGCATTGCGAGGGTCAAGCTGCAGGGCCTTGTCGAAGAATTCGATGGCTCTGATGTACGTCTTTGTACGCTTCTCCTTGTCCTGGTCGGTATCTCTGCGCATCTCGCGGGCAACCTGCAAGAAGAGGTTTCCCATGCCAGTCAGAGAGTATCTGTCGTGCTTGTCGTGATGTTGGAGAGTGTGCTTGTAGTGTCTCTGCTCTTGATCCTCGGCGGGGTTCAGAGTTCGCTTCTTTGCCTTGTGAATGTAGTATCCATACAGAGCACGAATGTCGAGGTTGCCTGCTTCCGACTCAAGCAACTTCTTAACAGCCTGAGCACCCTCAGAGGGGTTTTCGCGGAGTGCAATGTATGCAAGTCTGATTCTGGCATCTGTGTAATCGGGATGACGCTCAAGCAGACCTTGATATACCTGGTTGGCCTCATCTAGCATGTGTTCGGCCTCATAAGTCCTGGCCAAGTTGTAGCTGATAGAGGTGACCAGAGAGTCGGTATCGAGTTCACCGTCCTTTGCACCTGCCTTGACACATGCATTGAGGGCAGTCTGGAACAGGTCTCTGGCTTGGCTGAAACGTTCGGCTTGGAAGTGGAAGGCGGCCATGTTGTTCAACAACTGTGGTGGGAGCATTTCACGAAGAGCAGCCTTGAGCTCTGCTTCGTCCTTGGTGTCCGGACGGTCTTCCTCGTCAATGTCATCCATTTCCATCTGCTCGACCTGCTGCAGACATTGAAGACTTCGCTCGGGGTTCTCGATTTCATAGAGTCTCGCCAGGTTCAAGAGGACGTATGAGTCAGGGGTAGCCTTCTTCTTGGGATCCTTCCAGGTATTGCGAACGCCCTCCAAGAGACCAACAGCCTTTCTCATCTCTGACGACTTGTCTTCCTTGGAGCCAGTGTTTTGGTTAGCGTAGACTTCCTCGGCGTACAAGAGACCGAGCAGAGTCATGGCTTCGGCACTCTTTGTGGATTGAACAATGCTCTCGAGACGGAACTTTGCGCCGGACCAGTCCTTGGAAAGGATCTTGAGCTGAGCAGCACCAAACTTGGCAGGCAGATAACCTCTTTCGTCACCACCTCTTGCTTGATCGGCTCTGTTGTAGTAGTCGGTGGCCTTGGCAACATTTCCTTCAGTGTGTTCCTTGCGGGCCATGAGATACCAGCCATCGCTGGCGATTGCGTTGACGTCGGTAGCTTCGATGGCTTGACGGGCAAGACGCTCGACCGTAGGCCAGGCCTTTCTGAGGATGAAGTAGTTTCCGAAGGTGGCGCAAGTCAATGGGAACTTGTTGTCGAGCTTCCAGGCGGTCTGAGTGTACTCGGTCATGGCCTTCTTGTAGTGTTGTTGGAACTCGGGATCGGTAGTAGGGAACTTTGCGCTCTGGTCGAGATGGTACAGGCCGAGCAGAATGTTAGCAATCTTTGAAGTCGGGTTGACGTCGAGGGCGCGCTGCCATGCGTTGTGAGCCTCGTCCTTGTGACCTAGCTGCCAGAAACAGCAGCCTATACCGATTCTCGGATCCGGGTCTTGGAGTTGTGGGGCACGCTCGAGGGCGGTCTGGTAGTTGTGAAGGGCGTCGGCGTATTTGCCAAGGGAGAAGAGGGCTCTGGCCTTGCCCATAACGGCCATCATGTTGCGACCGTGCGAAGCGCGCAGAGAGTCCTCGAAGCATTTTGCAGCCTGGCGGAGGGTGTCGAGGCGTTCGGACTCTTGTGCGGTCGACGATGACTTGGAAGGCTGTAGCGAAGCGCGGAGGAGGTAGAGGACGCCGCGAGCGAGGAAGAGCGGAGGGTAGGTGGGGCTGATGCGCGAGGCCTCGTTAAGGGTGCTGGTGGCCTGGTGGATGTAGTACTCCTTGTTGCGAGCCTCGGAGGCCAATTGCGTGTCTGTAGGCGCGTCAGTCTTGTCAGGTATGATGGATGGGACAGTCGGTACCAGGCTTGAGACGAGGAGCCTCTCTGCACTGCCACAGGCGCAGCCAACACAAGCACGACAGCAGGGACAGCTTGTCTTCGGGCTTTGCGTTGCGCGACAGAGAACTGAGGCCCCTTGTGACAATGTCGATGGCGTGGTCGACCTTTTGCTGCTTGGCGTAGGCCAGAGCAATGGTCATCCAGTAGCCGCGAGCGACGTTTTCGTTCTCGAGCAGGGTACACAGCTCGGTAGGGTCGTCCATGAGGTCCTCGAGATTGACCTCGACGGCCTCCTCGGCGTCTCCACTTGAGAGCGGCACATCGAGGGCGGCTGGGATATGTGAGAAGCGGAGGAGGGCAGTGGCGACGTCTCCGTCGTGGTCATCGAGACCATTAGAGTGGCCGTTCAGCGCGGCGGCCATGGCGAAGGGGAAGTTGTGGATGCGCCGAAATCAGTGGGCCATGGGCTGGCGCGATGGGTGATGCAAGCTCCGGTCCAAGTCTTGACTCGAATTGGCGACAGCAGATGGAGATGAGGAAGGAGCGATGTGTTTGGAAATAGGAAGGCGCACGTCGAGATTGTTGGTGTCTGAGTGAGGCCAGCGCGAGCTGTCGCAGTCGCAACTTCCATGTTTGCTGCAAGGGGCAACTTTGCCGAGACGCGTCACTCCCGATGCGGCAGTTGGGCCCTCCGTATACCATTCATGCTCAAACCACCTCACCACTGCTAGACAACTCACTGAACTTGTAAGGCAGCTTCGGGTTCGCAACTCATGGGTCTTCTATAATCACACCATGTCGTACATGCGCGGTCCGTCGGCCACGGGCGACCGAGGATACACCAACGGAGACGGCTACCAGTTCCCACGTCGCTACGACCTCGACACGACCACCAGAGACAACAGCGCAGATGAGAGGAGTCGGTCGAGGGGTCCTGCGGCTGGAGGAGGCTATGGCGGACTAGGAAGAGCCACAGATGACTATATCCCCCGAGTTGGCAGTCCGGCGCGACTTGACCGCAGCAAGCGAGCCAGTGGAGAGGGCAGAGCATTCAGCAGGAGCAGGAGTAGAGCCGCCTCTCAGATGCGCAATGCCGAGAACAGTAAGCAGGTCGAGGACATCTTGCGCTACATTGACCGCCATTGGGGTCAAATGGCAAACGAATCGTGCGTGCCCGTCAAGGTCGCCCTGCAGCTCATGGATCAGAGCTCTCTCGGACTCGCCGACCAGTACCAAAGTTTCCAGGACACGCACAACCAACTACAGAATGCTCTCAAGGCTATTGTCAACCAGCACCATCAGGGCTTCAACTCGTCCATCGGTACTTTCCATCAGATCCAAGCCAGCATCCAGTCCTCGCAGCTTAGAGTCCGTACTTTGAAACAGTCCCTCGTGCAGGCCAAAGGAAACCTCCGTACTACCCGTCCCGAGCTCAAGGCTTTTGCTCAATCAAGTCAGAGCTACGACCATATGCTGCAGACTCTGGCTTACATCGAGCAACTCCAGCTCATGCCCGAGAAGCTCGAAGCTCAAATCTCAGAGAAGCGCTTCCTCGGTGCCGTCGAGACGTTACAAGACGCCCTCAAACTCATGCACAAACCCGACATGGAAGACATTGGTGCCCTAAGTGACTTGCGCGTCTACTTCAGCAACCAAGAACACTCCATCACCGACATACTCATCCAAGAACTTCACAGCCATCTCTATCTCAAGAGCCCTTATTGTGAGGAGCGATGGAAACAATACACCAACCGCTCCACCACTACAGGCACTGCCTCGTTTGAGATTGAAGGGCGTCAGCTTTACCGCTTCCTCGAGTCTTTTGACCCTACACAAATTCTGACGGAAGACACATCTCGGAATCCCGAAGCAGACACTTTCTCATACATTCAACTACTGGTCGAAGCTCTAGACCGTATGTCGCGTCTGGATCTCGCAATCGACCAGATCGAACAAAGACTACCTGTTGAGCTGTTCCGTGTTGTTGAAAGATCATACACCGAGGTTGAGCAAAACTATCCCGGCATAATTCGTGGCGCCGCGAAACAACAACACTTCCAGCTTGACAACATCAACGCTGACATCAACCAAGACAAGAAGATGATCCTCGAGGACATGCTGTCAACGCTATATGCCAAGTTCGAGGCCATCGCAGAAGGTCATCGTGTTCTCCATGAAGTCATTGGCGGTATATTGTCCCGCCAAGGCAGTGACGAACCGGCTTTACTGCGCAGCTTCCGCGAGCTCTGGAAGCTGTATCAGAGCGAGATTCGTAGTTTGCTGCATGATCATCTGGCTGCTAGTGGTAGCCCTGAAAACTCGTCACATCCTGAACATCACCATGCGGCAAACATGTTCAAACCTCACACGAGAGATCGCAACAAGCGCTTGTTCAAGCTGGCAGACACGGACAGCAAATCTACGGAACTCACAATCGAAAAGGAAGATCTCGACTTCATCCTCAAGTCTTCGGTTCCTGGTCTGGCGGCTACTGGTACAACTCCTGCTGCGAAGGATGCCGAGAACGAGAAGAGCGAAGACCGCTCAGCAACTGGCCACAAATTGTTGGTTGAGCCTAGCGTCTTCAACATGGGTATTCTGCTACCTCCTTCACTATCCTTCTTGACGAGACTTAAGGACATCGTGCCGCCGAGCTCGGAGATCGTGTTGAGTACTCTGACCTCTTTCCTCGACGACTTTTTGATAAACGTCTTCCTCCCACAATTGGAAGAAGCACTGACAGACATGTGCATGGCCGCCTCTGCCGAAAGCGGCGCCTTCCAACAGGACCCTAAATGGCAGGTGCGAGCACAGAAACCAGTCTTTAGAGGTACATCAAATTTCCTCGACTTGATCAAAGCCTTTTGTATGCTGCTGGACAGCCTGCCCCACGATCAAGCCTTTAGTCAACTGGTCATGGCCCAGATGCGCATCTACTACGACAAATGCTATAACTGGTATCGCGCACTGGTCATGCGACCACAACAGGACTCTAGCGAAGAGAGAAAACCCAAGCGCTCGGCCGCGCTCGCAGAATATAACGCAGACATGCGGGATGCAGTAGCCACGCTCTTGGCCCACGAAGCCGAGAATGCAGATGATGTCCAACGCTTGATGCAAGAACAAACTGCATCCCTCATTGCCAATGTCAAAACCTCGCCGCTTACCGATGCAGATCTCATCCTCGACAGGAAATGCATCGGTGGATTGTGCGTCTTGTACAACAGCACGCGCTGGTTTGTCGCCCACGCCACCCAGCTCCGCCACATGAGCAGCTCAATGAGCAACTCCAACACGTCAAACACATCCTCTCGCCACCAGACTCGCCGCTGGACCACGCTGATATCGCCGAACCCGCACGCGGCAATCTATCTCCCACTCGACACACAGTCTTCGCGCGACTTTGACGCCATCACGACCTCGATGACCGACCTCGGCAGCTTGATCCTGCGAACCCTGCACCTCGAGCTGCGTCTCCAGATCCTCAGTGGTGTGCAACGAGCACTAAACACTACCTATCTGCTCGGCCAGCCCTACAACGATCCTGACCCCAGTATCTTGTCGCTGTCCAAGCAGTTGCTGGATCTAGACGAAGACATATCTTCCCATCTACCCTCTGCCCAACACCGTCTACTGGTCATGCATCTAGCCCACCCAACATCCATCGCACTCACCTCCTTCACATCCACCATCCCCGCCATGGACGACTTTGGCGTCGGCCGCATGCACTTGAACATTCTGGTTCTACAACAGGTGCTCAAAGATGTTAAAGACAGCAGTTCTCTGCACCCCGCGGCAGAGTTTTGGAGCTGGATGGAGCAGAAACCGGGGAGTGTTGCTGATGCGGTGGGGAGAGGTGAGGTGACGAAACAAGAGGCGAAGGAGCTGATCAGGCTTTGGGGGTCTGGCAGGGCGGATGCGGGGAGAGTGGAGGTTGAAGCTGCGCTTAGAGAGTTGGATTGATGTTTTTGTCTGTAGTGTAGTCGTGTGCAGCTTCCAAGGCAAAGAAAAAGATTACAATTAAGGATCAGAGGTGTGGTCTCTATAGAGTCTAGAGTATCTTGCTTGTTATTTGTCTGATTTTTTAGCTCTTGAATAGAAAGTGCGGAACGTTTTTGATCTTGGGTTGCAAGCGTAGCCCACGGTATATCTTGTCAAGCGTTTTTTTTTTCTTTTTTCTTCTCCATCATCAATATCCCGATTTGTCTCCACCGTGTTTCATCCCTTATCACACAAGTCCCCCACTCAAAGTCCAAGTCGAACGTCAGCAAAGAGAAAAAGGAGCACATGTATTCGTGTAAATGGTCAAGTGCAAAGTTGCATAGTCAAGCAGAGAAAAGCAAACATGCTGAAAAAGAACAGCAAAAGAAAAGAACTCAACAGCAATGTGCCATGTGAAAGAAAAGACCGCACAGCAGCCCGATTTTCCGCAAATGCATCAAAACTCCAGATTTCTCCTCTTGTTTGCCTTTCTCTCTGTGGGTATTAATGGAAATATGTAAGGCTTTGGTTTCTCTTGTACAAAGGTCCTCTCTCTTCTCTCCTTTTTGACATCTCTTCTCTCCTTCGTCTGTCGACTGTAGCTCAAAGAGAAAAACGAAAACAGCAAAAACATAGTATGGCGCGCTCTAATTCAGAAAACTGTGCAGAATCGAGGGCAAAATGCAAAGAGAAACGCAGACATGTAAAACAAAAGCAAACAAAAGCAGAAAAAAAAAACATGTCGATATCCAAAAGCCAACCACTCTAGCGCCCCCTTAGCTGCGACACGCAGTGATGATGCATCGACAGCAGACCAGAAACACACGACTCCGAAAAATCCCTTGTCCCTGTATGCCCAGATGGAGTAGTGCAAGAAAGAAGCAAAAAGTAGAACGCCCATGCCTGCCCGGAAACAAAAGAGACGCGTGAAAAAGGTGTAATGCGTGTCGTTCTGATTCTGTTGTTCTTTTTCTTTTCTTCATTGGTACTCGGCGCCGGTCGAGACAATACCCTGAGGCATGGAATGTTGCATGTGATGGGGCTCCATGTGGTGAGGATCCAAGTGGTGGGGGTCCATGTGGTCGCGCGAGATGTGGCTCATGTGCATGTGCGGAGGGGGAGGGCCCATGTCGCCGTGCATTTCGGACGGCATGCCGGGCATGGGAATGTACGAGTCGTTGACGTCGCCTTCGGAGAGGTCAATGCCCTCTTCGGGCTCTTCCAAGTCTTCTTCGGGGAACGAGGTGCCATCGGGATTCGCGTCGTGGGTACGACGGTGCTGGGCGAGGTTGTCGGAGCGGGAAAAGGCCTTGTTGCAGAGCGGGCAAACATAGGGGCGCTCCGAAGTGTGGGTACGGACGTGTCTGGAGCGAATTAGTATGCGAAGGTTCAGAGCTCAGCAAGCAAGACTCACCGCTTCAAGTGCTCTAACCTCTTGAAAACCCTGCCGCACATGGGGATGGGACACGAGTGGGATTTGGAGGGGTAGGGGTTGTTCATGTCCTGGACGGTGGCGCTGCGGGCGCGACGGAAGACACCATTGGGAGTGCGCATGACGGCAGCCTGGGCATAGTTGACAGGACGGTACTGGTCTCCAGGGTATGCTTGTGCGTACTCGTCCTGGCCCAGGGGCATCGAGTCGTCAACGGGCGTGGCATGGCGCGAGTAGTCCTTCTGCTGGCGCACAGGGGTGGCACCTCTCGGCGAGTCGTGGTAGACGGGGTCAACGTCGTGGACAGGGACAGACGAGTGGCGCAAGTCACTGGGACGGTGGACGGCGTGCGACGTGGCGCTCTGAGGAGTCGAGCTGGGTGGTTGTTGGGTCAGGGACGAGCGACGTCTGCGCTGCTTGTACGTGGGCGAGCCCTCGAGGGCCGAGGGGAAGTGGTGCAGAGGGCGCATCATCGAAGGATACTGGGGAGCGGCCATGGGCTGGGCGACGGGCATCAGCGGGTTGTAGTACTGCGACATTCCCGGGTCGGGCATGGCGGCGTAGAGGCCCGTCTCCTCGTTGGCGATGTAAGCGGGCTCGTGGTGCGGCTGCTGCTGCATCTGGTGCTGGGGCGGCGTGATGGGCTCGTAGCTGAGGCCGCGCTGGCTGTAGTCCTCAAAGTGCGACGAGACAAACGAGGGCGCAGGCGAGTACTCCATGTAGGCGGGCATGCTGCTGTGGCGGGCGGCGGCGTTCATGGCGCGTTCGTAGTGCATGATGGGCCCGCAGCTCTGTTCACGCGTCTTGTGCACCTGGGCTGGCAAGGGCGCTTGCATGGCCATCTGCTGGTACGTTGGCATCTGCGTCAACATTTCCTCCGAAGGCATCGTTAGGGGCATACTTGTTGGCTGCATCATAGCCCCCACCGGTGGTCCCATCGACTCGGCCGTTGTTGCTGGCGGACCCATGGGTGCGGGCGTGCCTGCTGCCGCCGCCATCGTCGTTGCCGCTATGGGGCCCGACGTTGGCGGCACGTTGTTGGCAAAGGTCGAGCTGTTGGTCTGCTGCGCCTTGGTGAGCTGCTCGAACAGCGACTGGCTCGAGTCGAACTCGAACGACAGGGCGGGCTCGCTGACAGCGACGGTTGTGGCTTCCTGGCCCATCTTCTCGCGCTTGAGGTCGCGTTCCAGCGCGTCGAGGAACAGGCGGTCGTGCGGCACGCTGTACCAGTAAAAGACCTTTTGCTTCTTCTGCGTGCGGATGCAGTTGTTCTTGTACAGAAAGTCGAGGAAGGGGCTCTTGGGCTCTTCCAGCGAAGCGTCAGTGCCAGACTTGAGGTTTCGCAGGTCCGAGAAGATGCCTTCTTCAAACTTCTTCGAGTTCTTGACCGGACGCCCGAACGCCTGGAAGCGGAACGACAGACATCGGACAATGTCGGTGCCGGAGATGTGGAAGAGGTTGCTCCTAGACTGGCATGAGTTGGAGTTTGATGGTCAGCGAACAAGCACGTACCAGAGCACACAAGAGACGTATTCGCCTGTTGGAAGAAGGAAGCGTCTGATGTACTGATCCGGAGACCAGTCAACGGGCGCCGAGATCAAAAAGTACTTGACTGGGTCCGTGTCAGTATGGTCCATTGGAGATGATGGGCAAGGAAGAGAAGATAGAGATGCGACACGTACGGTTGTCGACTTGTTGCAGGGCGACTATCGAGTCTTGCGGCAAGCTCTGTTGGGCGTCCTGGTCGAGGAGGAACGTCTCCGGAGCTACCGAACGACCCTGAGGAGGGCCAGCCATGACGCCGTGTTGTGTCGAGTACATTGCAATGAAGATCAGGGTATTAGACTAAAGGGGGGGATGTGTTAAGGATGCGCGAGAGACAGAGGCTAGAGATTTGGCGTGGGTAAAGCGAGTGTGGGAGGGGTGTGAGTATGAGAATGCTAGAGACGACGACGACTAGAGTATCGAGGGCCGGCCTGCGATAACGTGGAGTGCCGTGATGCTGTACGAGGGAAGCAGCGCAGATGCAGCAGGTGCAGTCAGACGCAGTAGGGCAGGAGCGAGAGAGGGAAGGCGCAACTGGACGAGGTGTCGCAGAGAAAGAGCTGGGTATTGATGGGAGTGTTTGAGAATGACAGAGGGCTGAGGGCACGAGAGGGAAGAGGTTGATGAGGCTCATGAAACAAGTGCAGCAAAGACTCGAAACCCGCCAAGTCCGCCCGTGCCCTGTTTGAGACTCTCTAGCCCAACGCCCCCAGCCCTCTAGCCTCGAACCTTTGGCCTCTAGATACCACTACCTGCACGCATCGAGAGATGGTCCGCGGCCTCGCCGACAGCTGCTTTGCGCTCTTCCACATCCGTCCGCTACTCGAGTAGTTGTCTCCCAGTCTGGGTATAGCAAGCTACGACGACGCTTCCTGGAAGCAGGCACGCTTATTCGAGTGCCTACCGCTTTCGCTCGCGCACTAAAGCCACACCAATCTCTAGCCGTTGATTCGATAATTTACTGTCTTTTCGAGAAGGCGCCCGCGTTGCCAACCACCTCGTCGTCTTGCTTCTTCCTATTGTCTTCCAACATCCTCCATCATCATCTATCATCGGGCAGCTTTTTTTTTCAGTACTAGTAGACAATCGTAGAGTAGCACCTGCGTTGGTACCTGCATGAACCTGACCAAGCGAGTGCTGGCGGCTGATGCACGCAACGCTCTCGACCTGAAACACCCGCCGACCAAAACGGCCAATTGCACGCTGCCTCACCTTTTTGTTTGCAACCTTGAAATCCACAAGGCATAAGCCAGCCGACAATACTGTCTCCAAGAATAACACCTCTTCCCATACCTCATCACACTGCCGCAGTCCACTCTCGTCAGTGCCGCTCGACGACTTGCAATGGCGAGGGAAATCCTCCCTTTTCCTGCACTTAGCCTCTCCAGCTAACACCCATCTCATTTCCCGATCGCCGTCACCGCTCCTTTTTTGCTTCTTCTGCGATGCTTCTTTCTCTTCCGCTTCCCGGGTCCGCATGTCCGTCCTCCACCAGTCCAAGCGCCGTGCACGCATCCAATCCATTATCAATCCACCATCCCACCATGCAGCGAACTGACTGGCTAATGCTATCAATCTCGGAGCTTTTCGTAAGCGCCCGAATGTCATTCGTGACCTTGCAACCACCTACATCGTGGCGCAGCACGCCCGTATGTACCTCGCCATACTCCTAGATGATAGCATATCTGGGCTAGACTTTTGTGGAGTCTGGAGTCGTGAGACCTTCTTGTCACCAACACTTGTTGCACGAGCACCCTCTCTTCTTTTGACTGCCGTCTTGTGCGACAAACTTTCCATCTGTCAAACCC
This sequence comes from Aureobasidium sp. EXF-10727, assembly GCA_023848595.1. Classification (NCBI taxonomy): domain Eukaryota; kingdom Fungi; phylum Ascomycota; class Dothideomycetes; order Dothideales; family Saccotheciaceae; genus Aureobasidium; species Aureobasidium sp. EXF-10727. The sequence goes on from SWBF01000008.1 coordinate 464,364, forward strand.
TGCGCACATCCTCACATCGATTGCTTCTCTTTTCCCGAAAGCAACAAGGATTTGCCGGCCTTGGAAATCCTCAGGAGCCAAAAGTGCGCGAGGTTTGCGCAAGTCGATCCGCACATCAGACGCTTGGAGCGCGTAATTTCAAGCCATCGAGAGAGGTGGGCGTTCAGCTGGCCCTGTTTGAGATTAATTGGAAACACGTCGATCCCCCCCCCGGCTGCCAGTTCGTCGCTGACTGCATGTCCCAATGCGCTGCGATATTTTCCGACCACCACCATTCATCTGCCTTTGTTCTCCCATCTTCACAATGTCCATTGCTCGCATATGGCTGGCTGGTTGAATGCCTCTTCATGTCTTTTCCTTCATATGACGACACTCATCTTGGATAGTGTATTCCGTGATCGATCTAATCTCAGCGGCCATTAGATCGAGCCGACCAAGTTTGTTGCATCGAATGAACAATTCGCTGCAGTCGCTGCCGTAATTGCGGTTTCTATTTCGACTCTCCATCCTCTCTAGCAGGCATGTTAAATCTCCAAAAACTCAATTCACATGAATCGCTCGACAATCAAAGGCCAGCCCGTCCTCTACTTTTACCTTTTCGCATTTTCAGAGCACTCGGTCGACATGAAACCTTTGACAGCTCTTTGCTCTGCACTGAGGCAAGATGTCCTTGGGCATTCGCCTCATCCGCCGCGAGAGACCCTTTCCGACGCACACTCAGATGCGAACACCCACCAACGGCACCGTATGCAGCCAAAGCGTGTTCGCGTCGTGTTTTGCACGCGTGTGGTCCAAGATGGGTTCAAGGGACGAAATCTTGCATCAGAGAAATCGACTCATGGGCCTGCAGTTCGTCTCATGTGTATCGCTGAAACGAGTATCCTCCATCCTCTACGATCGTTTTGCGTGCATGGCTTGAACTCCGCTGCTACTCTTCTGGTATGTTTCGTCGTGCTTTGCGTCCTCCGCTGTCCGTCCGGCCCGGGTCGGTCGAGTACGGACGGGTTTCGTCCTCGGCCTTTGATGTCTTGCTCGAGCTCTTTGTGCTGTATCCACGTCTCATCACATTTTGTGCATCTTCATCCACGCTGCTTGCAAAATGTTTGGATGTGCTATGTGATAATCACCTCCAGCGCAAGATCTCATTGGTACCTGCATTTAGTCTACGCAGCAACCTGCAGGTCTCGTGAAAGTCACACGCGCGAGAACATTGCATCACACTTCTTCCCTTGCACTGCTCTCTGTCGACGAGCTTCGCGTACACTTAATCCGATTGACAAACGACAAGGTTGTGCGCGATGCGCATAGACGAGATCGAAGCAACCGTCAGACCATCTCGGCAATCACGATATAGCGATCATGGATGTGTAAAGAGCTGGACGCGTCTTCTACTATCTTGACTCCACTCTTGAAGAAGCAGCGGTCAAGGTTTTGATTATCGTGAGCGTGTCATGGGCTTTTTGGCCAGTGATGCGGTGAATGAAGGATGTTGATTGGCGAATTCAGCTTCACGAGTGATTTTTAATGTGTATTGTGACGAGGCGGCAGTGATGCATGCTCTACTTACTCCTTTGGTGCCATCTCGGGGATCTTCATTCTATTGACGGATGTTATAGCCATCTTCGTAAGTCAGAATCTCATGATTGTATGCCTCTAGATACCATACAATCACAAAGGCAACACAAAGATTTCGACGTCAAGAGTGCCCGATCATTCAAATTGACACCATACGTTGCTTCGAACCTAATCTCCATAGGCTTATACTTCAGCAACGAGATATTGAGATCTTGGTGCTTATACAAGGGTCTATAAAGTCTGCTTAAATGACATCGTCGACGTTCCTCCAAAACCGATAATTCGAGAACAGGGTTGTCCTAGCAACATACGCGAGTCATGCGTTGCGATAACGACGTCGCACACACAGACGCGACGATCATATGCGACAACGCGACTTCTGTCTCATCACCTGCTCGGAACACTGACATTCTCTGCTCGACCCTACAACAGAAGCCACTGTAGCATGGGCCTATCCTGCTCAACATCGGGATCGGGATGTCGAAGTTCTTGCTAGCCAAAGCTCGACAATTGTGCAGTATATTCGACAACTCATCCATCAGCATTCTGGTTGACATGTATACGACAATTTTGTGTAAAAGAATAATCAGTCGACGTCTCGAGTTTTCGACTTACGATTGCTTGCCGCCATCAAGAAGATTTTGACACCGATACTAGGTTATTTTGCACTCTTTCTTGAGCCCGAATCCTAGCAACGAAAGGTCACATACGCCAAGCATTCAAGCAACAGTCTCGAAACAAGCTTTGCAGGCGGGTTACTCTTACATCTTCAATCCTCTGACTCTCTTTCAATAGATGTTCTCACAATACCGAGACACGAGTACTGCGGCATCACTGGAGAGTTGTTCGAGTAGATGTTCAAAGAACGTCGGAAAAATAATTGCCGACACGACATGTGGATAAGTCGGGAGAATATTTGCCGACAGCGCATGCAAACCAAGGAGAACATATTGATCAACCAGCATGAATCAGGAGATCCGATGGCAGAAACCAGTGCGATGATTGATAAGCGACTGAGCACCGCAGCCTTTTATCTCATCTTTTTCTGACCCTTGACGAACTCGAAGACACTTCTCACATTCAACAACGTCACCTCTGAAACTCAAAGAAGAGAAAAATGTCCGCGACGAAACTTTTCGAGCCGCTTAGGCTGGGCACGGTTCAGCTTCAGCACCGTGTTGTTATGGCACCTTTGACCCGACTTCGTGCCGACAAGGACCACGTCCAATTGCCCATCGCCGTGGAATACTATACGCAGAGAGCATCAGCAGGGGGACTGATCATCGCGGAAGCAGTCCTCATATCTCCCGAACACGGCGGCTTCAGAAACGCGCCAGGAATATACAATGAAGCCCAGATCAAGCGATGGAAGGAGATCACTGATGCGGTCCATGCCAAAGGAGGGTTCATCTACGCTCAACTAGTGTCGGTGGGTAGGGTCGCCGATACCACTCTTCTGAAGGAGGAAGGAGACTTCCCTCTTCTCAGCTCGAGCGAGACGCCATTCACCGAAGGACCAGACTCTCTCCCTCACGCCTTGACCGAGCAAGAAATCAAGAGAGCAGCAGACACCTTTGCCCAAGCAAGCACAAACGCAATCAAAGCAGGCTTCGACGGCATAGAACTGCACGGCGCAAACGGCTACCTCATCGACCAATTCACTCAAGACACCTGCAACCGCCGCACCGACTCCTACGGCGGCAGCATCGAGAACCGCTCCCGATTCGCCCTCGAGGTCTCTCAAGCTTGCGTTGATGCCATCGGTGCAAATCACGTTGGCTTCCGCATCAGTCCCTTTAGCACTTTCCAAGGCATGAAGATGCAAGACCCCCTCCCCCAATTCTCGCACCTGGTCACCGAGCTCAAGAAGCAGAAATTGGCTTATCTGCACATCATCGAGTCGCGCGTCATCAACAGTGTTGATTGCGAAAAGACGGAAGGTATTGAGCCATTCCTGGAGATTTGGGATAACGTGTCTCCTGTTCTGGTTGCTGGTGGCTTTTCTCCTCAGTCGGCAAAGACTGCGGTTGATGAGGAATACAAAGAGTATGATACCGCGGTTGTGTTTGGGCGTCACTTTATCGCCAATCCGGATTTGCCAAAGAGGATTGAGAGAGGACTAGAGTTGAACAAGTACGATAGGAGTACATTTTACGCTCCTATGCAGAAGGAGGGGTACTTGGATTATCCGTTCCATGAGCAGAGTAAGGAGGTGGAAGTCCAGGCATGAGTCTGTTTTGCGGTCGTGGGCAAGGACAGACGTTCTTTACTCGTTTTGGTCATGCCGGCCGGTTGAGATACAGATAGTAAAAAATCAGAGGGTGCTCGTGGCAGCCCATCTTTCAAGATCAATCTGCATCCCCAGGAATAGATGTATCTAGAGGGCCGTGGTGTAATGTAGACGGACAGAGATGAAGTCAAAAATAGGACCCCCTCGACGAATCACCCGAAGTTGATCCGCGGATGTGTCCTCGTTGTCGCAATCCTGCAACCTTCGACTCCAGACATGACTTAGGCATGCCTGTGATCCATTCGAACAGAGCCCATCATGTATGATGATACTGGTATGATAAAGGCTGCTCTGATGACGTTGTCACCATGCTTCGCACGTAAGACCCAAGAATCGATAAATGAAGCCAAGACCGATCGTCCAGCGAAGGATTCGAGGACAGGTATAACAATTGTGATCTAGTAGGAAATGAGGAACAAGGAAACCTCAACATCTGCAAATCAGTCCTAGTCACCACTTCCAGACATCACATTCTATGTCGCACTTGCCACCTCTCAATTCCCTGACCTCACACCCCACAACCATTAGCAAGAAACCACTGCACCATGGCAACCAACCTCCAATCCCCAACCATCCCCATCTCTCTCAATAGCACATACACTGCCACAACACCACGCACACTCGGCCTCCGCTGCCACGACCGCCACTTCCGCGACGCCGTCGTCTGCGACGAACACGGCGCCAAACTCTTCGACTTTACCGCCAAGAATCTCGGTACATCATGGACACTACGCCGCAGCCTCATCGACAGCAAATCACAAATCCACATCCTCGATCTCCGCCACACAAAAACAAGCTACAAATCCTGGATCCTCGAAGATGGCGCCGGCACCACAGTCTCAACGATGAAAGACGTGACGCGCGGGAATGGGTTTACGGCTGTGGATGTGCAGGTTGCTGTTACTGATGGTGTTAGAGGTATTGAGGTGAGGTCTTTTGATCATGCGGGGAGTAGGACGAGTTTTTCGGCTGATGGGACGGTTGTTGCGGAAATGACTTTGGTGGATAATAATGATGCTGCGTTGCTGCATAAGCGTGGGTTGGATCGTACGACGTGGAAGCTTGAAGTCGCTGAAGGTGTTGATATTGCTCTCCTTGTTGCGGGTGGCTTTTGCTCGTGCTGAGATATCGCATGCATGGCGTCGGTGATGGGTTGGAAACCACGGTTTCCAGGATGGCGCGATATTTCAGGGATATTGCGGTGCTGTACTCCGTTCGGAACAGACAATGGATGATAAGAGTCTTGGATGGTGGTGACCTTTGCGTGCGAGGTGTAGCCTATAAGAGCCGCCAATTGAGTCGAGATTGTACGAAAGCTTTTGATAGACTCTCTCTTCACAACATACAACCTTTGCATCCAAATTTACAACGATCGCATGACTTTTCAGCAAGAATATGTTCTTTGATGTAAAGACAAGTGCTACACTTCAACGACTGCGCAAAAAGGCTCTGTGATGATATATGCAAACGTACGCTATCATCAACCATATCGCAAGTTTCAGGTCCAGTGACGGGCGGATGTCGGAGAAATGAAGGCGAGGCAGCCCACCGTTGGATCCGCAGCTGCCGCAACCACTCCCCATCACTTTTGATGCCACATACGACTAGCGCTGCATCAAATCCTTCTTGAATCCTCATCACCAGATGCTTCCTTCGTGGATCGAATGTACAGCGCCGCACCGAGATTGCGTGCCAGGTCTGCTCATTCTCCATGGCTGGTGCCGTCCTCTGATTCTGAGTGGGTGAGGTTCACGAACGCGTGTAGGATCTCGAGCCCCGCTGGCTTGCTGGTCCGCAACCTTTCCAGATGCCTCAACCTCGATCTTGACCATCCACCAAATCCAGGGCGACTTGTGATCTCGACGAAATCATGGCCAACCAACAACAAAATGATGGTCTTGGTCAAGCGGACCCTGTAAGACGTATCTTGGCTGTTGTTACCACTGGAGGTTTCATGCTGGTATGCTTGAGCGTCCGCTCATTTATGCGCATTGATTGACAGATGATCTAGCACCGGTCCTAGAGCTCTGTAGAGTTCTAGCAAAACGAGGACATAGTGTAGAATTTGCTACCAATGCTGGCCAAGAACAATGGGCCGAGTATTGTCCTTCCGTCCACACTGTGCACACCTTTGGCCCAGGTCCAACAAACGAGGAGACAGAAGCGCACTATCGTCGCATGCTCTCGTGGAGTCCGGCTGAAGGACTGGGCTCCATCATGGAATCAAAGTACCTTTGGGACTCGTATTGGACGGACACTTACCTCCATCTCAAAAGCATCACGTCGAATCCCCTCACTCGCCCCGACTTCATTATCGCCGACTTTTTCGCTGACGCTGCTGTCAAAGATATGATGGTGGAGTTTGATGTTCCCATTGCGATTGTGTGGCCCCAGATGCCGTTTCTGATGGCTCCTGTGTCTTACATTCCCGGCCAACCTGGATTTCAAATCGACATGAGCCTCACATATGAGCATGCAACAATTGCATCGCGCATCAACAATGAGATGGTGTTGTTCTGGGCACTGCCTTCTCTTTTGAAGTGGCTGAATTGGACGAAGAGAATGCGCACGAGACTTGGTGTGACACACAAAAGTCCTTCAGATGCTAAGCCAGACTACCTTGTTCTCGTGGACTCCTTCTTCGGTCTGGAAGTGCCGAAGGATCTTCCACCAACAATTGTGCCATGCGGACCAATACTGGCTGACGAGTATATGGAACTTGATGAACAGCATTCGAGATTCTTGAGTTCGCACAATCGAGTACTCTATGTTGCTCTGGGGACACATATAGTTCTACCAGCTGTAGATGTCACTAAAATCCTTGAGGGCATCCTCAAAGCGCTCGACCAGAATCATATCGATGGCATCATCTGGGCTGTTGGATCCTCCCCTCGTAAAGAGTTTCCACTCACTCAGATCTTCACTCGCGCAGGTGGAGCTTGCTGTTCACTCGGTCAAATGCTATACACGGACGACTCGGACGTCATCTTTCCCTATTTCTCTCCTCAGCGCGCGGTCCTGGAACACAGGAGCACCGTGTTATTTTTGACCCACGGAGGCAGCTCTTCTGCGAACGAAGCACTTTATCACGGCACTCCTGTTCTCACGCTCGGCTTTTTCTTTGATCAGTTGAACAACAGTGCTCGTCTGCGTTATTCCGGTGTTGGCTTATCTTTGGACAAACGGAGTTATACCTCTGAGGGTATATGTGATAGTGTTGCGCTCGTAGTAAGCGATCTGGACGGTAGATTCGCACAGGATGTTAAACGCATGAGGGGCATTGCAAGGATGGCTTCGAAACGCAAACATCTAGCCGCTGATCTGATTGAACAAGCAATCATCGATGAACAACGTCGTTTTCTTGGCGACAAGGAGATGCATCCTCGATACCTACAGACTGCCGATATGCGCATGCCGATATGGAAAGCGAGGAACTGGGATCTGCGGCTACTGACGTTGAGTACTGGTCTTTTCGTCGTTGTGAGCACAAGCTATGTATGTCGGGCGATCTATACCGCGCTTCGGGTGCGCACAAGACTGTTTTGCAGATAAACTGCATAGCTGCAGACTTTATTGAGATAAATATCAATGGCTGCAGTTTGCGCTCCTGATGACCGCTCGGAGCGAACGAGAATGTCGACTGTTGTTGATTGACGCTACCTGATGATTATGGCAAGATAAAGCACATCACGAAATCCAATCCAGCTTGATCGCATCATAGATTGGTCCCCTCCACAGACTCGACGACAAACCAGTGACCTCGAAATCAATTTCGTTGTCCATCTTCAACACACTTCCCTTGATCGGAAACTCAAATTGATGCCACTCCCCAGCCACAGTGCCCGAGCGATACAGACTGGGATCCGAAAGTATGCCACTACTGCTCAAGTTGCCGATGCGCACATCATTGGCATAAATGCTGACTGTGGTGCCTTGACTATAGCCAGCCAGACTAACAGTAAGCAAAGCATCAGATGTGTTGTTGGAAGCGGGTAGGGAGAAAGCAATTCGATAAGTACCAATTGCGTTTTGAGCAAAGCACCAATCGCTGTCTTTGCTGCTGTTGACTGTGTAAGTGAGATTTGCCGGACACTTGTCAACTCTTCCCGCTCCAAAGCCCCCCGAGTATGCGAATCCAGTGGATTTTCTGTCGAAAGCGCCGATTTGGAAGATCTTGCGCGCGAAAGGGAGATCCCAGATTAGATTATCCAGACGGACTTTGCTAGTGGGAGAGCCAAAGACGTTGATGTCGTTTTGAAGATATGTGCTCGTGATGTCTGCTATACTGCCACCATTTGCCCAGGCTTGCAGAGCATAAAAACCAGTTCTGACGTCTGTGAAGCGGAACGAGCCATCGTTGTCTGCGTAGGTGGTGTAGTAGTAGTCACTTCCCATGTCCAAGCTTGTCTTGTTTGGATGATTGTCTCCAAGGAACACGGCAGCTCCTGCAGCTGGTCTGCCGTCTGAGAGCACGAGTCTCCCTGTCACAGAGGCAATGCGAGATTGGTATGAGGTATCGTCTAGCCATTTGTACGGCCATGAGTTTATCTCGTGATTGTAGCGGCGAGCAACATCGGCTTTTGTGCCGTTGTTGAGATACCAGAGCCAAGGTCCCCAGATCTTTCCGTTTGGTAGGATGTCGTTGGAGAGTGCTTGGAAATGCGTTCCGTGGATCATATTGAGCTGCACGGTATCTCCGGTTGCGGACTCACGGTGGTTCTGCAAGAGATCAATATCGTCATCGGTAGTCTGCAAGAGGGTCACTTACCATCAGCTCCTGTTTCAGGTGATCGCCATTGAAGTAGTCTTTGCCTGGATGCTGCTCTTATTAGACAACCACAAGCCAAAGAGTACACCCAAACACCCACCAGATACCAACTGCCAAACTTCTCACCATAAACACCCCAATACTCTTGTTCCCTAACGAATCCGGACCAGTCATACTTGGTCAGACAATCTCCCTCAGGCGTCCTCCAAGTCTCATCCTGGATCTTAGTCGAGACCGCGTATTTAGATAATGCAGGCAACACACCATCCTTGTCTGCATTGTACGCACTGGTAAAAGTCTCATTGTCCAGCCGCCAGAGCGTTCGAAATTCTCCCAAGACGGGCAAAGCGCGATTGACAAAGTACTGGTATGCGCCAGCAAGATCGTTGAAGATGACCCAGTGCATCTCGCCTTCTTGTGCGTCGAATTGGACATCGATGTAGTTGCTTCCAGTCTTGGCGACCTTTGCACTTGTCCAGGCGAGATTGCTGGCTGCGCCGTCTGGTTTTGATGTGTTAATGCAGGTATATGATATTTTGGCAAGTGAAACAGCGTACTATAACTGACATAGTGGCCAGCGGCTCTACCGACAAGTTCTTGGTCTTTGTAGTATAGCTTGGAGCCATAGATCTTTTCTTGTGTCATGTTCCAGATGTCGTTGCCGATGATCCAAGTACCGTCGCCATTATTCTTGAGAAAGCCATGCTGTTTAGCATGAGCAATGCCCACCAATAGCAAGCCCAACGCGACAGTGGAATACTTCATCTCGAGCAGGCTCTGAAACAACCAGAATGACCAGTGCCTGTGGAACGCACAAACTGGTCTTCTCTTATACAAATGACTGCCTACTGGACTATGCCTTACAAGATTAGATTTCCCCGCAGTTCTGCTACGGATGAATACACACCGAGGTGATGATCAGAGATGGCCCAGCAAGAAGAACGACAATTCGTGGAAAATTGTTCTTGGCTGGCCTCGTGCCTCTTACATACCTATCCAAAATTTGTTCCGGATCGTGAAATTCGCAGATCTGTACATGGAAATATTGGCATCATGCAGTTTTTGTCGGTGCTGTGGAATAGTGAAGAGCGAAGAGGTGGGGTAGAGATCACGGGGGAAAGACGCACGCCGAAGACAAAGGTCACGAATCTTGTTTATCTTATTCTGCTCGACGATATCAACAACATCTACAGTCTAGCTTTACCATCCTTCTGCTTGCTAACCTCGACAAGCAGTTTTCCAGTATTGACACCTTTGTACAAGTCTCTCAAGCCTTGCTCCGCCTTGCCCAATCCACCCTCGATGACAGTCTCCTTTCTCTGCAACTTGCCCTCGTTGAGCCATTGTGCCAATTGCTGTCTGGCAGCGACATACTGGTCCGCAAAGTCAAACACGATAAAGCCCTGCATACGGATGCGCATGGAAATGATCATCATGTAGTTCTTGAGTCCGCGAGGGGAAGCACTGTTGTAATCGCTAATGGCGCCACAGCACACAAAGCGAGAGAAAGGTTTCGCGCGCGACAGAGCCAAGTCGAGGATCTCGCCGCCGACATTGTCGAAAAAGACGTCGATCAAGCCTTTGGTCGCGGCGCGGAACTTGGTGGTAAAGTCGGCGTCCTTGTAGTTGAGTGCTTCGTCGAGGCCGAGGTCGTTCTTTAGCCATGAGACCTTGTCGTCGCTGCCGGCGAGACCGAGCACTTTGGCGCCCTTGAGCTTGGCGATTTGGGCAACGACACTGCCTGTTGCGCCGGCGGCACCGGAGACGACTACAAAGTCGCCCTCCTTGACTTCACCGACGTTGATGATGCCGAAGTAGGCGGTCAAGCCGGTCATGCCAAGGACGCCGAGAGCATCGGTGGTGCGGCCATTGGAAGGCAGGTCAACGCGTTCGAGGGCCTTTTGTTCGACGACTGCGAGTTCGGTCCAGCCGACGAATCCGGTCGCGAGTGTGCCGACTGGAAACTTGTCGGATTTGGATGCTTCGACAGTACCGATGGCGACTCCACGCATGATCTCGCCGATCTGAACAGGAGGGACATATGAGCGTGTGTCTGGGATTGGACGTTAGTTACCGAGATACTGAACTTGTCAACATGCTCAAACTTGCCATTGAGCCATCCTCTCATGGCAGGATCAAGACTGAGGTATAGAGAACGGAAGATGACTTGACCATCCTTGAGATCGGACTCCTTGGGTGCAGCATTCGACTTGACCTCAAAAGTCTCTCCGGGGACAATTTCACTTGTTGGACGAGCAGCAAGATGTACTGATTGATACTGTGAAGACATTGCGATATGTAAAGGATAATGATGTGAATGTTTCTTGAGGGTCAGACGAGATATAAAAGTCAACGTGAGATGGAAAACGCGGGGAGAGCTCCGATTCAGGGACGGGGCCGAGGGGCCGCAGACTCGCCTCGGCTTACTCTTCAAGTAACATTAAGCGAAAAATTCGTTTGAGGCAAACTCTGTCAGTAATGTTAAGCGAATGCAACCTACATGTCCATTGAGCTGATGATGGGTTTTGGCGGTGAATTATGGTCAGCTGTTGTCAACGAAGTCGAATGTGACTCCTAGGCGCTGCTTCACATCTAAACGACGTTGAACAAGACAGGAAATCCCTGTTCTCCGCATGACTTACAGAATTGACCAGTGCATACACCGCTTGACCTACGTTTTCGACAACAATGTCGCAGTTGTTGTTCTTATTGTTGCTTTCGTTTGATGAAGTGACTGCTGTTCTTGAGTAATGAGAATCTGCGACGACTTAGTCGGCATGTCCTATGTTTCGGTCGGCTGGGCGCCGACTTCGACTGTGCTCGATACTTGAAGCTGGGCAATCGTGTTTCTAGATGGTTGCGTTCTTCGTGGCTGAGCAGAAATGTTTGCGATGCTTGTTGGACGTTGGGGAGCCGTTCAGCGTCGGCATGGTGATGCTTGCTGATGGAGACGGAAGTACCAAGCAGATCGCAACGGCGTGTTCATATGGAGTCTTGCGGTCACCAGGTACATTATCAAACAGACAGCATGCAGGCATCAGGCTCAGACGAAGACATGCTCTGATCTGTGAGGGCGCTTGGGATCAGAGGACCGTTTGGCGTGTGTGTAGTATACTGTGCAGAAAAGCGCCATCACGCCGGCGAGCACGAGAGATCTAGTGAGACCAGGTGAGCATATAGTCTTATGCAAACAGTGACTGTAAGCCTTGTGCACTAATGAGGAAGCAGAAAGAGGAAGCGTGTTCCTGAGACATCACGAGTCTTACATCTATTTTGATTCGTATATTGATCCGGCAAATTGGCGCTGGAGGTTGATGCAGAGGAGTCAAGACTTGGTATTTGTATGCATCCCAGCTGTCGAAAATAGAACGAATGGCATATGCTTGTAGCGCTGTGGCCACCGTGGGGTTGTTTGCGCGATGTCGGCCGCGATGGCAGGCTGGATGAGACGTTGTCGTCGTGAGGAATGTAGATCGAGCCCTATATCAGTAATTTCGGACGTCGTCGTCCTTTGACGCAAGACTGCTCGAAGCAGTTCACCGGCTATGGAGACGCAACATCCGCTGACTCATCTCTTTGTGACTTTCGTCATCTGGTGTCAGAACGGATCGAATGACTGTGAGTGTTCACATAGCGACCGAAGCTGTGATGGATGCTCTTAGTATTGTCGATGCGACATTGTGAGTCTTTAGTGTCGAGGCGGGGTGATCTTGCTGAGTTGCAAAGGAAGGCACGACAGAGTCGACGAGCAATGTGCGCGTACGGCTCGTCTTATTGATCTGCAGTCAAAATTGACTCCCAAATGGTCATCACAGACAATCACAATCAATCGGATACTGTTCTGGAAGGCATCTCTCAAAACAAACAAGCAAGCGAAGGCCTGGATGAAGTCATGCAATTTCGACATGCACCCGGACACCCGTTCGATAGGCCGCACGAAGGACCATGCAGGCAGTTTGGAGGCGCAGCGGCGGGCGTGAGATTTGGTCGCAATCTGTGGTTGCTCCCCGGCTTCTTGAGTCGAGTGTTTTCGAAGGAGACCTCACAACAATTTCCGCACAGCCAATCCGCTGAGCTGCCGTTGAACGTCAGCTGACGATCGCATGCGACAAGCGGCTAGCTCGAGGTACGCGGCAGCAACGCCTTACAAGCGCCACAACCTGTGCAGGCCCGGCTCTTGTCTTGGACGACACGCGGACCAGTACAACGCATAACAAGAAACAGGCCGACATGCGCCTGTGATTAGCTGGAATAATAGACAGGGTGCAGGGCCATCTCCAGGCCAGCTGCGCATTTTCCAAGATGAAGGGATACGACGCAATATCCATGTTGCGCATGATTGATCCGAAGCTCAGGAGAAGGCCGGCAGCCTCGTCTCGCCCGGCTGATTCGCGGGTGCAAGTGGGTACTGAGCTCAATCTTACTATGTTTGGCATACGCTTGCCTGCTTGCGCGCTGGTTCACGGAGCGGATCCTTCCACTGGTCGTCGCAGACTTCATCTGACACAGCGGCGTCCGCTGATGGCGCAGATCAGGGCGAGGACACGCAGGTACAAAACCTTTGAGCGTCGCTGCACCCTAAGCCACGACATATTTTTTTTCACCCACCTTTCGAATCTCCAACCCATTGTCACTCTTTCCTTTGGGCTATATTCGACACCTACATTCGCTGCTTTTCTCTTTTCACTAGGATTATCCAGATTTCCAAAATGCGTGCTTCTTTCTACGCTCTTGCCGGCAGCGCTGCCTCGGCCATGGCTGCCACCCGTGGCTTCAACTACGGCTCTCAGGGCAACACCCTTGAGACCTTCACCAACCAGTTCGAGTCGGCCCAGGCCATCACCGACTACGCCTCGGCCCGTCTCTACACCATGATCCAGGACGGCACTGCCAACACCGTCATCTCGGCCATCCCCGCCGCCATCAAGACCAACACCACTCTTCTCCTCGGTCTGTGGGCTTCGGAGAACCAGGACGCCTTCAACAACGAGCTTACCGCTCTCAAAAACGCCATCAGCCAGTTCGGCTCCCAGGGTCTCGCCGACCTGACCGTCGGTATCTCTGTCGGTTCCGAGGATCTCTACCGCATCTCCGAGACCGGCATCAAGCAAAAGAGCGGATACGGCCAGACCGCCGACGTTCTCGTCGACTACATTGGCCAGGTCCGTGAGGCTCTCAAGGGCACTGCTCTCGCCAACGTCCCCGTCGGCCACGTCGACACCTGGAACGCATACACCAACACCTCCAACTCTGCCATTCTCGGCGCTGTTGATTTCCTTGGTCTCGACGAGTACCCCTTCTACCAGGATGGTGAGGGCAACTCGATTGACAACGCCTCGGATCTCTTCTGGAAGGCCTACAACAAGGTCGAGGCTGTCGCCAACGGCAAGCCCCTCTGGATCACCGAGACCGGCTGGCCCGTCAAGGGCGAGGCCGAGGACGAGGCTGTTCCCAGCGTTGAGAACGCCGCCAAGTTCTGGCAGGACATTGCTTGCGAGCTTGAGGCCCGCTGCATCAACTTCTGGTGGTACATTCTGAACGACGACGGCGCTTCGCCTTCCTTCTCGGTCGCCAGCGGTATTGATGGTGCCAACACCAAGTCTCTCTACGACCTCAAGTGCTCCAAGGCCTCTACTTGCGGCGCCACTGTTTCCGGCTCTTCCTCGTCTTCTTCTGCTGCCTCCTCTTCGGCTGCTGGCTCCAAGACTGCCTCTGGATCTGCTTTCTCCACCGGCTCTGCTGGCCAGAACATCAACGTCGCCTCCAACGGCAGCGCATCTGTCGAGCCCGTCGTCTACGTTACTGAGGTCACCACTTCCTACACCACCACCTGCCCTGCCGGCCAGACCATCACCGCCTCGGGCAAGGAGACCGTCCTGACCACCCCCAGCGTTTTCGTCACCACCCACGCCGTCTCCAGCACTGTTTCTACCAGCCAGACTGTCGTCCCCACCACCATTGTCAACGCCGTCACGCGCTCCATCACCTCCGCCGGCAAGGTTGTTCCCGTCACCAAGCAGAGCACCCAGGTCACTTGGGCCCCTACCTCGTCCATCGCTGGCGCCGTCGTTCCCTCTGGCGCTGTTGCCCCCTCTGGTGCTGCCGCTCCTTCGGGCGCCGCTGCTGCCTCGGGCTCCGGCGGTCTTGTTGGCCAGGCTTCCGGCACCACTCTTGCTTCGTCGTGGGCCGCTAACCAGACCCCTGGCGCCTCTGCCACTGCCAGCCCCTCTGCCTACAAGGGTGCCGGTGCCAAGGTTGGTGGTTCCGTTGCTCTTGCCCTCGGTGCCGCTGCCGTCGCTCTCCTCTAAATCAACAGATTTTTGATCTGAGATGAGTGATTTTGCATATCTTTTTTCGTATCTTTTTGCGAGCGATTTATACACCACTTCTTTGTCTATCCTTATTTGAACAAGCCAAAAGGGCTGTCTTTTTAACATTTCATGGTCTACCTGCATGTCTGTAGAAACACCAAAATCTCAAAAATCATTGAATATAACTCGGCTCCTGTTATACCCTCATCCAATGTGATGTTTGTCTTGATGTTGAAGCGTGAGCTGCGCCTTGGAGATGCGACTATGATGATTTCTGCCCTCGATCGTTGTGCACTCGGTCCAGATTTTGTCTAGACACAAGTTTTTCAACATTGCCCTTATCCGTCCTAGACAAAGAAATCCTGTGTACATTCAGCGGCCTCTGACATCGCGCACAGCTTTGTAAGATCATCAAAAGGCCTATTCTTGACCTTGCTCTCGAAGTAACTTGGATGGATGTCGTATAGTCTTGCCAGAACCAGCGGTGACCGGATTAGGCAACCTCACCTGCCGCGATTCAGCCGCGACATCCCAACTACACGCTACATACTTGCCACCATCTCTGTCACCTTTAGACCTACCAATTTCATGTTCATACCCGAATTGACAGAGAACTGCACCTGAAACAACGAAATGGCAGAGTCCGACTCAAACACCAGATCATTCGCAATATGCACTCCTCGCCTCATCCTTGTCCCATCATACCTCGCCATCCATCATCTCGCCTACAAACGACTATACTCGTCCCTCCACTGCAAGCCAGAATTCACAACCATGGCATTTGGCTCTGCCTGGGGCGTCAAGGATTGGGACGAAATCAGCATCGTCCCCATCATCGCTCGCGAAATCAAAAACTCTTGGCGTGTCCGAGGGATGGGAGATTTTGCCGTTGGATTGCGAGACCAGAGTTTTGCTACTGCTACAACGTCAGGGGAGTGGAAAGTGCTAGAAGGGGAGGAGATCAAGGGCTTGGGGGATGTCAAGTGGATAGGATATGTGGGTGTCAGAGACGCGACTACGACGTCCATGGCTGCGGAGGATACATCTCGACCTACCTTGCGCCCATGGCAGCAGATGATTGAGTTGCGGTATGGATTCCACCCTGAGGTTTGGGGTAAAGGGTTTGGCACTGAAGCTGCAAAGGCAATTATGGCATGGTGTAGGAAGTATATTGGGGCAGAACGATTTATTGCAGAGACAGAGATTGAGAATCTGGGCAGTGGCAGGGTGTTGGGGAAGTTAGGATTCAAGGAGATACAAAAGGAGGTGGAGGTCATTTGGGGCATGGATGGGACGAGGGAGTGGGAAATGTGGGTGACAAGATGAGTCGTCTGTGACACGCAGCTCTAACAGCAATGGAACCAAGAGCATGTGAGATACCGAACAAGCAATGGAGGGTCAGCATCCCAGCGATTGTCGTGATTCAGGAACGCAGATCTGGCCGAGAACGGAGATCATGACCCAGATCAAGATCGTGATCACGGTGGTCAGGCAAGATGCCAGTCTCAAGCGCTGTCAAGACACTAGGATCGGTCTACAGCAGTTGTTTGAGTTGGATGGAACGATTGTACCGGAAGATGGTAGTCAACATCTAGAATAATATGGTTTTAGATTTCTATACCAAAGGTCTCTCGTTCCATTGATTAGAACGCCATTTGACAAATCTTGAACATGCGTGGAAGTATACCAAGATCTGGTCGGCTTCTTCCTCGTCTCTTTCTGACTGAGACTCGAGACTGGTCCTCTGTCTTTCTTGTCTTGTAGATCGTGCTCCTGTGGTATCGCAGTTTTGTACCCTATCCTTCTCTCATCTTTTGCATAAACGCGGCTGACTGGGCGGCAAACTTGCACTTTTCGCGGATCTTAGGCCCGAACTTGTAGAACAGGAACTGTGGATCGAGTTAGTAAGATTGTTTGTTGAGGTGAAGATGAGCTAGGGACGACTTACAGGCATAGGCACACACATGAGCGACAAGAAAGCTGGTATGGAACTTGCCCAATGTATACCAAGGTTGGCATACATGTAGGAAGTGAAAAGAGGAAACGCCATGCCGAACAGACTTCTCAGTACCGAGTTTGCAGCAAGAGCACTTGCCGCATAGATCGTATAAGCATCGATCAAGTAGTTCATCACGCCGAGAAAGACGAGAATGAGTCCGAAGCCGAAGGGGGCACCGGCAGCTATAGAGGCCATCCAGTGGACGCCAGGTCCGTTGGTCCAGGCGAACCAGAAGAGAGAGATTGGAAGTGCGCAAGCTCCTACCATGGACATTGGCAGGCGGGCCTCTGGCGGAGCGAATCCATCATACGAGGCTGCGACTCTTTTGTAGCGTGTGTTGTCCAAAAGGCAATAGACAATGGCGAAGAGCATGCCTACTGCCACACCGCAAAAGGCAAGGCCGCCAATGCCGGCCGACCAGCCTCGTTTTTCTTGGTACACGATGGGGAATGCGGCGAAGAGTAGGTAGAGGGTTCCGTAGATGATGGCTCTAGAAGTGTAGAAACAAGTCAGCGGATGCAG
Source organism: Aureobasidium sp. EXF-10727 (assembly GCA_023848595.1). Taxonomy (NCBI): domain Eukaryota; kingdom Fungi; phylum Ascomycota; class Dothideomycetes; order Dothideales; family Saccotheciaceae; genus Aureobasidium; species Aureobasidium sp. EXF-10727. Next base: position 481,829 of record SWBF01000008.1, read on the forward strand.
GAAGCATTGAAAGGTGATTTTTGACACTCACATGTAGATACTGAGGAGCAGAACGATCGGCTCTCCGAACAGCAACTTCCATGGTCTGATCAGTGCGGTGCTGAAGACATTGGAGAATTTGGTGGGTCCTGATGCTATCTCTAGCCTCGACTTGTAGACTTTGCCCGGGTTGGCTTTTTCAAGAGCACGCGCTCGCTTTCGAAGCAGGACCGGAGCGTATGTTTCCGGGATCAGAAGAGAGCCGAGGATCCACAAGACGCCAGTGAAAATGGCCATGATACCTTCGACCCAGCGCCAGCCGATGGTCTCGCCAGCGAAACCGCCGACAATAGGGCCAATCACGGGACCGAGGAACGGTGCAGAAGCGAAGAAAGTCATTGCCAAACCACGTTGGTTGGCGTCAAACATGTCTGCGATGATGCCGCCGGCATTCTGCTGTGGTTAGTACTGTCGTCGGCAAGAGCATCAGTACTTTAAGGGCTTACCGTCAACGGGGACGATCCGAACGAACCAGCAAAGAATCGCATGAGCAAAAGTGTTGTGATATTCTGGGATCCTGCAGCCCCGGCATTGAAAGCGGTGAGGGCACCGTACGTGATGACATACAGAACCTGGCGACCAAAGATTTCTGACATGGGAGCCCACATGAGAGGTCCGATAGCGAAGCCGAGGACAAAAAGTGACACTCCTAGAGTGACAATCAGCTGGGAGGTATCGAATTGTTGCATCACCTCGCGCAGGCCTCCAGTGTAGGCACTAGACACAAACGCCACTGCCAGAGTAGCGACTGAAACAAGAGCAGTGAGGCACCATTTCTTCCAGTCGGCCCAGTTCATAGGATTTCGAGGGTCGTTGTCGATCCAAACCACGACGTAGGGGTCCTCTTCTGTCCCCGATCCGGCATACGGCCAGTTTTGTACTTCAGGAGTGATCAAGGCCTGATCGTAGACCAGGCGAAACCAAGACACAGATCTCTCATCGTTGTGAGAGGTGTTGAGAGCGGTGCCACGCTCGATGTCCGATTTCGTTGATTTCTGCGACATGATGAGTGATACTCGAGTAACCAGGTCGATTCTTGACGGTGAGTAGAGATGAGTGTGGTCCTGATATCTAGTGCTGCAGGGAGACTGAGATTAATCAGCGAAACGCCGGTAGAAACTCAAAAATGTGAGATTACAAACCACGGAGCAGTATCGGGCCGCTCACCGCGTGATAGAGCAGAAAAGATAGCATTATACTGAGCAAAGGGGACGTTACATGCTCCATGCAGTGGAGGAGTCGGCTGATATGCATCCGAGAGGGATTTTATGCAACACGCGGCGATGCATATAGTTATGCGAACAGCCTACTCGATGTCGCCGGGCACAACAAGCTCCGGACGTTTAGTTGTATAAGCATGACAGATTACAGAAGTCTCAGACAGTAGAATAGTTAATCGATTGGATAAAGAGATGGGTTGCTATACAATTATGTAGTGTTACCATTACAGGAAACCTTCAAAGCTTTCTTCTCTCATATACTGTTCAATATCCGTCAATTTGTCCATCTCGACGCCAGCGTCTTCGGGGTTCTTGACTTCTGGATCTCCACCTGCCCACCCGTACTTGGATACATAAAGCTTGCTCTCATATATCTCTCTGACCATCCAGGCGGGGACTCCAGGGGCATTGAAGCTTTTGTCGACCTGAACGATAAGCTTGACATCTTTGATCTTGGCCCAAAGCTTCCAGTAGTCCTCATACAACATAAGACGGCTGCATCCCAGGATTGCTGTTTTAGGCGGAGCTGAGACAAGAGCTTTCACAAAGTAGCCCGTGTCTGTCTGAGCATGAACCCAAGGAATCAAGGAGTCGCCAAGCCCTTCAGGGACATGGAGTACAAAGGTGCCGTCTGACTGCTTTTCGGGTCGCTGCAACGGGCTCCACCAGTTGCTGAGATACACCCCGATCTGGTAGTAGCTGGTCTTCTCTGCAAGACTTGGGTACGTCTGCTTCAGATAAGCGGCGATGGCGGCTTTTCCGTCAAAATGCAGATTCCAAGTGATCTCGCCTTTGCTCCACCTCTTGCTATCGCTGAGAGTGGACAAGACGAATCTGTCCAAAGTCGAAGCTTGCTTGGAAACGGTATCGACGATATTCTTGCCTTGCTTAACTTCGTGTTCGAAAGCAATCTCGTTGACCTGCTTGCCTCTTCTTTCGGCTTCAGCAATCACTTCCGAACTGCTCACGAATTGCCTGTACGGATCAAACGATGATCAGTCCTCTTCATGTTGCACATGGTGTTCTCAAGCTTCATACCAAAAATCGGTCGTGCCAAAGATGACATTAGCTCCTGCGAAACCTTTTTCCAGAGACCCGACATCGTCGTAATCACCAGCGACGAGCTCAATGCCCGCCTCGCGCAAAGAGGCGTTGGAAGGTTTGTCTGGATTGCGTGTGATGCCTCGTACATGCCAGTCAGGGCTTTTTGCGAACAAGCGAGCGACCGAGCCTCCTTGAACGCCAGTAGCGCCTGTAACGACAATCAATTTTGGAGACATTGATGTGAAAAAGAAATTTGGATTGAACAATAAAGAAGTCCGGTCTGTTTGTGAAAAGGACTTTACTATTAGAAAGACAAGACTATACATACTTGTTCACTGGAGGGTCAGTCTCACTCGCCATCATGTCACGCAGTTGTGCAAGAGCCAAGCCGAACGGAACGGAATAGATTGGAAGATTATGCATGCATAACTTCAACTTCAGCTTGAAGCTTTCGGGCAGGATGCCACTCAGCACGCTCGGTGCTTTGTGACTATACTGAATGGAAGGGAACAACAGAACTGTGCCCTAACGATCAGCACAATTCTACCCGAGGTAACCTGTTGTAGATTGGACAACAAGCCCTACACCCTCGGCGCTTTTCATCATATTGCTAAGCATTCTTACTTGACTGCTCCGCTCTGTGTCTATCAGCACTCGCTACTACCGTTTCCAAGCCTTAGTTAACTGAACTTTGTCTGTTGACTCCGCTAAGATGAGCTGTAGGGCTAGTTTGATTGCAAATCAAGGACAGATGACTGAGCCCGAGGCCGAGAAGTGTGTCAGCGGTGTACATGAACAGAGCGTAATTGTCGCCAGGAAGCATGGTTGATCGCCAGAACCAGGTACATCCAACCTCAAGATGTCATGTTTGAAGTTCTGTCAAGCAAAAGGTCTGTCGACAACAGAAGCCAAACCTGGTAGTTGCAATTAGCAGGTCGACGGTGTCAAATGTACAAGACACCGTACCCATGATCTTGACGGATTAAACCAAACCCAGTATGGTCGCAGTGATCACAATTCTCTTCCAGATATCGTATTGTGCTTGAAACGAACCCCTGGCAATAATTTTATACTCCAATCAGCATGATGGAAACCACAGCAACACCACCAAGTACCGCGTACAATGATTGCCAATTGAGCTATTCCTCTACATTCAAACAGTGGGCTACAGATCCAACTGGAGCTGTCCATGCGTGATCCGCATCGATATTCTCGTTGACGCCGTGAGCTTCTTTCAAAGCACAGAGCCTTTCCATCTGTGATAAGCACATTCAGTATACTGTCAAGTCTTTACCAAGCACCAGAGGTTAGCGGTGTATCTCCCAGAACCAACGATATTATCGTTCCCGATTCTCCATCCGCTCGATCTGCTCGACATCAAAGTATGGACCTATCTGACCATGGGCCAGCACCTGCTCGTACCATTCGTCTGGGCCATCGGGGTTTCGAGATCTCCAAGGAACGATGTGTGTAAAGAAATGGATTGCCGATGCTTCGAACGATTCCTTCAGATGGCAGGGAAGAAAGTCCTCATACCAACCCAAGTGTCGGCCCTGCCAATCCATCAGATCCCCTATGTAGAAGATCAAGCGTATCAATCTAAGTTTTGGGACATAGATTTGCCACTCAGTCAAGAATTCGTCCATGATCTCCACAATCTCGGCGTCTGTGCGTATTGGTGATTGAAAAATGTTCAGAGGATGGACAGAGTCGTCACGCTCAGTGTAACCGCAGACAAATTGATGATTGTTAAACCATAGAGCCATGCCATCGTCGTTGAGCCAGAGATTGACAAGCGATTTTGGTAGTGATGGTCCCAACTTTGTTCCTCGCTGCGCACCCAACAATAATTGGAAAGGCACATGGAGCGTAGTAAGACATCCGAAGCTCTCAAAGGATATGCGTCGAAGGCTTTGATTGAACCAACCTGGAATTTCGAATGGCAGTTGGATATGGATATGGAGTGTTTCGAGGGTTTCCCGAGTCTCCATTAGTGCACGATGCAATGCTGTAACATCGACAAGTCGTTGAGCTGAAACATCATATGCGGAATTTTCTGAGATTGAGACTCTGTCATAGTCAGGTGTTTCGACATAAGGCGGTGCGGTTGACCAGAGGTCGTATTCAAGACGACGAATACTTGGACAAGCCTTGAGTAAGCGAACAAGATCGTTTGGACCCATGGACGTGAAAGGAAGCCGGAGTGTGGTAAGCTTCTGGGCAAGCGGGATCTCAGTCGGCCAGTCGAAGGTGTCGCCTGATCTCGGTAGATTGAGGGACAGTGATTGGACTTTTGGCAAGTAGAAGAATGGAAGCTGCAAAGCGATGTCCCCGTCGTTATGCGGTGCCCTCCCTCCGCCCATGTAGACCGTCTCTCGAGAAGCTCCTATGCAGACGTTTTCCAGATTTGAAAGCGATGTCACGATTCCCGGTGATAGAAGTTGCAAGAAACCATGGAAGTCGGCTCCGATTTCTACAGTTCGAAGATTTGGCAAACACAGAAGAAGAAGTGCTGCAAAAGCGGCTGGCTGGCCTTGGTCAAGTCTTTCGAACCAGTACTTGGAGATGTGTTGGCCTTGCAGCATTCTTTCAGACGACAACTTGCTTATTTGGGTGAGGTCTTTTTGTGTGAGGGCCGTGTCGAGAGCGTCAGTCCAGACTGAAGGGGGCACGGGTCCGATAAGACGTAGACTCTGTACGAGTCCTGCAAGTGAGCGGGAGTGTAGGATAGCTCTCAAAAGCTTATGTATGGATGGAAAATTGAGGGCAGTCTCGGCAGTCGGCAAGAGGCATGATCCGCTACGAGTCCCCTGTTTGCTGCAACGTCCGTTCGGCTCACATGGACATGGGATCGGATGTTCTCCATACGTTTGAGTGTTGAGGACGCACAAGAGTCTTGGTCTTTGCCAAACAAGTTCGATGTCCTGATAGAGAAGCGGCGTGAAGATGGCGTTCCACGGCTTGGAGACGAGCGCACAAAAGGCAAGACGATCTCGAGGGAAGCTAGCGGTCACTTGTTGGAGGAGTTCGGTAGGAAGATCTGACAATCCCAGCATGACGACAGCAGTAGCTCGTGAAGGGGAGCTGAACCAACAACTCTGATGATAAGAAAGTTTTTTCTGCGAGCTGGACGCCTGTTCAGCCTGTGACGCGACTCTGTGCACTTGGTTAACAACATCGTTGGAAGCTTGCGCCAGTCATGAAGCCTGGCTCTGACAAGACCTGCATCGCTCTCAGGGTAGAAGCTGCGATGTTTTTATAGCACAACTTGGACGCGCGACCATACAAGTACCAGATGGAATCGATCTCTATGCAGTTGGGGGATGTTTGACCACCGTTGTCAACAGATCATGTTTTGTTGGTTACGCGATGACGCTTTGACCATCTCTGTCGAATGTAGCGAGCGCCATCTCGAATCTGCTTGTCGGCTGCATTCTTTCCCTTCTCCTTTCACCTTGACATGTGATGGATGATAGCCACTTGCTTCTTTGACCAGATTTTCGACTGTCAAACAATGTCAGAGTTTAGACACCCGACTGGCAGGCGGAGCCTCCGGACTTTGGCCCAATGACATTCACCCACCGGGGCGTCCGCCAAAACATGAGGGGCAATATTTTGAGGGGAAACATTTCGAGGGGTAGCTCGCGCGATTCTCTCCCGAGGTTGGTCACATACTCATCCATCCTCGATGATGTTTCACGCAAGAACGATACATGATTGTCTTACGGTCTGCCGAGCAAACCCACCGGAACACACTCATTGTGGCATTGTTGACTCCGGAAGCTTGCAGCATACACAAATGTCATCATGCGCCTGAAATCCTTGTTCTGACATCTTTTCTTTCTTCTCTTCCTTGTGCCTTTCTTCTTGAAACTCAGATCTTCTCTCCAGCATGGCGTATCCGCAGACCTCATTCATTTACACCTCTCTTGTTCCAGAGACTCTCCTTGGAAAGCGCAGACGAGCGGTCGCAGCAAACACCCTACAATATCAGCTCGGCGTACTCAAGAAGACTGGACGCTACGACGCGTTCAAGTTGAACTGGCACCCTGTGTACGATCGCGAGCCAGAGGTGTGGCCTATTCCGGACCATCTCTTCTGGGACTCTGATGTCGCGAAATGGATAGAAGGCGCTTGCTACTTTCTGCAGCAAGAGTGCATGCCAAGTGTTGCCGATGCAGTGGACGAGCTGGTGGAAATGATCAGATCTGCTCAGCAGCCGGATGGCTACTTGAACATCCACTACACTGTAGTCGACCCTGGCAAGCGCTTCACGAATCTCAAGGACATGCACGAACTCTACAACTGCGGACACTTGATCGAGGCTGCTCTAGCACATCATGCGCTCTACGACAACGATCAGCTCCTCGGTCCCATCTGCTCTTACGTGGATCTTTTGTGCAAGACCTTCGGACCAGGCGCGGAACAAACACATGGCTATCCAGGACATCCTGAGATTGAGCTTGCGCTTCTCCGTCTTTATGAACGTACCGGGGTCCAACGCTATCTCTCATTGGCAAGATACTTTATAACAGAAAGAGGCAATGCGACTGGTTGTGACGGGAGACACTACTTCGACGTGGAGGCTGAGAAACGCGGGGCGGATCCAAACATGAAACCCGCTTTCTATCCCGAGCCTCGCTCACTATGGTATCATCAGGCACACGCTCCCATCGCCGAGCAGCAGACGATCGAGGGCCATTCAGTTCGTGCAATGTACCTCCTTACCAGCGTTGCAGATCTTGTACGCATTGAGCAAGGTCACTCCGATCTACAAGCTGCAACGTATAAGTTGTGGAACAACATGGTCAATCAGAAGATGTACCCGACTGGTGGTATTGGTGCTATCAAGCAATGGGAGGGCTTCGGCCTCGACTACTTTTTGCCGCAGGGGACTTCGGAGGGTGGTTGCTACTCAGAGACATGCGCCGCGATCGGTGTCATGATGCTGGCTCAAAGATTGCTCCAGGTGGGTAAATCTGAGATCGGCGTAGATCAGGTGGATACTAACTCCCATTGTAGATTGACTTGGATGGAAGATTTACCGACATAATGGAACTATGTCTGTACAACGCCGTCCTGACCGCAATGTCAACAGACGGCAAGAAGTTTACCTATGTCAATCAGCTGGCATCGAGTGACAAGGATCTTTCCCGGCGCGACGACTGGTTTACAGTAGCGTGTTGTCCTGTGAGTTGCAAAATCAATATGTGCCGGCGAAGCTGACCATAGTCGTGTCAACAGCCGAACATGTTACGCCTGCTAGGGACTATTGGAGGGTATATCTGGACATACAGTTCGATGGATACAGAGAAGAAGGCACAAATCGATGTACATCTGTATGTCGGCGCGAAGCTTGCTTTCAATTGCGGTGAGGAGTTGGTAGCGCTCGAGCAAGAAACTGATTGGCCATCTTCTGGGGATGTGAAGTTCAAACTGCACCCCGGTAAGATCCAAGTTGATCTTCGGCTAAGAATCCCTGGCTGGGCCGAGTCATGGACGGTGAGTTAGAAAAAGTCGGTACGGTTGTTCAACAATACGCTGACCTTGACAGATCACGCCAGAATGTTCGGAGGCCGTGGTGAAGAAAGGCTACCTCGCGATCCCTTCTGACTGGCTGAATCAGCACCCAGTACTTACCCTCTCGATACCGCTCAAGGCTCGCGTGTTGGCTTCGCATACCCTTACTAATCAGAATACTGTCACGATTGCCAGAGGTCCTGTGGTATACTGTGTCGAGGACTTTGACAATACATGGGTCCAAGACCACTTTGCAGTACGTCGTTCGAAACCATGCTTCCTTTGCTCCCACTCACCAGATTGCAGAATGTCCTGCTCGACCCAGCGTGTACCATCACTGAGAAGCATGTGCAAGATCAGAGTTCAGGAGACTCGTTCGTTGCTCTTACAGTCACGCAAGGCGCTTCAATCTTGAATACCGACGCATTCGAAGAGAGTCCGTTTCTACGAGACAATGGTCTCAGCAAGGGTGAACCACTGCCGAGCCTCGAGTTTGTTCCATACCACTTCCGCGCCAATAGAGGTGGAAAGGGCCATATGCGTGTGGGCCTCAAAAGAGCTATCTGTTCCGGAACTGCTGGCAACATAGCATAGCATCGCACTGTTGTCCAACCTTTGAGACGAATAAATTTCCTGGCTGTAGATGAGATACGTACGCACGCGACGCGCGGCCGGTGACTTTCGCTGTTCTTTCAGTCGCTTTCGTCTTGTTCTTTGAGATCTGAAAGAGCCATCTAGACCTGGTGTGTGTACAAAACTACACGAGTTGCACCACTTTGGCCGTTGCATTACCTCGGTAAGCTCCAAAGTCTATCTAGCCTCCGGAGGGGTAATAACGCCCGACAGCTCCTGCTTCCACATCCACGTATCGAACTGCGCGCACGTGAACCTTCCTCACCTTTCACAGCTCTACGGCGCAAAGCAGCTCCATCTACTGTATACCCCTCACACGCCGAAGTCCCCTCAAATCACCCTTCGGAACTCGCATCGGGTCCTAGTCGATGGCTGAGAGTGCCACTAGAGACAAGCCGCTGTCATGCCAATTCTGCAACAAGAGCTTTGGACGCTCTGAGCATCTGAAACGTCACATCTTGACGCACACCCGATCCCGGGAGTATCAATGTCGTGTGTGTAGGAAAGCCTTCTTCAGAAAGTAGGTCATGGCGTCATCTACATAGACATCCAAATCCATTGATAATTCCAAAGGGATGCTCTTTCTCGACATGAACATACGCATCAGACATCAGGACCGACCCTTCTCCAACGCGGAGGCAGAGCTTGTATAGCTTGCGCATCATCGAAGACTCGGTGCTCGGGACAAGCACCATGCGCAAGATGTCAACAACGGTCGTTGCAATGCACGTATCCTGAAATTTCGTCGAATGAAGACAGTGCGATACAAGGCCGAAGAATCAGTGCTCACATAATTCAAGGTATGCTCCAGTTGTTGTTTGATCATATAACCACATCATGATTCTGGGAGATCTAATCTATAATCAGATACAGAAGGTGTCAATCCCGAAAACGGATCTGAAGCATTTCTTCAACATACTTCCGATCAGGTCACGTACACTGCGCAACAAGCTCCTCAGGAGATCTCGTCATATGAAATGATTCCAGTATTACACGCTGATAATACACTGTCACAAACAGGCCTTTCGACATCACAGTTCGAAGGCTCAGCCCATATTATGAACGGCACAGATCAATACCAAGAGACGCACAGCGCGACAGGACTTTATCCCTCATTGCCGGTCGACTATACTGCAATCAACTGGCTTGGGTTTGAGGATGGAGCTGGCATGACCGGGACGCTGGATCACGAATGGCAGTACCCTGATCATATGTTCAACTTTTATATGCCTGCGAGTGATACTCACAGTATCTCTCAGGTATCTCCCGCTGCTTCTAGGGACCTGGAAACAGCAAATGGTGGCTCTTCTACGCGCCTTGAGAATAGTGCAACGAGTCCCCAAGATGCAGCGACGACAAGTACCTTGGGCACAGACGAGATCCCTACAACGCCTGGACAGTTCTACGCAGATGGAGGTACAGCTCGACTACCACGTATGAAGAAGCGAAGGGCCCTGTCAAGCTATGCAGTCCACGAGCACCCAAGGAAGAAGTTTTCAATGTTGCTACCTTCAAGTTTGACATTCTCGCCCCCTGATGACCACTGCCTTGACGACCAAGGCTACACTGATCTTCAGTTGCATTACTCAAACTTCTGCACCTCAGCCGTAACACCGTTTGCGCCATTTGAAAACATCGAGTTTCCTCATAAAGCCCTGTTTGACTATCTGTGTGGTCTTTATGTTGAGAACTGCAGCTCCGTCCTCCCATTTCTCCACGTTCCAACACTGAGATTGGGAAGACGGCATCCCTTTATCGTTCTGGCTATGGCTGCGATAGGCAGCCATTATCTCAAGGATCAGAATGTAAACCGGTTTGTGCTCTCGATGCATGAATTCATGCGGAGAGTCCTGTTTTTCGCTTCTGAGTCTGCAGATGGTTTTCAGCTTGATCTTGCAACGCAATACCAGATCACGTTGCTGCATGCTGTCGGCGCCACGTACTGCGGGGACGAAACACTGAGGAATCATGCTTTCGCTCTCAGGCTGAGGCTTGCGTCATTCTTCTTCAGCGAGAGTGGCTCACAAGCGATGACAGCTGGACCGCAAGACGACTGGCATCATTGGGTTGAAAGAGAATCATCTGTTCGTCTGCGGTACTGTACCTGGCTTATGGACTGTATCTGGTCGTTCCAGTTCCAGACACAAACAATGCTCTCGCTCAGCGATGCAAGACTCGCACTACCGGCGGATGAGAAGTTATGGAACGCGACTACAGCACCTCAATGGACTCTACTCATACGCAATAGAGAAGACCCACTGGACTTGGCTGCATCTGTTGACGACCTATACATTTCCAAAAGAGTGAAGGCGGATGCTGGTGAATTTGCCCGTATACTCCTAATCTATGGACTTCATCGGCGATTGTCAGAAGTCGCAGTCTATCACAGCCAGAGGTTGTCGCATTGGGCTTCGAAAGAACAGAATTTAGCACAGAGTGTGATCATACCAGATCTCCCTATCTGGCTTCCATCTCTTCCCGTGTTCAGACAGTGGCAAAACCTCACATGCGATAGTCTGGATGTCTTGCATTGGACAGCCAACGCCACAATCGGAGAAGCAAGCGGGTTCGAACATCCTACCGTCTTACACCTGCATCTCGCTCGTGTCGTCTTGCTGACGCCGATCCGGGAGATTGAGAATCTCGCACGCTATCTTGCCGGTGAAAAAGGCGCAAAGTCGGAGACTGGGATCATGGTAGATCGACAAGCAGTTCACAGATGGGCTATACAGCATCAGTACAAGGCACGGTTGGCGGCTATCCACGCAGGCGTGGTATTCTGGCATGTGCGAAGGTTTTCGGCAAATGCATTCTACGAGCCCACAGCTGTCGCTCATGCAGCCCTTGTGCTCTGGGCCTTTAGTGCGTTCTCTTCGAAGACAGCACCGCCACCTGATCTTGGACACGATGGACCTCCTCAAGTCGCGCCTGCAGATACCACTGAGGCAGACTGTAATACCTCAGATAGCGAGAGCTCGTCAGACACGATCATACTCCTGGATCGCCCAGCTGACGATGAGATTGTGCAAGAGTTTGTTCTGAACGGTCCTCGCATGAGGGCTAACATGACGGGGGTCGGTGACTTGTACGGCGAGAAAGGGCCAGAACGTGTGGTAAAGGAGGGATCAAAGATACTCAAATCGTTGGGCTGCTGGCGTGTTTGGGAGTCTTGGGCAAAAGTGCTGGACAGGTTGGTTGTTGTCTGTAAGCGCGAGAGGAAACGAGCCAAGGAGGTGACTGCGTCGAATGGTCAGGCCATGTCAGTCTCGAGCGCAAGAGACACTGGCGATTGACACCTGAACCACAAATCAACTCTGGAGCTCGGATGATCGCACAATTTTCAGCGTGTCTTTGTCAGGTGCCAGGCTTCCGGAGGGGTCAATTGCGCAACGTTGAAGGGTAGTCACGGCTCGAACAGACATGGTTCGCGAGATCGGTGACAAACAGCCACACAAGTCCTCCGGAGCAAAACTCCCGGAGGGGGTCGACGAATACGATTGGGAGACTTTGCTATACTCTGAATCATCGTGCGGGGAAGTCGCGTGCATGAACCATTTTCAAAACGGGGCACCACGATTTGACACTTTGAGCAGCCTCATCTGTGGAGAACACGCAACACTTCTAGGTTCCACTCCCATCCACACAACATGACATCCTCCGGGGGGTGGTAGAATCTTCTTTCTATAAGACACCAAGATCTGGAGTATCTGGGGAAATGATCATCAGTCATACCAATACGACAACGACAACAACATCAGGCACATCAACAAGCATGGCTACACACGAGAATGTCGTCCATGAATCGGCGAGCATCGATGGCACCGCTAGGGACACTTCGGAGTTCCGGGCACTTATCGCACAGGCACAGGCCAGTGCCGACTTTGACTCCAAGTTGACCGTCATGCAAGCGCTCAAGAAGCACAAGAAAGCCGTGTTCTGGGCTATGATTCTGTCTACCAGTTTGATCATGGAGGGTTACGATCTGGTCATCGTAAGAGCGCTCAGTTGTACGTCCATCGATGTTGTGACTGCTGACCGTGTCGCATAGATCAACTCGTTCTATGGTCAACCACAATTCCAGCGAAGATTCGGTGAGCAAGTCGGCCCTGACAAGTGGGCTATCTCGGCTTCCTGGCAATCTGGCCTGTCCAACTCGGCAGTGGTTGGTCAGTTGATCGGTCTCGTCCTGAACTCGGAGTTCCAGGATCGCTTTGGTTCTCGCAAGACCATGATGTTCTTCATGGTGTGGTTGATTGGTGCAATCTTCATCCCCTTCTTCGCTCCTTCTTTGCCTGTTCTCGCCGTCGGCGAAGCTCTTTGCGGTATTCCTTGGGGCGTCTTCCAGGTCAGTCTACATCATCACGTCCTTGACGCGTGGCGCTAAATGGTTCGTCCGCAGACCCTGTCGACCTCATACGCTTCTGAGGTTGTCCCCACCGTCCTTCGTCCTTACGTCACGGCCTATGTATGCATGTGCTGGGGAGCCGGTATTCTCTTGTCGTCTGGTGTTGCTCGCGCCGCCATCACTCTCAATGGAGACATTGCTTGGCGTCTACCCTTCGCTCTGCAATGGATGTGGCCAGTTCCTCTTTTCGTCCTGGCATATCTTGCACCCGAATCGCCATGGAACGCTGTCCGACGTGGAAAGAATGACCTTGCCAGAAAGAGTTTGCAGCGTCTGATCGACCAAGGCTCTGACCATGATCACGAAGTGGAGTGCAGTCTGGCTTACATCATCTACACTAATGAGCAAGAACAACTCGAGACCGAGGGTGCTAGACTCGTCGATTGCTTCCGTGGCACCAACCTCCGCCGAACTGAGATTGTAAGTGTCCTTTTGCCATGGCAATTGAGTATCTACTGACTCTTGTAGAACTGTGTCGTCTGGGCCGCTCAGATTCTTTGCGGTAACGCAATCCTCGGCTACAGCGTCGTGTTCCTTGAAGCCGCTGGATTCGACCCCGTCGCAGCACTCAACCTCAACATTGGACTTTCTGCTTGCTACATCGTCGGCGGAATCATCTGTTGGTTCCTGTTCCCTCGCCTTGGCCGCGCAACAATCTACATGAGCGGACTGACATTCATGTTCTTCTGTCTTGTGGCGATTGGTGGTCTTGGCTTCAGTGCCAGCAAGCATGCTGAACTGGCCATTGGTATTCTTCTCATTGTGTCTACTCTTGCCAACATGATCACCATTGGTCCAGTCTGCTACCCGATTGTCGCCGAGACACCTTCCGGTCGTCTTCGTTATAAGACTATCACCATTGGAAGATTCGTCTACAACTTGACTGGTATCTTTTCCAACAGCGTGACTCCACGCATGATTTCTGCCAAGGGTAAGTCCTCTCCCCGCAGAGTACAGTCTCCACTTGAGAAATACAGCTGACATGTCTTGCTCAAACAGCATGGAACTGGGGAGCCAGAGCCGGTCTCTTCTACGCTGGCACAAACCTGCTGTGCAACATCTGGTGCTGGTTCCGTCTGCCAGAAACCAAAGACCGCAGTTTCGGCGAGATTGACATGTTGTTTGAGCACAAGGTTCCCGCCAGAAAGTTCAGGACAACTGAGGCTGACCGTAAGTCAATCAAAACGTTTGAAGTGTTTGGAAGTTTGTTCACTGACACGCTTGTACGCAGAATTTGCTACCAACCAGATGATCTTGGATGTCAAAGAAAAGGAGATGGCCATGCATGTGGAGAGATTGTCCTGATGATCGGACACGTGCAAACAGTAGTGCGAGCTGTAGCGAGATGCATAACTCAGTCGGCAGCTGGTCGGGCGGGTTTTGCAGTGGTATTCGGTGACTGTATCTTTCATTCCACAATTTACAGATGAGTCAGTTCGATGACGATTCTTGATACGAGATCTCAAGCCCTGAATGGAGCTTTCGTTGCAAAGAGAACATAGTCAGTGGTAACCTTTCTCAGGCTGCTGAGGTCGCGGCGGAGGTGAAGGAATGCATATGGTACTTGGTGACATTTAACCACACGTCAACGCCCGTCATAGTCCCAACCCCGCTTCTTGGTGCATATATTCACCCCTCTTCTCTGTCGCAAAGATGAGTGCTCCGTGTTCTGATCAGCTACATCTCTCAAAGAATTGTAATTATCACTAGTGACGGTACCAAGTTGTCTATAAAATGCCTAACACCAAAATCATCACCGTGCCGCATCTTGGTGGTATTGAAGCCTCCTACCAAACCCCCGGCCTAGATCGGGAGAAACCTACCCTGGTGCTTGTGAACTCGTTTACCACATCTTCGGAGCTGTACAAAACACAGTATGCCAACAAGAATCTCACTGACAAGATGAACCTACTTGCCATTGAACTGCTCGGCCACGGACAAACGCGCTGCAAGCTTGAGAATTGGACCTACTGGGATACGGCTTACATGAACATTCAAGTGCTGCAAGAGTTGGAGAAGAAGGGGCAGATTGATCAAAGCAAAGGTGTCTTTGTGCTTGGCACTAGTCAGGGTGGTTGGATCACTGTTCGTATGGCTCTACTGGCTCCAGACAAGGTATGATTGTGCCCTGACATTTCTCGAAAGAACATGAACCAGAATTTGCGCTTGAAGTTTCCAAAAGAACAGTGAAATACTGACACACCTGGAAATCAAAAAGATCACTGGGATCATCCCACTTGGTACAAGCCTCGACTTCGAATCCCAGACAACTCGTGACCTCGGTTGTTGGGATGCGCCCCGAGACCTCACACCCACCATCGACGCTTGGAGCAAGCAATCAGACGAAACCTTCCGCCCTGGCAACGACTTCTCCGACTTTCTCATCGACATTGGATTCGGCAAAGACTGCTCGTCCGACGTCCGCGACTTCTGGCGCAACGAGATCGCAAACAACTACGTTGGCGAAGAAGGCAGGAAGCGCGCGCGAATGGCAACCATCAATCTTCGCGATAGGGATGGCTTGCACGGCAGATTGGCTGATGTCAAGTGTGCCGTGCTGTGGCTGCACGGGACTGCGGACGTAGTGTATTCGGTGGCCAACGCGGAGAGGGAAATCAAAATGTTTGTGGGCAGTCGGGATGCAAGGCTTCAGGTTGTGCAAGATGGACAGCACTTTTTGTCGTTCAGCCACCCTAAGGAGGTGGATGACGCGGTCGCTGAGTTTGTGGCCAAATATTCGCAGTGAATTGGACATCTGTAGACCGTTGAGAAGCAAGCCGAAGACCTGCACCCTTGAATCTGCTCCAAGCACAGCACACGTTGATCCCAGAGTAACGAATGTTTTGGCAGACTTTTGATCGACCGCTGGTCTGCAAGAGCTAAAGCAGATCGGCAGTTGTGCCAATCCCGGGACATGTGTGAGATAAAGTTGCGGGTGAACCAGATCTTTGGAGGTCAAAAGACGGCAGAGCGGAGATCTTACCGACCACAGTGTCATTGCTACCTATGGTTGTAAAGCCTGGCCTGTCTTCACGTGTTTGGAAACCAGAGGAGCGTGTTGATCAAGTGAGAGCGAAACTTTGGGCACAGGAAACTGTTGAACAAAAACGCAATTGCGACTTTTGATAAAATATGCTAGACATATATGCAAAACTGCTTTTCCATCACTCATCTGATCACATCAAGTCTCAATTCATCGAACATCTCATCAAATGCTTTGTTGAACAAGCAGCTCCTTCCACCGTAACAATCGCTGAACTTCAAAAGATGCTTTCCAGCCGTCAAATCATGTCGTAAACTATGTCGTGTATCGCATGTAATGCATTTACTGAGCAGCGAAACCAAGCTGAGGGGTCGAGCTCTCGCTGGAGAAGACAACAAAGTGGGCCTTAAGGAAAATGTCACCGAAGATGGAGATACCTGCACCGGCGCTTGACTGGATACCACCGTAGCACTGGCCACCACCAACGCTGGCGTAGTTGATGTAGCTGCCGGGGGTGACGAAAGTCTTGCCACCGATGACGGCGGTGAAGCTGGGGAGAGTGGCAGAGCAAGAGAAAATGTAACCACCCTGGCTGTTGGAGTACGAAGCGCTGGGGATCTTGGCGTAGTAGGCATCGACGACGTTGTCGGGGAGGAGCATGAGGGTAGTGCCGGTGTCAGCAATGGCAGAGTAGGAGCTGGAGACGGTGGCGCCGCTGCCAACAGCATAGCCGGTGGTGGTGAACTGCCAGAAACCGTTTCTGGTGTTGACGGGGACGTAGGTGATGGCTCCAGTGTACTTGGAGGTGTCAATGTAGCCAAAGTCGTAAGATCCGGGGCCACCCTTCTTCAAGTCGACGGTGAAGAGCTTGCGGGCAAGAGTGCTCTTGACGGTGTCGAAGAAGGTGGTCTGCTGGGTAGGGCTGACGGTGTTGATGGACGAAAAGGCAAGTCCGAGAAGACCGTCGTTGTTGGTGTCCTGCTGGAACTGAGCAGAGATGGAGGTTGCAGCCTCAACAGCCTGGGAGGTGGCAGTGACGGCACCAACAACGACCTTGTCGGCGTAGACTACACCAGAAGCACCGGAACCATCGCCGTAGCTAATGTCCCAAGTCTGGCCGCTGAGCCTGGTCTTGCCAGCGGTGTTGTAGACATCGTGGCCACTTCTCTGCGACGAGGCTTGCAGAGTGGAGAAGACCCAGAGATCAGCTGAACCGGTGTCGAAGTCGAGGTTCAAGGTAGTGCCACCGACAGAGACGGGGCAGAGGTACTCGGAGTCACCGTTGTACGAGTTGGCGGTGACGGTGCCACTTTGCGAAGCAGCAGCGGCGGCCTGCTGGACAACAGAGGGAGGAGTACCACCAGTCTTGGAGATGGCCTTTGCGAGGGCAATGGCAGGAGCAGCGACCTTGGTGTTACCAGTGGCGACCTGAGGGACCGAGAACTTGACGTTGCCGACGCTGGCTCTGGGCTCGACGGGAGAAGCAACAGCGACGGCTGCAATTGCAGCAAGGGCAGCGAGAGTCTGCTGCATGGTGGAAGTTGGAAGCGATTGAAAGAGGAGTGAGTAAGTGAGTGATGGTGATGATGGTCCATGTTGGGGAGGGCAGGCTCGTTATATATCTCGAGTAGAAGGTTGATGAACTGACGAGCTCGGCTGAAGAACGAGCTGTGGTCGCCTCTCCAGACTCAACCGGTTGTGTGAAAGAGTACCTGCATACCGTGAACGGCCAATGGTGTTGTACAGAGTAGACTTCTCGAATTACGGACGCAAGAACATGCGGAAGATAGATGGGAGATTCACCCGCAGCTGCCTTTCTTGTCCTAAACTACATATTAGCTTCAACGTAGAGTGCCCAAGAGCAGGGCAAGTAGGGGTGTGATAGACAGATCGACAGTCCAAGAGGACGGTTGTTAAAAGGCAGTCGCTTGTTTCGCGTGCGGCCGGTGGGCTAAGACGCGCGAAGCTATATGCTTGGTCCAGCTAAGGACAGGTAAGCGTGGACTAGTGAGCATGGCACGCAGGTCCATACGAACAGGCCTCTATCGAAAGTGTGGGGATCTTCGACCGGCCGTAGATCTATCAATCCGGACCAGGCCAGATCTGGAAGCTCAGAGTGTTTCAGCGCGTGCGCGCTGGTAAACACCCCATGTTTTTTCGGCCTCGGTATCTTTGTCGGACAAGTCGCAAATGACACCTGGAGGGTGCTGGAAGTCTGATAGGTCTTGGGCCGAGCAAGCGAGGTTTGGGGCAATCTCGACAACAACCAATTGGAGCAGCGACAAGACCAGCGAGCATGGCCGAGACGGCGCCATGTGCAAGAGAGGTCGAAGACTTGGAGATTGCAGGTTGCGCCATCCTTGCACCTTCTCGAATCATGGAACGTGTGGCCATGCATGAGGCGACAGTGGCGGTGAATGTGCCCGGTCTCAGGACACTTGACTGCTCGCCTGTCTCAGGTCTGCGGCAGAAGTGACAGCTTGACTGCTGCTTTGTCTGAGGCGAACAGGGGCCGTGGGTGTGGTGGCCAAACGGCGTCAAGGGTGCGAGTTGCCACCATTCACGCGCAAAACCCAGACGATCGCTCTTGTTCAGAAGAGTCATGCTCGCGACAGATGGCAGCTCAGCAGGGCACAGCGGAGAGTTTCCCTAGGCTCGCGTCGATCATTGGAAGGGGCAGCTGAGATAGCCGAGAAGGGCCCGGGTAATTCAAAGCTTATCATTGCGGGCCCGGCCGTCGTGCTTGGGGGATTGGTTTACATGTGACTGTTGCACCATCGACTGAATGCAAGCCGCACTATCTAACGGATGCAAACATTGTATAGTGAACACGAAACTCAAAGGCCAATCGCTTTGACAGGAATCTCAAAGAGGCAGGCGCCTGTGATACGCAATATCACGCACGTCTGGGCATTGTTGGACACGAAGTGATCAGCTGGCGGTGCGACGCGCCGCTTGTGTGATATTGCATCTTGAGAGAGCGTGGGGGTGGTGTGATGAGATAGAATGAAGCTTGACATTAGGTAATTACGGTATGCGTGGAATCATTAGGCAGTGAAGGATTGGGCCTTGACGATGACAACGTCCTCGATGGGTCTGTCGCCAGCACCGGTTCTGACGCTTCCAATTTTTTGGACGACATCCATGCCGTCGACGACCTGACCAAAGACGGTGTGCTTGCCGTTCAGGTGAGGGGTGGGGGCGAGACAGATGAAGAACTGACTGCCGTTGGTGCCGGGGCCGCTGTTGGCCATGGACAAGACTCCGGCGCCCGTGTGCTTGAGCGAGGCGTCGAACTCGTCCTCGAACTTGCCGCCCCAGATGGACTCTCCGCCGCGGCCGGTGCCGGTGGGGTCGCCGCCCTGCAGCATGAAGCCGGGGATGATGCGGTGGAAGATGACGCCGTTGTACTTGCCCGCGTCGGCGAGGCCGGCAAAGTTCTCACATGTCTGGGAAGCGCCACTTGTCAGTCTTGTCTTTGTATCGCGCTTGCCTCGCGGGGCTCACTCTGGGCGTCTTGTCGCTGTACAGGGCAATGGTGATGTTGCCGTAGTTGGTCTCGAGCAGCACGCCGGCCGGAGGACCGGATCTCGAGGTGGTCGAGGGGGTGGTGGCGGCAGCTGCAGGAGTGGTGCTGCTGGTCTGGGGTGGAGGCGCGCTCGATGTCGACGTGGCTGCCGTGTTTCTCTCGGCTGTCGTGTGCGAGGGCGTCGTGGCTGCTGCCGATGACGAAGACGACGAGTCGTGCTTGTCGTGCTTGAAGATCTTCTTGAGCTTGTCCATTGTGCTGGGGCGGTCTTCGGGACGGTAGGATGTGGGAGGTGTGTTGGCTGCGTGGAGCATGAGAGTGGCAGGTTGAGGACGAGGGAGCTTGCACTTGTGTGAGCGAATGCTGATGAGGGCGCCTACGTCATTGTGGCAGTGAACTCAATCCCGTCTGCATGACGATGCGACGACCGGTTTTTCTTGCATTTGTCTTCTCATGTCGCACAACCCTCTTGTCAACTGGCCTTGGGGTTTCTTTGACGAGCAGAGAAAGCGGATGATTTTGACTGCTTCATGCACTTTTTGCAACCACGCCCTCGTTCTTCGCACTAAATTGCTCCCGGCCGATCTCCCGCGACATCTTGGCCTCCTCTCGCTCCGCTGTTCCCTCTCCGCTCATCCCACTCCGCTCCGCCTGCCTGGTTATCGACTCATGTGACAGGGTCTTGCCGACCACAACCAATTTCTGTCTTTCTATAGCTATCAAACCAGGAATGTTCAAGTAAATTTGTCTTGCTGTAGCATCAAACCATAGCTATGTCTT
Organism: Aureobasidium sp. EXF-10727; assembly: GCA_023848595.1. Classification (NCBI taxonomy): domain Eukaryota; kingdom Fungi; phylum Ascomycota; class Dothideomycetes; order Dothideales; family Saccotheciaceae; genus Aureobasidium; species Aureobasidium sp. EXF-10727. Next base: position 501,982 of record SWBF01000008.1, read on the forward strand.
ATATAAATGTGTTTTCCCATATTCTATGTTGGCGTTCATGCAATTGAGATGTTCACATAACAGATTGCATGACTTGCTGACTTTCGCCTGTAAGCTGGATTTGTTTTGATCGTGAAGAGACACAGCACAACACATCGGCACTGCATTTTTCCAACTTGCCTCACATAAAAAAATCAGACAAATATCGCTTTGTAGTTGCCTGAATGAGTTGGACACTGTTTGTTGTCTCCTTCGGCTGCTGTATTGTTCTTGAAAAGGCCAAGGCATCTGTTTATCATACGGTCACAGCCGTTCCCCGAGCGCTCTGTATGGTTTTTGGCAACACATATACACTGCAGTCTGCTGATATCCCCTCAAGAGCTTACAAACCATGGTATAGACAGTTCAGGATGGAAGCATGCATGTCTTTTGAAACCACTCCGATCGTCCGGCGCAAATTCCGCTCGCCTCGTTCCTAACGCCGTTATTTGCGAAAGAAATCGTCATCCCTTGCGCCAACTTGCCGAGTTCCGTGCTTCCGCATGCGATCTGCTTCCTTTTCGCGGGGTTTCATCGCTTTCGCCTTCACTTCCATCGAAAATGTTTCTGCCGGCCGCGCCTTTTGTGGAAGAGACGGCACTTTGCTGAGGCAGAAAGCTCAAAGCAGATTATTCAGCTCCCTTGTGGCTGCATGATCGCCCTACCCGATATTGCCTCTTGCTCTTCTTCTCTCCTCTCCCGAGACTTCTCTCGACCACAGCACATCCACCCACGCCAACATGGAGCGGATCGAACGCTTGCTTTCACGGCCGACAGCGAAGCCATACCGATCTCGAGACATCGAAGCCTCGGAAGAACCATGGCTCAACGAGGATGGTCTACTCGACTTTTCCCCCGACGACATGGAGAATCCCAAGAACTGGTCCAAGGCTCGCCGATGGTACATTACTGTGGCATCTGTCATTCTCGTCGTCAATGCCACTTTTGCCTCGTCCAGTCCATCAGGTACACTTGAAGGTATCGCGACGGATTTGCACGTCTCGACAGAAGCCGCTGGACTTGTCATCACTCTTTTTCTGCTGGGATACTGCGCTGGACCGCTCGTATTCGCCCCGTTGTCCGAGTTCTACGGCCGCAGATGGATTTTCTACATTACCTTCACCTTCTACCTGGCTTTCAACTTTCTCTGCGCCTTTACACCTAATTTTGCAGGCCTTCTTGTCGGTCGCTTCTTGACCGGCACCTTTGCAAGTGCATCTCTGTCCAATGCGCCTGGCGTTCTTGCCGACATTTGGGGGCCAGTCGAGCGTGGCAACGCCATGGCAACCTTTTCCATGATGACATTCGTTGGTCCTGCTCTTGGTCCCGTCATCTCTGGTTTCTTGGAGTTGAAAGAGAATTGGAGATGGAGTTTCTACGTTCTCCTCTTCCTGGGTGGGTTTACGTGGTTCTTGATGTTCACCATCCCCGAAACTCTGCCGTCAATCGTCCTCCTAAACAAGGCACGAAGGATCAGAGCTCTGAAGATACCCGGCTACGAGGATGTCAAGGCTCCTGTTGAAACCACTGACAGGACTCTGGCCGGAATGTTCGCTGTTGCCTTAACCAGACCTTGGAAAATCCTTGTGGATCCCATTTCGTTCGCAGTGGCCGTCTACCTCGCAGTCGTATACGCCCTACTCTACATGCTTTTCACTATCTATCCCGTAATATTTCAACAAAAAAGGGGCTGGAACTCTGGAGTTGGTGAGCTGCCACTTATCGGTACTGCAATCGGTGCGGTCATTGGTGGGTCCATCATTTTCACTGTATCAGCGCGCGACAGGAAGAAACTGGCTGCCGGTCACAAGGGTGTACCCGAGGATCGTCTTCCGGTCGCCATGATCGGCGGTGTCATGTTTCCTGTTACCATGTTCTGGTTCGCCTGGACGGGAAACTTCAACAGCATTCACTGGATAGTTCCCACAATCGCTGGTGTCTTCCTCTCGACCTCGATCTTGCTCATCTTCGTGGCATATCTCAACTACTTGACCGACACATATCTCATGTATGCAGCAAGCGCTTTGGCAGCCAACACTGTCGCTCGTTCGGCTGCGGGTGCTGCTGCCCCGCTCTTTACACAGTACATGTTTGACGCTCTGGGTGTCGGTGGTGGTGGCTCGCTCATTGCTGGTGTCGCTTGCTTGCTTGCGCCGATTCCATTCATCTTCTACAAGTATGGAGGTCCGATCCGCGAAAAGTCGAAGTTTGCGCCGACGCCCAACAAGAAGGACGAGCCGACGCCGACAGAAGAAGAGAAAGAGGATGAGCCTTTAGAAAGTGAGCCCAAAGATGATTTGGCCACTGATCACGACCACAGCAATAGCGAGACTGACGTATCTCGTGCTCCATCTCATACTTTGGAGGAGATCAAGCCTGAAAACAGCGCGACTCCTTAAGTATGAGATGTTTTGTTTCTTGTATATACCCCATATTCTATTCACAATTCTTTTACTACTTAAGTACAGCCGTCTTTTCACGCACAACTTTCCTGAAATCAAGCGACTGGGACCCTTCTTGCTTGGTCTTTCTAACCGATAGGCAGATGAATAGACAGACAATCTCCTAACCATCTTTAGCACTAACTCCTATTCTAGAGCGACCGCCGGGTCGGTAAGAGCTTGTGCATTTCTGTTTGTTTTGCTATAACGCGACCCTAAGGATGGTTGCTTAATTACTACAGTATCTAACCCATATGAAATTACACTATAGAATATTGCTATATGACATAAGTAGCAAAATGGCATGTCCTTAAGGATTTTTTAATAATCTTTTATAGTCTAGCTTCTAGGTTAAGTTAAGCGTCTTACAGTTTAAGTACATATAAGAATAAGCAATTGTCCGCCTTTTTGCTAGTGTCTTAACCCTTAGCATTACTTACATTGCTTATTATAGATACCATTGTACCTTTAGCTAGTGCAGTTCTCCCTATGTTAAATGGCATGCTTAAGTTAGTGGCCTCTACCGCCTCTAAGGTAATTAATAGTATTAACTTAAAGAGTCCCCCCACCTACGCTTTAGAGATCTTTTACTTAGAGTAAGCTAATCCTCGTAGATAAACGCGTCTAATGTTTTTCTTTCCTACCGTTAAGAATGCTAATTAGATAGAAGTAGTTAAGATCTTTTGTAAAGCCCTAGATCCGACCCTTAAAGCAATTCCATCTTTAGCTTATAAGATTATTCTAGTTATAGACGGTAAGATGCTAACTAGAAAAACGGCTCTTAAATATGGTAAACATGGTTTATTAACTATTAAGGATATTTATAGCACTAGCTTTTTCTATAAGAAATTATAAAAGTAGAAGTTCCCTTAATTATAATTAAATTCTAATGTCCTTTATGCCTAAACCGTATAAAACCGCTATAATCTAATATTATAACGCCTAGTTACGGGGCTATGGTTAGCCGGTTAGTACGCATACGGTCTAACGCCGGACTATAGGCAAAACATCTAATTATAGCTATATAACATATCTTTATAATGCATATAAATTCTACTATATAATATATCTAATATGTTCTTATACTATATAATAGTCTTATAGTATTTATATAATAGTCTTATAGTATTTATATAATAGTTTTATAGTATTAATATATTTAATACCTTTTTATATTATATATTAGTTTTATAATATAAATATATTTAATACTTTTCTATAATATATATAAATACTTACTAGCCTACTATTAAGTGCCGGATCCTAGTATAATCTATTTAATTTTATATAGAATAGAAAATCTTAGGGGGGCATAATCCATTTATAGTTTAAGGGGCTATAATCTATTTAGTTTTTAGGTAGAAAGCCCGGTTTTTTTTTATTATAGAAAAGTATTA